>JAQFVV010006415.1:0-600000 GCA_028023455.1 Epiperipatus broadwayi
ATTTTGTACATTGAGAAAATTATGCACTTAGAACACTAACACAAACAAATGTGTAAATAAAGATCAAATTAAACACATTTACATTCTTCTAAAAACGAAAACAGTCAATATTTTCTCTTTCAAGATAATTTTATTTGACTTATAAGTGATTACAAAAAAAATAAAAATAAAAAAATAACAAGAAATAACTAGACGAGGTTACAGGGTGGTATATACAAAGAAGAAATGATTCAAAAGTCAGTAGAATATATTCTGTGGATGCAAGGTGAATATTAATCATCTAGTCTATAACGAAATACCTTTGCTAGTAAACCCTGTTTTGGCAAGTTATGGTTGGAGGGTTTTATTAAATCATAATAAGATATTAAATCATAATAAATATTTTCATATAAATTATTTAGGGGTTGGTTGGAGAGGTGCTGTTTAGACCAGTTGTGAATTCCCAGGTTAGTATGGCCAGGTATGGATCGGCCTCTCTCTTGTCTGTTTCTTGGATATTTTTAATTATGCTGAGGAAGCAGTTATTGATTTCGTTAAGTGGTAATTTTTGAAAAATCACCTTGCATCTGATCAACCAGATAGCAAAGTTTATGTAGGTGGCGAGCTTGATTTCAGCGAAAATGCCTTTATTTAAAACCCCTTCAAGAGATGTTAGATCTGGACCATTATTATCAATGTGTTTCTGGAAGTTTTGTCTTAGTCCTTGCCAGACCGGACAAAGGCGAAGGATATGGTCCATATCTTCTGGGCTGGAAAGACAGAGACAACATATGGGATCTATGCGGAAGCCTCTTCTATTAAGAAATATAGCAGTGGAGAGGCTATCAAGGTTAATTTTGAGAAGGAAGTCTGTGTGTTTAGGTGCTAGTTTCAATCTACGGGTTAGTTTGCGCAGTTTGTTTATGTTGATGGGGAGGTAAGTGTGTGCCTTCTGGGTATTTGAGTTGGATAGGTTGAAGGCTTCCCAATAGGTTATTTTTGAATTGAACATGGTCGCGGAAGGTACTATGCGCGTAAAAATGTATGAGATCTGCATTTGAAGCCAGATGGGAGTGAACCTCTGAGGGGGGCGGTCTATCAGTGGGAAGCACTTGCTCTTTGGGGAAGCGGACATTGGAAGGTCCTGCAATCAGAATAAAGTTTATGGATCATATTGTAAGTTCTCTGTATTGCGAATACCTTTATTGAATGCAGTCCCAGTCCATTCATGTCTCTTGGCTTTTGAAGGGTGCGCAGACTGATAAATGATCTGCGCCCACCTCTACAGAGTTGCAGACAATGGGATTCTACTTTTTTAATGAAAGCTTCTGTTGGTTTAAAACCCGCAAGATAATATATAATCTTGGGGAGTATGAGGGAGTTTAAGAGTGAAACCTTTCCAAATGTAGATATATATATTCTTGAGAGGCATGTTATGATGATGTCTATTTTGTTTAGTAGTCTTCGTTGTGTTTCCATCCTCATTGCTGTAGGGGATAGTGACATATTAAATCCCAAGAAAGGCTGAGGCATAGCTTGTAATGAACCTGTTATCCTGTTAGCTGTTTTGATATTCCAAATTGCCGATTTGTTCCTGTTAATGGTAAGCCCATGTGTCTGAGCATAGTGCTGTAATAGGCTTTCAAGAATGTTTATTTCTTCATGTGATTTAAGAAACACCACTACATCATCCATGTAGGAGATGTTTTCATTAAGAAGAGGGATGGAGATCCCAGGCAGTGCATCCTCAATGCTCAAAAGCAAGGGATTTATATAGATCATGAAGAGGAGAGCACTTAATGGGGATCCCTGGGGAATAGAGATGCAGGGTTTGAACCCAGGGGCAATTCTCCCATTTAGAGAAAAAAAATCTCTCGATTTGCTAGGAGATTCTCTATGATCTGAATGTATGCCAAAGGAACATGAAGAGCCTCTAGTTCACCAAGTAGTACATCTATTCGGACAGAGTCAAAAGCCCCGGCAAGGTCTAGTTGGACTGCGACTGGCCGGGATTGTTTTGTTCTACGGATATGATCAACGAGGAGTCAAAATCGGCTTACAGCATCACCAGTCGATGAACCCCTCTTAGCATATTGATGCCTGTAAAGTTTTGATATGATTTTCTCTTGAATTTTATCTTTTATAATGCTTTCGATAATTTTGATTAGGAGAGGAACCATGGATATTGGCCTAATGTTATTTAAGTCTACAGGTAAATCTTTCTTTTTTATGAAAGGGACCACTGATATAGGATAGATCCCTGGAAGATGTAGGCTATCAGTGGCTAAGAGATCAATGATTCCCCTTGTAACATGTATGGTAAATTTTTCCAAGTGTAACAGAAGAAATCTAGGAATTCCGTGCATGCCGGGATGAGTGTGTTCAGGCAGGCTTTTAATTTTGGAGATGATATCAGCTTCGGTAATGCTGTGAGAGTTATTTGAGTCTTTCACAAATTTGTGTCATCTGGCAACAGTTCCAATGGGCTGCAGTTTGGTGGAATAATAATCCCTAATTTTGTTAAGCATACTGATGCCAGAGTAAGTAATACCGTCAGACTCTGTGAGGCTTGCAGTTTCTTCTTGCCTAGTTTCAGCATCCGTTTCTTCTTGCTCAAAGTCAGAACAAGTGTCTGTTGAAGAGAAATAAGTTTTGCATGTCCTGTTTTGACGTGTTTGGTGGCATCCCTGTGGGTTGGTTTCTTGGCATTGGTTTTGATCTTTTATGTTGTTTTGATGAGAATCATTTGTTGACTGATTATATGTTTTCAGCTTGATAGAAGTCTCATGCTCTAAATTTATATCTTGATTATGTTCTATTTCAGGTTTTGTCTGTTGCATGTTTTGCTGTTCTTGTATATGCTCTTCTTTTGAACCACACTGATGTGACCGACCTGCAAAGGTACCGCAAAAGGTGCATTGTCTGGATGGGCAGTTGCGCAGCAGGTGTCCCGTCTTCCTGCATTCGAAACATTGCGATTCTACTCCCCAGAATGAGATGAAAAGAGGCACTCTTCCAATACGGATTGTGGGGGGGGGATATCTAATGGCACTATTCCTTTTTTTAATGTAATTCGAAAGAGTGCTATGTTTTGCGGAACTTCTTCTTGTATTCCAGGGACCCTAAGATATTTAAAAGAAGTGACTTGCCCATAAGGCATTAGAAGGTTTTGTAAGTCAGAAATATTGAATCCCAAACCACAATTTTTTACCCTGCCACTTATTGAAGTGTCACGGACTATGTTTGGATTGATGGTAATTAGGTATCTGTTATCAAGTATTCTATATTTGTTTTTAAAAGCTTGTTTTGCCATGATGTTTGTAAACTGGAGGATTATATAATGAGGGTTGGGGTGATATGATACCCTTTGAATCACTTTCCAGAGATCTTGGGCTTTTAGCAGTCGAAGAGTTTACTGGTTGGAAAAGGGAATAATCTTAGTAAGTGGTCTGTAGTGGACAGAATGAGTGAGGCTTCATCATTGAAGATAGCGAAAGATTTTAGTAATCCTTGTGGCATGGCTTCATTGAATTTGGTAACTGTTTCAGTATAAAGCTGATGATTATTGAGTTGGTCATGAGAACTGTTTGATGGCTCATGTATAAACATTCCTGTGTCTGATGCCTCATCCAACTCCCCCATCAACTCAATCAATTGTTGTGTAGCTTCATTATTGTCTTGCGGATTATTTGAATTGTGTTTTATGTTTCCTGTTACTGATTTGTCATTATTGTTTTATTTTACAATGTTTGCATAAGTGTTGGCTGTTATATTATCTTTTTGTGTATAATCTGGTTTAGTTATATATCTTTGTGATTGCTTAAATTGTTCATTTGTTGTTTTATTGGAATCGTGATTATCATCTTGATGTTTGAAATATCCAATGTTTTGCTTTATTTCAGAGGAAGAGCTGATGTCTGTAGACTCTTCACTATTAGTGTGATCTGGGTTTTTGTTTTGTTTTCAGGCACAAGCGTTGATGTGAAACTGGGTTCATAATTTTTTCTCTTGTTCACGGAAAGATTAATTTGCTTGATAGAACTCTTCATGGTATTGTATTCTATAACATTCGCATGGTTGACGTTAACTGATCGTGTTGTTCTAATTTGAGTTGCTTTTTGCGTATTTTCGCCGCTGCAGATTTTATGTTTGGCTAAAAAAAATTTTTGTTTTTCATTTAAAGTTGATTTTACAATGGGGTGAGGAGTTAATTCTCCATCAGAAGGGTCTTGTAAAGGGTTTCCTTCTGTTTTAAATGTTTTCTCTTTGGTATGAGGAAACTTATCCTTGTCGTTTTCCCTTCGTGTTTGTTTGCTAAGTTTTAACGTTTTATCGTTCAATGCGCTGGTGTTTATTTTAGAAACACAACAATTTGCTTTTGATAAATTATCTGATTTGTTTTGCTTTGTTATTGGGAAATTTAAATGTTTATATATTTTTTTCCCCTGAGTATCCACTATGGATTTTTGAAGTAATTCACCCCCCTCTTCTATGTTAGTTGTTGAAGGCTTGGAGCCTTGTAGGCCAGCCATGAACGTTAGGAGATGACGTTATTCAACTCAATCAAGGTGGGATCTAAATCAAGCTTAATGTGAACGTAAATTTTTTAAAAAACAAATGTAGAAGTGCGGATTAATAAAATTAGTACTTACAGTCTGTTTAAAATCATTTTGAGGCGAAATTCCAGATTAAAAGTGAATATTTTATTGTTTCAAAGGTGATATGATTTGAGCAACGACTGGTCCATTGAGCCGCTAGAGGTCAGTTTTTTTCAACAGTTAATATTTTAAAGTGAATATTAGATAATAAACCAACATTTTGACTAACAACTTTCTCTTGATCAGGATATTATCTAATATTCACTTTAAAAATTGTTTTCGTTTTAGAAAATTGTAAATGTATACTATATAATTCGATCTTTATTTGCACATTTGTTTATGCCGGCACTTTTAATCATCGTCGGACAAATATTTTAAATATTTAAACTTTAATAATTATTAGTAAATAGATTCTACTAATTGGTAGTAGATTTAATAAAGAAAAAAATACTAATTAATTTATAAGATAAGCCAAACAAAAGTAAGCATCGGAAGTTATTCTAATTGCTAATTCTTTTCACTTTAAAAAAATTCATTAAAGCATTCTACTTATTCTAATATATAAGGGATTCGAACTCAGACTTTCACACGACCCTCAGTTCTCCATGCCATCTCATATTGCTGACCCACCTGATCATACACATGTTGAAAAGATAAATAATCATCACTCTTCATACTTTAATGGACAAGCTTCAAACTACTGGTGGGTTAACATGAAATAGCATGGAGAGCTGAGAGTCATGTGAAAGTCTGAATTCGAATTCCTTATATATTACATCTGAATTCGAATTCCTTATATATTACATTATATATGGTGTGTGTAAGCCTGTACAGTGTATTAATCTACTTATTTTAAACGTCAATACTCACTTTTCAAAGTTTTGCTCTGGCATTTAGTCAAAAAAAAAAAACATAAATAAGGCATGATGTTTTATTTTTCACAGTTTTTCACTCCTTTTTAGTTCATTTTAACAATGCAAGTGGCTCTGTGTGAAGGGAATAGAAGTTTTTGAGATGTCTATTGGTCTAAGAGTTTATTCTTCCATATTTTCTGATGATTAACTGTTAATTAATAGAATTAAATATGTTGAGGATATCTGTTAATCTCTTTTGAATGAGAGAATCTATGGCAGTGTTCTGCATTTAGTCTCCTAGTTTAATGACTACAACTTGCTAAATAAGATTAATGAGTTATAATTGGCAAATTAACAATGCTACTCTTAATTATACCCATTTTTTTACATTGTAATCTATTTATTAAATATTGTTGCCATTTTTATTTGAAAATGTTTGATTTTAAGAAGATAAGGGAAATAAAACCATAACTATGATAAAAAAAAAGTTGACACTGATTTGTTAAAAAGAAATACTTTTATAAATGCTAGCCCAGAAATTTTTTGTACTATTTTAATAATAATGAATGCAATTTTAAACACTATATTTCGAGCTCGTGCCTAGAAATTTGAAGCCCAGATAATTGTCACAAATAAATTTAAGTAAAGAATTATTCCTCTTATGTTTAAATAAAAAAATATTTACACTCGGAATATATTTCTAACGATGAAATGATTCGAAAATGTACACAATTTTATTTACATATAAATTTTATTAATTGTCTTGGTGTCTCAGCATCCTAATAGTGAAATGGCTTTGTATCCCGCACAACCTGCATACTGGCACGCAGAAGCCCTGATCATGAATCACTTTTTATAATGCCATCTCTTTACCTTTCACAAGCAGTCATAAGGTTGTCATTTGTCTCCCTCTCTCTACATTTGTTATTGTACTATTTTTTTCATAACAACTTTATTCTTTTTTTTTTGTTCTAAGTATTTTTATCGGTGTTTAAATGTTAACATTTTCAAAATTTAATTGCATTGTAGATATGCATATATATTAAATATATTTATTATATAAAGTTATTATCCACACAATTCACATCAATATGGAGGAAATACTGTAATCGTAATATATTCATATATAAATAAAGTTTTCGTTTAATAAGTTTACATTATTCACGCATGTACATGTGTACAGATACACAGATACATAAGACAAATATAGCAAATGTTAACTTTCGGTTGGTATCAACTAATAGAGATATAAAAAAAAAATTGGAATATTTTGTTAATTAGACATCTAACAAATTAATTCCATGAAAATGAATTTCTAAAAATGTGATAGAAAGAAAACGCGTACAAAGAGCTTCATTAAAAAAAAAACCCTGCTGAAAAAATAAGTTAAATAAAACAGTAGGTGTTCAAAGATAATCATTTCAACAATAGAAAAGCAAATTGCATTTTAAATTATTTTTTAATGCTTTTTTTTTTTTTGCCAGAAATCGAACCTCTTTTAATCTTATGAGATTTAAGACTAAAATATGTGATAGATTTTTTAAAAATGAAATGCATATTACTATCAAATCATACATTTCTTATCCATTTGTTATATAAACTTAAAAGTTTTTATTCATTTAAAATCACGTACTTCAGTATATATATATACATCCCACTTTGGTTCTTTCTTCTGATTAAATTGATAAATACAGTATTAGATGAACAGTGCACTGAACAAAGTTATAATTTTACATGAACAATTAGAAAAAGTGATGGGGGCGGGGGGCTTTAGGGATGAAGATTTGGAAGAAAATAGAAATATTAAATTGAAAAAATAATATGACAAATATAGAAGTGGTAAAAAGAGTGAATGAAAAAAAAATTTTTTTAAAGAAAATTATAAAACAAAAAAGCAATTAGATTGGGCAAGTATTTAGAAGCAGAGAAAATATGAAAGATGCATTCGGAGGGGAGATAAAAAAAGTGTAATGAAAAGAGTTAAGGAAAGAAAATAATTAATGGGCTTCGAGAGAGAAATAACCATTATTATTAAAAAGTAGAGATGAGATACAGAAAAATATTGAAAATGTGATCTGGTTTTGGTTTGGCAAATGACTGGCTTCATTATATAATGATTAGGACAATAGCCTATTATGCCCATGATTAAAAACCTGAGCAAAGCCATCAATTTTTTTCGGATAGGTGAAGATTTATCAAACAATTTCAGAATTTTATCAAGTATTCAGCCCATAGCAAAACCTAGCTATCAATTCCATACTGGTTGGTTAGCTAATGTTATCTGGACAATCAATAATCATCATGTGAGTATTTATGCAATGGATATAAAAAATCTGATTTTATATGAGCATTGAATTTCCTTGTCTTTAAACCATGGTTGTGAAATTTCCATACATAAACTCCAAGGGGTAATTAGTTT
Organism: Epiperipatus broadwayi; assembly: GCA_028023455.1. Lineage (NCBI taxonomy): Eukaryota > Metazoa > Onychophora > Udeonychophora > Euonychophora > Peripatidae > Epiperipatus > Epiperipatus broadwayi. Next base: position 7,851 of record JAQFVV010006415.1, read on the forward strand.
CTTTGGCTACTTACTCAGATATGTTATGGTAGTTGAAGATCAACTTGTTTAAGAACAAGTTCTTTTTCTATAGAATAATTCAGATGGTTGGTTTTTCTATACAAAAATAATCTATCTCCCGTTAGTCTTACATGACTGCTATTCTTACAACAAAAAACTAATTAATTGACTCTCTTCCCACCCCCAGATTATTTTATAGATGTCTTTTATATAGTCTTCTAATCACTTAAACAATGGAAGGTTCTTTATTTATCATTATTAAACAAGGAAAAATAAGCAAGTGTTTGTAAGTATTAAAAAAAAAAAAGATTTGTCTAGAGACTTATAAATGGTTAAATGTCTGTAATAGGTCGATATTGTGCATAACAGCAACATTTGCAAGAAAGGGTTGAGTATTTCATACATATTTTGGATGCCAAGAATATATCAGAATATCTGACAGAGATGTCATCCAGTAGCTTCATGAAATTTGAGGAAGAGTTGAAATGTTTTATGCATTTAGTTGTGAAAAAGAACAAACGTGCTGGATGTTTCTTGGATGCATGATTTAGAAAACTGCAAAAATATGTTGATAACCAATAACTGTTTAATACATCTTTTGAATATCTTAGCTAATAATGACTGAAAAGCATCCAAATCTGGAAAAAACACAGTATCTAATTTAAACATTTTAAACAACCATTTTTAAAAATGCTCTCTTCGGGCAATCAGGCATTCCATAACTTATCATGCCAGACAAAACCCATCAGAACAATTTAGTAGATTGTCTAGCTTACACTAAAAACATTCTAAAAACTGTGAAGATAATGATAATAAAATCGATAGAAATATCCAAGATAAAAGTTGTTAATGTTATATTTAAAAGTAGAGTTCAAAATATAATTTTCAATTTGAAAACTAATGCTAAAACTATTAATAAAGTCAGCATGTGTATCTATAAAAAAAACTTTAAAAACACATTGATCAATAATGCTGAATTTCAATTAAATGAAAAGGAATAGCAAACTCAAAAAGGTGATTAAAGTTTTTGACTATAATTAAGAGCAAAATTCCAAGCACAAGCTTCACGATCTCAGGAACCATTTTTCAATGAATCCATAGTGTTGCAAGTGTCAATTCATGAATGATGGAGTGCCAAAAAAGCATATTTGAAAAACTTAATCCTAACACTGTGTTATTGAACAACTCACGGATATTCATCTTCAGCCAGATTTAACAACATCTATGTTGTTCCAACATTCATATTTCTTGCCTTTCCATTTTTAAATATTTTTATTAATACATTTTTTAGGGTGGCCTTTGAGCATTCCATCTTCAGATTTTCAATTGGATGGACAGTTGAAGAGTTGGAGTGTGAAGTAGATTGAAGCCTGTCCAATAAAGTAGAAGGATTTGCTATCTTAATATATATCTGGGCACTTGTAGCATATATGTGTAGAGATGGTAATCTGGACCAACTGATGATTGCTGGTTTAGCATGAAATACGTATATTGGTGATTATTTATCTTTTTGATCATATGTGTGTTCAGGTGTATCAGTGTTATGAGATAGTGTGGAGAGTGGTGGGTCATGTGAAAGTCTGTGCTCATACCCTGTCTATTACATATATAGACACAGGTATATATACGCCTGTATATTTCAGCTAATACATTTTTTGTAAATTTATATTTTTTTAATATTAAGTGCTTCTACAATTTTGACCTCATTTTACGTATCTCTAATATATATATATTCATTACATAATTGTGTAAAATATTGTTTCTCTTTCAACATTGTGAAATAACTCAATTTCTTTTTCCATCATAGTCTTATTTTTTATATTTTCACAAAATTTTTTACTTCCTAACTTATAATAATGATTCTAGCAATTTATTACTTAGTCTCAATTCTTCTTACATTAATCCAATTTAGACAACTTTCTTTTATTTACTTATATTTAATTTAATCTTAATTTCACAGTATTGTTTTATATTGTATTTATATTCTCTGCATGCCTTTTTCGACTATTTTATATTTTTGATAATTCTAAATTTTCTAAAATAATCTTTCAGACAAATTTTTTATCCAAAATCATATCAGTTTAACACCACCACTTCTTATAAGCACATCCAACAAACCCTTTCATATTTTCTACCAAAGTCCTATATTTATTCACTTTTTTAAAATTATTTTTATTCCATTCACAATTTATTCCATCTTTGATATTATTCTCCATCTCTTTCCATATATATAAATTATGATCACTCTTATTCATTAAAAATTTTATTAGACTGTACTTTATTGATTCTTTTTTTATCTATTAATACTTAATCCATAATTTATTAAATTATTTCTAAATCAGTACATTAACCATCATACACATTTGATAAATTATCAATATTCAAATTTATTTTCCAACAAGAAGGATTTAATAATTAGCTCTTTTTAATCACCACAATCCTCACTTACCACAATGTATATAGTCATATATAAATATCCGTAACTACAAATTTCTTCCTGACACTATTCAATAATTGGTCATTTTTTATCATCATGGTTATCAATTGTCATAATATGTTTTTCATATGTATATATTTATAAGCATTATTTTCTTCAACTTTTCCTTAAAATTTCATAAATTCCACAATCAAAAATTCAACAGGTCTGTAGTATCATATTGTTACAAGTTAATCATCTCTTGTAAGCATATACACTATAATCTCATCCATTGTGACACAACATAATTTCTCTTTTATTGAAGTCGGAAATCTCCCAGCAATAAGTCATCTATTAGCCATCGTATTTTCTGATTATTTGTTGTCCTGTGCAATATCCAAAATCTCAAACACAATTAATATTACCCCATTTCCATATAATCATCTTAAGCCATTCAATAATTTTTGTCACAAAATCACTCTTATCATTCTTCAATCCCAATATAAAAACCAAAAACTTACTTTTTTTATAATCATTTGATTAATGCTTATTTTTACATGACTGTATTTTTTTTGCATGCTTTATGCTTGTGTTTACATTCTATTGACTAATGATTAATATTTCTATGTCTTCATTATATAATATATAAACTAAATAACCTAAAATATTTCATTTAAAAATATATTATTTTGTGTTAAAGACGCTATTCAAACTTTACTATTACATAAAATAACTTGCATCCAATATATATTCAAACTTTTTATTTTCCATACCTATTCTATCTCTTAGTCTTTTTATTAATGAAACAATTCTTCTGTCCCAATCTTTATACTAGAATAATAATCAACAATCTTCATAACACATTCCCTCACCTTTATAAAGATAAACATATAATATCTTTATCGAATTTTTTAGCATAATCTATTAGCTTTCTCATCTATTTTATTGCATACCTTTTATTTAAAAATTTAATTAAAAACTATTTTGGCTATTCTGATATTAGCCATTAATTGTTATCTACCAAACATTTTCAATTTGTCTTTTTTTTTTTTTGCACTCTTATGCAAAAAACTTGATTATCCTATTTCTCCTTGAATTGTTTTATTTGCAGTTCACATATTCACATCCAAATAAACCTATTTCTACTTCACTTTGAATCCTTTTGAAAACATGTAACAACTTTTAACTAACACACAATGCATCATTCCCATAATCATTTCTCTATCACCCAAACAATCCTTTGAATTATTTATCACATTTATATTCTCTAAAAGAAACCACTTCCTTTCTTTTACTTCAATTATCCCTTCTTCACTAAATTTAAGCCTCATTTCTTTATCTGCCATTGCCCAAGTCTCAAAAGTATCTCCATGTCTTATTTACTTTCAACACATAAGAACATATATATATATATATATAAAAGTCAGCAAGACATACATTTCTTTCTCATCCATTAACGGTATTTACACTCCTTTCTAAACCTTTTATTGGAAACTCCATTTCTCTTAAATATAATAAAAATAAATAATACAGCATACCTTGCATTAATCCAAATACTATATATCTTAACTGATATATATAATAAAATAGTTATGTCATATAATCTTTTAATCAAGTGCAATAAATGCTCCATCAATTTGCAAATTTTATCCTCAATCTATTGCTATTCAATCTATCATAATTACTCTTTTTTAAGTCTATAAAAGCCACATATAAACATTTGGCATTTTTTTACTCATTTCTAAAAGTATTTCCTTTCTGCATTTCTCTCTTTAGTAACAAATACAACACATATATATATACCAAGGAATAATATATGTAACTGTCATGGTAGATAAAACATAAACAGAAAAAAACATTTAATAATTAGAAATGTCGATCTCCATCCTCCCCCAAATTTTTAATGATTATGAAAATGAACTTATATATATATTTAATATTAAAAAAGGTAGGAATTAAATATAAGCTTTAAATCTTTAAAAAAAATATGAAAAAAGATTAAAATACTATATATAGAAAACACTGATTTCTAAGCTAGGTAATCATATATATTATATCTTTTCTAACAATTTAAATAAATAAATTAGCAAGCAGATAAATAACTTGTATGAGCTAGAAATGTCCTCAAGCCATAAAAGTATATATAAAAAACTTAACATTCAGATCTTATTTCTGCAAAATATTCTCACCTATTTATATCAATTGTTAAAACTCTCATAAAAGAGCTAAACGGAAAAGAAAAAAGGCTTCGTGTCTTCTCACTTTAAATGTTTCTCTGTTACTAAGTAAATAAGTCTCAAATAGAAGAAAGTAAAAAACAATAATGTCAAACCAATAATTATTGATAAATTGATAATTAAAAAAAAAAAAAGGCCCCTTCTATATCAAAGGTCAATTGCATTAAGTTGAAATAATTATTTTAAGTTTTCCCTTTATAATCAGAATAAAATACTTCATATTAATTCATATGATGAATTGGATTATATTGAAAAAAAAAAATTCAGATTCCATTAGGACATATATTTTTCTTTCAGATAGTCAATAAATGTCTATCTAGCAATAACAATAGCTACAGTAAAAAAGGAAAAAAAGTCTTTAATCATTACTATTTGGCAATCCTGATGATTAATTTAAAAGGATTGGTGGTCGAGAGGTCAGCGACAGCTGCTTTACAAGCAGTTGTCCCGGGTTAGCGGGTTCGCTTCCTGGCTGATGCTATGACACATGAGAAAAAAAAAAGGGTTGTTTTATCATTTCCTGAATGTTAGCTATTTTATGTCGTTTTAAAAAATTCTCGGTTACGTAAACAAATCTCAAATTATCCTTTCCAATTTGAATATAGTTCTCGGCTCAGAATGTAGAAGCAGTAACCACTCCATTATGAAATCCTTCCATCGTTATGCAAAAAAGTACCAACAGTCTTCCATTGGTGGTCGAGAGGTCAGCGCGACTGCCTTGCACTAGCAGGCAGTTGCCCGGGTTGCGGGTTGTCCCGGCCGATGCTATGACACTTTAAAAAAAAAAAAAAAGTACCAACACATTATAACAACTACAACAACAACAAAAAACTCCATCGCTCTTCACTTTTATTTTTACAATTACTGCAATACAATAGTGCATTTCTCCATGTGCAATTATTTATACGTATGGTTTTGATTTAAATAAATAAACTAAGGTAGTTTATTAAAATGATGGAATGATAATCTGAATGCCAGATTCTTAGATTGAAATGAAACCTGTCACTTTTAGTGCCTCAACATTATATGACCTTCTATAAAGCCAGCCAGCCAACCTTTTTTTTTCTTATAATAAATAATATTAAAATTAATATTTAAGTAGAAGGATTTGAACTTAGGATTTTTCAGTCTATTCATCCTCCACTCCATCTCAAGCAATCAAATACCCGTGTATCTTTTTCATGTGTGTGGTCATGAGTATCAGTTGCTTGAGATGGAATGGAGAATGAATAGACTGAAAAATCCTGAAAAAAATCCCTCTTATAAAAATCATTATAAGGAAATTACATACTGCCTTAGAATTAAAAAATTAATATTCTACATTTCAATATGAGTTGGTGCTTTAAAACCATATGAGTTTGAGCAATGATTATCTACTGGTAAAACTGAAACTTAATGCAATATAAAAATAATAACAGAATAGTTGAATCACTTATATATGCTTAACAATAAATGTCATATTATATTGTCATAATAGAAAAAGAATGTATTGCTATATGCATAAAAGTGACTTAACCATGCTATTATGAGAATAGAATGGGTAATCATCAGGAATGTGATGCACATATCAAAATTAAGCTTTGATCTAAGAATAAATAGCTTTTGAATTCATCACTACTGCATTTAACTGAGCAAGGCATTCAATTACTTTATTCATGTCTGCTTTCAGAACATAAAGAGACAAAAAAGTAATTCAACAAAAAGACAATATAGCAATGCAATCAATGTTTATATATTTTAATAACTAGTATCTGGTTACCTGGATTTCATATGATAATGTATCCCCCCCCGCCCAACAACCTATCTAGTAATCTCTTAAACATTTTCATTGCTATCAAAGATCATGATTGTAAATACAAATAGGCTAAGGTTTTTAAACAGACTATCTATTTACCCTAAATATTTTATTTTAGTACATTACTTTCAGTCACTGATGTGTTTAGTCACGGTTCTACATATAAATATCAACAATATTATATTTAATGTTTTCACGGTTATATGATGTAGATAAAATAATATTTTTTGGGTACAAACCATGTATTATTTTGCATTACAATCCAATATTTCGAGGGACTAGCAACTTCCATTATCAAGGTTAACTTTTGAAAGAACAAACGTTAGATCTCAAACAATAACATGAGTATATATGCATAACAACTATATATACACATAATAACGACTATATATATATATATATTAGTAATATATAGATACAAAACATACACTTGATTTACAATTGTTATTTATAGATAGCTATAATCCACTTGCTACTGTTGGCAAGATATAGTTCCCAGTTCTAGAGTGAACTGTTAAAGAAAGAACGGTACATGCCCTTATAGATTTTCTACCCATTTCCAGCTGTACTTAACAGCCTACCTGGTGAGTAGGTACAGTGACTCTTCTGACTATAATGACAGATTCCCTTGAGTCAGCTTCAGCTTTTGATCCTGAACGTGGATTTGTCTCGAGAACAAGCACTGCTGTTCAAGTTAGCAGAAGCTCCCTTCAACTGTATATAGAGAACCAGGCTACTGTTATTCAGGTTTAACAGTTGCTCTCTGACCCTACCTTCAAAAAGACTGACTATTTATTGCCAGATACCCAACCTTAATTAAAACATTCGAATTCATTGAATATGATTGTCTATTGGCCTGTTCTTGCTATTGGCTATGAGTTATCTCTCTATATGTGCATTGGTTAGTAGCACTGCATGCTCAATCTGATTGTAATAAAAAAGAAATCTGGACAAGGTAAGATATGACAGTCACCTTCTAATTTATTTATTTTTTAATCTTTTTAGAGCAAGTAATAAAAATAAAATTATAATAGGAAAACTACATTTTTCTGCTCAGTTACAAAAAATCTATGTTAGATGAAACCTGGAATGCAATAAGTATTTTGTGGATTAAAATGGGAAGCTAAAGAAGTCAAAGTTGTTTTTGCAAATGATGCTTTAGAGTTGCAGGAAATGTTGCAGGAGTTATCAGATGAAAGTAGGAAAGTAAGACTAAAGTTAAATGTTAAAAAAAATTAAAGTCATGTTTAATGGGTTTTTCTCAAAATATGAAATAAAGATTGATTATAATGAACAAATATTGAGGAAGATAGATTGAACTTGGAAAGACCTTCATCCTGCAGTGGATTGATAATGGATGATGATGATGATGACACACTTTCTATAAATTAAGCAAACATCAGAATCTCGTATAATACATTTTTGTAATTATTTCATTAGCTTAATAACAATATTTCAAATTGACTTTGAACTTTTTAATTAAATACATTTCCAATATGCGAGAAATATACAGTATATACATACATTCATGAATTATGTAGGACTATGATTATATATACAATGATATATATATAATTATACATACAAATGTGACTGCAAAGAGAAATTAAATGAAATTGAGACTCTTTGAAGATATAAAGAAGGCAAATTCCTAATATCCACTAACCAGGCTTTTGTTATTACAAATGTTGTTATTATGTGATTATTCCAATGAAAAGTGAAGATGGATGGGTTGATCACCAACATACATCAATCAACAGTTAATTAATAGTTCTTACCTGAGACATTAGTCATATTTATATTACAGTTGGAAAAAAATGTGTATAAATCATGATAGATAAAAAGAAATTATTGACAATTAAAGGCAGATTTAACAAAAAATCACAAGGTTATAAATCAAAATGTCCACTCATTGAGCTTTTATTTAGCAACAAACAATTGTGGATTAATTTAATAAAAAAATAATTATATGAGTTGGTAAAAGAAATATTTAATAGTCTTTGAAAAGTTTGAAAAAAAAAGATAAAGAGATTATGTGAAAAGGATCAAATACAAGCATGAGTGAATAAGATTCATTATAAATAAAAAATGGCAGAAGGCATATTAAATAAAATGGAATATTAATTACTCAACTTAATGGATGATATCAAATGCAGATAGTTAGTATTTATACCCCAACACCTTTCTTTTTCTGATGAAAAAAGAACAAGGATTTTTATGTAGATAGATATACAGAATGTTTTTAATCATATCAAATATTTTAAAATTGTAATAGATGCATTTAATGATAAAATTGGCAAACAATTAAAAGGTAGAAGTATTGTGGATAAATATTGATATGGAGGCCAAAATGAAAATGAGTTATTAAAACAGGCAAAACTCACTATACCTATTGCCACATACAGCAAGCTATGGTAATCAATGGATTCCAGAAGGCTTGTGCATAAAATCTCCATCTAGCACCTACTCATCCAATATCCCCAGAATAGTTTCTGGCTTGTGGCCTTCATCAGTGAGGAGCCTTGGATCTGAGAGCACTGCACCTAGATCTTAGGATTTAATGCAACCCTCTAGCAGCCACCTTTTATTTCCACTAAGGTGGCTGCTAGAGGATTGCATTTGATCCCAAGATCTATCCACTAAGGTGGCTGCTAGAGGGTTGCATTAGATCCTAAGATCTAGGTGCAGGGCTCTCAGATCCAAGGCTCCTCACTGATGAAGGCCACAAGCCAGAAACTAGTGTGAGGATATTGGATGAGTAGGCACTAGATGGGGATTTTATGCACAAGCTTTCTGGCATTCATTGATTACTCTAGCTTGCTGTGTGTGGCAATACATATAGTGAGTTTTGCCTGTTTTAATGTTATAAGCAAGAATAAGAAATGGTGATCATGTTATGTTTATTGGCTTAAGAACCAATCCTGCCTAATAGGATAGTGGTAGCTATGGTTATTAAAGAACCAAAGATACCAAAATTTATGGGTATTGAACTGAGTTCAGACCTATATGATTATATAAGCTAAATGAGCTTGGATTGAAAATATTATGGGGGTTTTCAATTTAAGACTCATAGTTTTGTAGTTAAGTGGAGATAAAAGCTGGCGAACTAGTCTGGAGATATTGGATGAGAGGCACTAGATGGGGTTTTTATGCACAATTATTCTGGCATCCATTGATTACTCTAGCTTGCTGTGTGTGGCAATATGTATAGTGAGTTTTGCCTTTTTTAATAACAGTTGTAAGCAAGCATAAGAAATGGTGATCATGTGATGTTTATTGGCTTATGAAAATGGATTTTGACTTGTGGGGTTTTCAGGTGAAAAATCCATATATTATTTTATTTTTTTCAAAAATATTTAAACAAAAATGAACATAGAAGCATCCAAATGAGGCTATGACAGAAATAAATTTTGTTTTGACTAAAAGGAAATATGTATTCTAAGACAGCAATGTACTTAATAGATTCAGCACAGAAAGTAAACCTTAATTAAGAGATATGTGCTAATGCAAACATAGAGAGACAAAAGTTATTAAGAAACACAGTATTAACAATTGATATCAACAAATACACAATCCTCTCCTTTTTCTTTTCAAAAACTTTATTTTCTTATATTAACAATGAACATATATATATAATACAAACTCCAAAAAAAAAAAAAAATAAATAAAGTTTTTGAAAAGAAAAAGAAGAGAATTGGGTATTTGTTGATATTATTGAAGAACATATATATTTTAAAAGAAAAAGTGATTGTATATTTATTGTGTTATAATATTAACAATTGATATGCCTAGTCTTCAGAAATAACTTAGAAAAGTAGTAGGAAAAAAAAAACAAGTCTTAAAAATACAATACAACTTGATGGTAGAAGAAAAGTTGTTTTAGCAATAAAAAAAAAAGATGAAATACTCACTGAATCATGATGTATGTGGAAAAATTGTGCAAAAAATTACACAATAATAAAACCAAGAAACCAAAATAATTCCTATATTATATCAACTTTCAAAAGCCCAATATTTTAAATGAAAAAGTAAATCATACAATTAAATCTATGAAAAAAAACTTCAAGAAATAAACAAATTATTGTAAATATCGTGAAAAACTAGCTGAAACAATAGAGAAATTATTGTCAAAGTTATTTAAAATGACTAAATGATAAAAATGTAACATATGATTGAAAGATGTAGTAGTGATGATATTGTAAGAAAGAAGAAAAAGAAGATATTAAAAATTACAGGTTTATCAATCTTATATTAGTTCTATAAAACATCTTTAAGCACATCTTTATAGTTCATCTAAAATATATTGGATTCAAACTAACCAAAAACACACACACACACACACATAAAACGAGGGATATAAATGTGATTATAAGACGTAGGTAGATCACATACAAGTATAAAGTATCAATAAATATGAGCTGTCATTTGGAATTAAATTTGTACATTAGGAAAATGTATTTGTCTTTATAAGAATTTCTATAGTGATTAAAGTCTTGAAACATCAAAACATACACTCAGAAAAATATTAAACTCTGAAGCGAAAATAAGATAATTAACATTGATTGGGATATAAAATAAAATGGTTCCATATATCTACAACTAAGAGCTATCAGATGAAAGTAAAAAAATAAAATTGAAATTAAATACTAAAAATTAGTAGTGTTGTTTAAAAATAATAATAATAATAATAATAATAATAATAATAATAATAATAATAATAATAATAATAATAATAATAATAATAATAATAATAATAATAATAATAATAATAATAATAATAATAATAATAATAATAATAATAATAATAATAATAATAATAATAATAATAATAATAAAAAATTAAAAGTTACTATTACAAATACTTAATCAGATTGTTAAAATATGTATTGTGGTTAGTAGATACAATTTAATGTTAAACAAAAATAATTTCCATGTGTTCAAAACAAAGAATTTTAATAAATGCACTTCACCAGGGTTTACATATAAAAGAAGAGCAATGTAGACTTGATTATATACAATAAGATATGAAAAAGTATTATAGAAAATAAGGAAGCATCAAAAATGAAATTAATGGGGAGGCAAATAAAGACATCATTGGCATTAGTGAAATAATTGAGAGGTTAAATGAAGGTGTACTAGACACTTTTCTGGAGTAGATAATAATAGATGGACAGAAATCTTAAACTATTTCCTAAAAGAAAAAAGATTATATATGAAATAGATAGATGAGTTTAATTGGAAGAATGTAGAGCAAAAAAGGGGGAGGGTTAAATGTCAATCGTGGAATACGACTTTAGTTACTTTTTTCTTTTTTGAGAAATTGTCCTTAAATACTCTTTCTATCACGCAGTCACTCCATTAACATTTGAAAAATGGATCTGTAGCACAAAATGTGGACATAAGTATATATACGTATATATACATAATTTAAACAATCTTCAAAATAATAGATTCATGTAGATATGAAAATATAAACATGCTTTTATTTAAAATTAGACTAAAATAATTTTATTATTTGCTAGAAATTGTTAAACAATATTTGTCTTTTAATATTTTACGAAACATATCTGTTTAATAGTTGAATGTATGCGCATAAATGTGACATACTTCAATAGAAATTTACAGGAAAACATATAATATTACTTATATTGATAACATTTTGATTTTTTTTAAAAAAGTGATACTGATAAATTGTATTTTGTTTTGTGAAGATAATATCTTTACTTGCGAGTAATAATATTAACAATTTTAATTGCACTTATTGTCTATAGAACAGAATGTTTTATTTCCCAGAATAATAATTACTGAATTGTAGGCATAGAGTTATGAACACTTGCATACATAGAAAAGAATAACAATTAATAAGGAATCACATGACAGATTGATAATATTAAAAGTTAATCTAATTTCTGATAATGTCTGGCCAAAAATTAAATAAGGTTAGTTTTCCAGAAAAACCACGGCCCAAATCTTAAGAAAATTTTCAGGTGCCTATTTCATTTGTAATATATATAAAATTCAATATCAAAGTAAACAATTATACAATTTTCTATTTAATCTATCAAAGCCTATCACACGCGTGTATTAAATATTTAAACTTTCACTGTTGATATTTTCTAAGGCCAATATTTTATTTTTTTATTTAAAAAAAAATTATTATACTTAAACCACATATATATATATAATTCATACATACTTTAAAGTATAGTAAATGGATGTTCGTATGATATATAAAAAATGTCTGCTTAGTAAAGTTCATTCATGAAAAAGTGGGATTCAGATGATGGTTAATGTCTTTGAATTTTATACCTATTTCAAGAGAATATTATTAATGAATTAAGAAGCACACATAAGTGTTTATGAAATATTATGATCTAATAGATGAGCAGATTCTTTATAAAAAAAAAATGAATAATTTACAGTAATGCCAGTTAAATTTAGTATTGTGTACTTTATTGCCCTTGATTTATTGGTGCCAATTTAGTAGGCGCACTGGGATTTTTGTACATACTTAGTGAAGCCATTGACTCACTGTTGAAAATAATTAAACAATAAATGGAACAAACAATAGAAACAGAAAATAAAGAAATGTGTGTTTTGTGATGTGGGTTAAGTATATTTTTAAATGAAATAATATTTGATAAATAGTAAAATATTTGGAAATTTTAATGAATAAATGATAATTCCCCCCCCCCTAAAAATATTAATATAAAAGTTGCATCCTTTAAATAAATGAATAGTAGATTTTCCTTCCCCCATTTAAACATTTATATTAGATATTAGGACATTCAAAATTAAAATATAAATAATGACAAGTTTCATTTTATTTTTAGGATGAAAATCTGCAAAGGCTTTGTTGCTGGATGGAGTGGGTTTTTTTTTTATATATTAAGATTATTTTTATTTTATCTGTATTCGTAAGAAATAGTAGAAATAATAATAAAGATATGAATTTATGATTTTATTTTTCTTCAACTATGTTAAATTTCAATATTACTAATCTGCAAATTGGGGGGAGGGGGTATTTAATGCTTGCCCTTCTGACTTGGAAGTAAGGGGCCTGCCACTACTTTTATATGTCATGCTGTGACAAGTTGATCTAATTTCTATCATCAAAAATGTGCGCTTAGCTCAGTCATCCATCCCACCGAATAACCAGCCTACACTGACCTCAATACCAGGGGATTTCAACATTTTGCTAATCATCGGTGGCATTATGTGTGATTTTTTTTAAAAAAATTACTTTGTACAATTAAATTTGTATTTTTTTTTTCTTGTTTAATTAAATTTTTTTAGCCATCTGCCAATTGTAGTATGATTTGCAGAAAATGTACACATAACATATTTCATCTTTATTTAATTTTATTTTTCTTTATTTTTGTTTGAAAACATAAAAAAATATTCCCATTACTTGTTCCATTTATCAATTGATATTTTCAGCAGTGGTTTAATGGCTCTTTCAGATGCGTACATAAGTCCTAGAGCACCTACTAAATAATGGTATGGACAATATTATATAAAAGTATTCATTCCTCATGAATCATTCTGATAGAGTCTTGCCGTCTTTCAAAAGATATTCCTCAGAAATACTGGCATTTACTTTACTGTTTCAAAATTGTTCTATTAAATGTTATTGCATAGTAATATGTGTTGTAAATAGATTAAATCTGTTAATACAGTTACGAATGAAACGCCAGCATAATAATCTATTATACAATTATGCGAATTGGTTTTCTGATGAAAGATCGTTATAAATAATGTACTCAAACAAGCCCACAATTTAAGTTGCTTCACATATTAAACAAGATATGTGCATATGAACTTGTAATGGAAGGAAATATGATGGATATTACTCATATGTATGTTTTTATCTTTGTTTGGAAGACACTTATGCATCCAATCCATGAAAATAAATTGAATCAAATTTTGATAGTTTTATATTTCATTTCAATTTCTTTCATACCACTAAATAAAAATATAATGAATGTAAAATATGCCTTAGGAACAGAACAATCAGAAATAATATGTTATAAAATATTAAAAAAAGATTGAGATAAATTTATTCATTATTATTTAATTCCTTTTCAATACTATTGTTGATAGGAGTTATTTTTGTTCTTTCTGAACTGATCATTTTGTCTCTAACTTTAATATTAAGCTCTAATATCTGATTGGGTCCAGCTTAACAATTGTGCTAGATGTTGATAGAATATAGATGAGATATATATATTTATTTGACATTGTATTCTGAGACACCCAAATAAAAAAGAAAAGGAGTTATTGTCTGCATATTACACATTTATTTAGGAGTATCTAATCCAATTATTTTAACTAAAGAGATAACTATCGTTTTTATTTGTAGTTGAAATTAATATTTATAAACATTAGAAGCACATTTGTAATGGAGTGTTTATTGGTATGTATCCATAAACTTGGTTGAGAAGACCATCCAGATTATTTACATGCATATTGGTTAAATCAAATCAGTATAGTTTTTAGCTTACAATTTATTTAGATATATAAACTAATGTGTATACACATAACACTTGTTATTCTTTGATATAATCATTTGTTGGATAGGGATACAACCACAATAAATAAAATTTTCAATTGCATAAAAGTCAGTGCTTTCCATATGGGGTGCCATAAAATGATGCAACTTTCCATTACAATATATATATAAGTAATCTAATAGGAACGACTTAACGATTATAATGACTTGTTCAGGTGAAATTTGGAATTTTTTTCCAGACAAATGAAGATTTCTTTAAAAAAGTTTAATCCCTCACCCCCACTTCAAATATTCATACCACAACTACTCTAAATAACCATCCTTGTTGATAAAATGCTACCTAATTATTTTTAGCTGATGAATGATGGTTGCAAGATAAATAGATCAATCAGATGACTGCCGATGTGCTGATCATAAAAGAAAAATCCATGATTGTAATATGATAGATTTTACTATTATGATAATAAAAAAAAAACAATAAACATTATTCCAAATCAGCATGGAAATATAACTTTAAATGATATATGTAAAACACATTTAAATTAATGACTTGAGTATTGTATTCCATATATACACACACATACACATTTAAAGCCTAGGTTATAATATGTTTTTATTTATAGAATTATTTATCAAAATCAACTTTTACAAATTAATATCCCAAATTTTTTTAATACATAATATAAATTTTTTATTGCCTTTTCTTCTCTAGTTAGACCTTTTCTAAAATACTTTTTCTTTGTAGATATCATATCAAGGTCCACTTTAAGTCATTAATCATACTTTTATTAAATTTTAAAACTTTTTACCCTTTGATGTGACTGTTGATCTTTGGATGTAGATTGGAATTTTGGTAAAAACTTATATAACATATTGAAAAAAAGCTTATTTTCTTCAATAACATTTACATATATATTTATAATGTAAAGTCACAATTTCATAATCAGTCTGCTGTTAGTCTATCCTGTGATTTTACTCACAAGCACTGTGTAAAGATTATGAAGAACTACATCATTATTATATACCGCCAATATGATTTGTATTCCTGTTTTAACAGCAGATGATTTAAACAATATCTTGTTTATCTCAAATTAAAGGGCTTATATGAATTGTTCATCATCGTGTATTTAAAATTTAGATGAAGTAGTATTTCCCTCCACCATCAGCCACACTGTGACATGGCTACTAAAAAATATGTATCAAGACAACTGACTGTGGACTGACCACAGACTATTAGAGCAGCATTAGATGAAGCAATATCCCATAAATCAGGAGTCCCCAACCTTTTTGCATTTAAGAGCACATTCTATAATACCGGCCAGGTGGCAGGCACCATTCATTTTTTCAATGTAAATTTATGGTATGATATTGTTAATAATATACATAATGTACAAAAAAATATTTATTTCAAAAATAAAATTTTAACATATAATTAACGTTTATATTTTTACGCTGTAAAAGTATAGTATGCCCTACAATTTGATTACAATATAATACAATAATTTATAAGAAATTTTAAAAATTAAATTAATTTGTATCAGATAAATAATTTTTTATTGTGTTTGTATAGCGGCGGGCACACGTAAAATGGTCTGCAGGTACCATGGTGACCGCGGGCATAGGGTTGGGGATCCCTGCCATAAATGAATACCTGATTTAAATGAACAGATGATCTTACCGATAAGACCAAACTAAGCTCATAATTAAAAATAAATGAAAACTAATACTAGTAAACAAATTTTATAAATGGGAATGACAAATAAACTTGTGTTCTCCCCAGAGCAGCTTAATTACAACTTTTCAGCCATTACAAAAATTGACATATAAATGAGAATGCAATAATAACATTTACTACGTGATACCACAATTTCATGCAATGATGATAGTTGACAGATAGATGTAAAGTTCCAACAAGAGACACCTAGTAATGGGAGTATTATATTACAATATGCTCGCCCTCTAGAGAATGATTCCAGATTTTTGGGGTATCCCCTCAAATGCATGCTCAATCTCTATATATTATTAGATTCCTTTTTTTTTTAAATAAATAAATATATGTCAAATTGACAGGTATGCACCATCTTAATATATATATAAACACACACAAAAAGTATATGGATGGCAATGTTCCCCCTAAAAATAAACTGTCTCTGAGCTAAAAATACAAGAACTCCAGCACATTAAAATGATTAATGTGTAGGTAAAAAAGAGCAAAATTTAGCATTTATTTGCACATTTACATATGAAATATTGTTGAACATAATTTAAAATTAATAACAGAACTTAATAATAATAATTGGGCCTTTAATTTGTTCACCTCATTCTTGATGATTTATTCAAATTATATAAACTTTGTTTAGGTTTATCTGTTTTCTAACAAGATATAATGCTTTTTTTTTTTAATTATTCAAATGTTCAATATCTAATTTATGATAGGATTTTGATTTTATTGTTTTCATAAACTAAAACCACATTCATAATTGACACACTGGAAGCTTGAAAAGTCACACAAATATCGAAAAGTACCAAAAGTTCTTCATCTTTTAAGGTATATGTAGCTAAATCATTAAATGATTTAATTATTTCAATTTCACATTTTTCATTTACTAAAAATTTCAAATTACCATATTGTTCTAAAATTGTATCTAAGCTTATATCATTTTTATCATTATTATTTATTATAGATTAATAGTTTACAAATAAACATTTTAGATTATCTTTTCTATGCTCTATGTTTAAATTATTTTTCATTACAAAAGGATCCAATGCATACCAGTCATTTATGTCACCTTTGGAAATCTACTATCTAAATGATTACAAGGCAGTCGTATAAATTTAAGTATTGGTGAAGTATCTATATAATCATTGGAATCTAAAAATTTTTGAATGTTCACTCTCCAGCAGATATTATCTAGATATTGCCATCTTAGTTTATTAATTTTTGTCTTTGCAAGTTGGTGTGCCCCCATTGAGGATAAATTAATATTTTGGAAAGTTTTGTTTAATGCTAATAATTCCATAAATACATTTTGAAGGATCACACATGATACTCGATATTGTGGGGTTTTTAAACAACATTTATTTATTGGGTCATTGAATTCTTCAAATTGTTCTATGCAGTAACTTATTAAAAGGTCATAATTTCATAGCAGAATCTTTAAAGTGAAATATCTAGATACCCAGCTTACTTTACTAAGAGGTCTGAATGATGTAACATCAATTTCAGAAATGCTGCCAATTTCAATTCTTATAGATGCTCTACTACTAAACATTGTATATATTGTCCTTTAAAGGGTTTCAATAATCTTAACAAATGGAACTGGTCACCTATTCCTGAGATCTTCCATGAACTGCACAATGTTGCTGAACTAAAAGTGAAATACAATCTCATAGAGGAGCAGCCACATCATTGGTTTTTCCTAACATTACAGAGGTAAATATAGCCATGTGTCAAGCATTGGTGGTCAAGTGATCAGCTCAGCTGCCTTACTTGCAGTTGTCCTGGGTTAGTGGGTTCGCTTCCCGGCCGATCCTATGACACATGAAAAATATATATATAACCATGTTTTGTAAATCAAGGTTACTCTCTCTATAAAACTTTTTTATCCCTATTATAATAGAATGATTATCATATGCAGTAAGCTTAATAATGCCAATAAATTGTCTGATAGCTGAATTCAAATTTTGAACAGTATTATATATATATATATTTTCAACTGAAATATTCGTACTTTCATCAACTAACAAACAATGAAATAGAGATGTTCGGACATCATCAATAATATTTGAATGTATGATTAAATTTATACATTCTACAAATTTGAAAGAATTATTGCTATGCCATAATTCAGAAATATTAACATATTTCCCTACATGATCATGTATAGATTGCACAGAAAGAATTGGCAAATTCATAGTAATTGCTATAATAACACTGTCTATTAGAAATTTAATCATATTTTTGACTGTTTTCTTGTATTCGGTGTTTTCTAATCTCAGATTATGATCTTCTGGATTTTCAGTTAAAATTCTCAAAATTCCTCCATTGTTTTTATTTTGTATAGCAGTAACTGAATTAGTATAAACTTTCTGATTTAAATGTCGTTTTAAATAGTCTATTTTCCATTCAGCCTATTTTTTTGCTGGTAATAAGTTCATCTTTTGAATTTGAATAAAAGCAAATTTTACAAATGTTTATATAGCTTTGATAATTAAAAGCATCCCCATGTTTAATGCAATAGTTATAATTTTGATGATGATTGCATTTTAGTTTTTCAACTGATTGGGAAAGTCATTCATATTTAAATTCATTTGTCTCATTTTTAGATTGACTTGCTGAACATTTCAACATTTATAGGGCCTAAAATAAAATATTTATATATTGGATGATGCAGTAATTGGGTCACTGCTGTTATATATAGGCCAAAATATAATAGTATTGGAATCTGTTTTTAATTGTTTTGGGCAGGACACAACACTATTAAACTCAAGTCACCATAGCAATATCTCTGCCTCCACTGCATGTACAGATCAATTCTATTTATTAACCTTTTTTATAAAAATTATTCACCTGGATTCAACTTTATGTGTTTAAATGTAAAAGCAAATGGATGAATACTTCAAATATTGGAATATCTGGAGTATGCAGAAGTGCTTTCAAAATTGATGCAACATTGCATACTGAGCAGCTTAGAGGGAACATTGGTGGATTGATCTTTCTATATCATCCTGAAGATGATAAAAACCATTCAGGGTTAGAACAATGATTTCCTTATGATGCACTGCTTTTACGTTTCTGACTCCGAAAGTCAATAACTTTTCAATCTTTTGAAATCTTATAGTATTTTCTACTAACAATTTAATTTAAAGAAAGTTAAATTAAAATTAGAATAAACATAATTTCACTATAACTGTTTTTTATTACTTAAAATTATTTAATAAACTTACATTTTAAGATATTATTTTCATAGCAAATCATTAATTTGTAAAATAAATTAGTTGAATATAGTAATTAAAACAGGCAGAACTCTCTATATGTATTGCCATGTTCATGATCATGTGATGTTTATTGGCTGAATATAGTAAGCCTTCAGATCCATTTTTTTGAATATCTATGTTTTCAGTTATTCATGATTCAAAACATATACAAAAAATAAAAAAAATAGAAATTAATTTAAAAATAAAATAAAAATCTAATATACAAATTTTTAGTTCGCAATGCGACTGTTAGGTGCTCCCAAAAACGTCACAAAGTTAGTAAACAGATGTAATCTTTTTAAGTGAAATTAATTTTGCAATTTATTGTAAATTTATTTACAAAATAATAATATTATGTATATAATTATTACATATTGACAAAAATGTCTTACATAGAAACATATACAGAAATACAACAGAAATTTATGAAAAATGTATCTAATTCAAGGTAAAATTTAATAAAATTATAAGATCCATTAGAACAATAGTAACTAGTGATGTGTAAGCATTTAACTATAAGAAAACAGTCTTACATTTTCTAGATTTCAGATGTTATAGTTGGAATTCGCAGTGAGCATTTTACAACATAATCCCCTATTTTTTTTGATTCATCACGAACAGAAAAGAATTTTATACTTGTGGATCTATTTAAAATAATAATAATAATAAGGGGGGGGGGGTATTTTTCGTTTTATCTCTTACGAAAAGAAAACAAATAATTTTCATGTAATGAATAAAATTATACTACAGAAATATTATTCATAATAATATAATGAATGACAAAAATTATTAAAGAATTTTCATTTCTCTTGCTCTCAGTTCTGTTTATTATTAAATCATTCACTTTTTTGTGAATTAATTTTGTTGATATTTTTATTCTTTTAATTTTTTAAAAATAAAATCAGCTGCTTTACAAGCAGTTGTCCCGGGTTAGAGGGTTCGCTTCCCGGCTGATGCTATAACACATGAGAAAAAAAAATTAAGAGTAAGTGTAACAACACATCTTATATTGATTCACTAAAATGACAAAGGTTGGAACTAAATGTAATCAGGAAGACTGCTATGATAACAAAAATGCAGTAAACAGAAAAGAACTGAAAATATTAATAAATTTTTATTAATCATTCATTAGACCAGAGATCATTTACTTAATGATTACTATTTCTGTAGCATAATTTTCACTACACCACTCTCACACAAGATAGGGACTGGTTTCTATTAATTTTTAACACCTTGTGGAGAGGTATAATCATAAACAAAGAACCAAAAACATGTGAAAAAGATGTATGATCCCCAAAATGCACATTTCATGCTGAAGTAGCACTCATTAGCTGTTCTAGATTTCTTACACACATCTTTATCGATGTTCAGTAAATATAGATAGCCAATTATTACAGTTTAATCAATGTGTCAAACTTGCCCCTCCCCCCAACTTTGACACAAATCACTTAATGAAAGTATATTAATAATTTTCATTAGTCATTTATTAAACTAGAGAGTGGTGTAGTGAAAATTACACTACAGATATATTATCAAGTAGATAATCTTTAGTTTAATGAGTGATTAATAAAAATTATTAATATACTTCGATCAAGTGATTTGTGTCAAAGTTGTGAGGGGGCAATTTTGATACATATCAATTAAATTGTAGTAATGATATATATATACTGAACAATAATAAAGATATGTGAAAGAGATTGTGACTTGGACCAACTGATGAGTGATGGTTCAGCATGAAATATGCTCATTGGGGATCATACATCTTTTTCACATCTTTGGTCATATTTATGATTACAACCCTTCTCAAAGTGTTAAAAATGGATAGAAATCAGTCCCTACATATGCAAGAGTGGTGTAATAAAAATTACACTACAGAAATATTAAGAAAAATTGAAATAAGTTAATATAAAAAAAGAAAAAGAAAAATAAGGAGGGTAAAAAGAAGACAGGAAAACTGATGACATTATCTGAATAATAATAATAATAATGAAACAGTAAGATTCATATTCGAATCTTAAGTTTCACCTTTTTCTGTCGTCTCTCACTGACCGGTCTATCCCGCCCAAATTTAAACTTTTTGATATCGAATTGTGTGTGTAACAATATTAAAAATGTATAAATATATGTAGAATTCAGCATAAACACGCACACATTTCGATCTCAAATTAAATGCAATAAATAGGGATAAAATAATATAATTTAGATTTCTTTTAGTTATATAATTTTGTATAATTTTAATCATTTATTTTGGATTATAAAGTTCGTATTTATTGCTTTGTTTAAATTTCATTTAATAATAATTCTAAAAATATCTGATGTAATATTTAATTAAAAGTTAAAATAATCTTATGTTCCTTTTTGTTTTTGAAATTTAAAAGCATCGTTGAGTGATATATAATAGATTAATTAAAGAAAAATTCCCCAAAATTAATTAGTAAATGTAAAATGTAAACAATAGAACGGCAGCTTTCTTTAATTAAAAACCAACTAAATGCATTGATTATCCTCAGGGCAGATTAAGTAGAACCTAAAAATATCTTAACAAAAATGTGAAAGATCAAGATAAAAAAAAGAGGCCATCTTAGACTTGCTGGAGACATTCACAAAAACTTTAGCTTTGCTCTCGATCACTGAGAGTCCCCAAAATATAGAAATAATTTGATCCTGCCAAGGTATGACCGAGTAAAGCACCTAGATTATTCTCCATCGGGAGATGGCCTATCATGCTGAACTTTCATTGCCCGTCATAAATTAACCATGAAGATCTGCTGCCTTAAATAAATGAAAAAGCTGCTGCTGCCATGAAATTAAATGAAATATCTAAATACAAGAAAGAATTGCCACTCGTGAACTTTTTGCTGCTAAACTCATGGAATAAGAAAACTTCTTATAAAACAGGTACAGTACTCTAAACTAAGTACTCTAATAATATGCTATAGCTCTTCTTCATATTACTTATCTAAATTTATAAAATGTAAAAACTATCATTTGTATAACTAAAACTGAATAATTAACTTAATGTGTAAATTTCTCTACTAATCTAGCTTACCTCACTCTGTCTTGGGTGCGTATTTCTATAATCTACATTTCTATCTATAGTTATTATTTAATTATTGCATGCTCATAATTATTTCAATTTTCAAAGTTTAAATCTATGATCGCTTAAAACAATGAATGCGTGTCAAATTTTCATTAATATTTACTTTCTTTAATAACTTAACTTTCATATAAATCGACACGCATTCAATGCTTCATTTATTGTAATGCAGGGTCTACTACTTTGCAAATGGCTGACATATTAGTTATAATAATTCCCAAGTTATATATGTTTTGTATTTATTAAATAATCAGTGAATAATTCCAGAAAATTACATTTCTTTGAGAGTCACCAACATTCTTTAGTAAATGTTGATAATGTAGAGCCGAATTAGAAATCTATTTAAATCTCATCATAATCGTTTATAAGTATTCATGTGTTACGTTTTAGAGACACGATGACCCATTCCGCCATGAAATTTCCGGATTCTTCAGGGTTGAAATTAACCCCAGTCGTCCTACACAAGCGGGCATAATGGGTGCTCCCGTAGGATTTGACAATGTCATGCAGCCAGCCGGCAAATCGCGCCACGTACCGCTTGTCCCTGGTTATGCTTATGTGACACCTTACTTCGTCGGACCGAGGCAGAGACCAGTCTGATATTCTTATAAACCCATTCGCGGCATTGCAGTTTCGATATACTGCCATTCCATATCGCCTTTCTAAAGCGTACCACGTGTTCCTTTGCTCAATTCTATTATTCTATATATCACTCCGCCTCTGCATTATCTTCATAATTCACTCTCAAATAAATGTTTGCCCTTAGTTATAAATAAATATTTTAATTAAATAAATATATGTCTGCCGTTACCCTTATAACCCATACTTTAGACTCTTGCATTGCAAAGGTATAAATCCCTCCATGCATGCATTAGAAATACTCGAGAATTTTAGGTAGCTAGATTACGCTTTCAAATAAATGTATTCCTTTTGTAAACATTACAGTATCGGAAATACCGCTACTGAAATCCTCAATATAAAATAATGTCTAAATAAATAAATGTATTCTTTAAAATATAATCATGTCGCAAATCCCGCTACTGAAGCTGTGAGTCCATAAAATATTATTAGATTGTGTTATTAAAATGTATTAATAAATAATTTTAAACTATACGTCTGCAGTTACGTTTCATTTATTCGATACCCATTCTATATAATATTTCCTCGATTATGTAAATATGAATGTTTAATTAATATTAGTTTGGTTATTGGCTAACTCGAGAATAAAATCATGAGTCTCTTGCATATCCCTGACCACCGTGCCTAAGGAAATATTTACTAATGTCGCATCAGATGCGTTGCTTCGTGGATTGTATTGTGGAACCGATAAACTGTGTTCGAACTCAGTATCACGGGTGGCTTTGCTACTCGATGGTGCTGCTGTTCTGTATGGTGGTCGAATTCTGCACTATGTTTATGAGTCACACGTTTTCTGACCGTTACAATAATAATAATAATAATAATAATAATAATAATAATAATAATAATAATAATAATAATAATAACAACAACAACAACAATAAAAAAATTTCAGAGACATACATCATGTTAAATAAAATTAAAGAAATGCATCTCAACCCTATACAACAGTATCTTGCAAACAAAAACATTATTTCTTTCAATATATCTCATACAACTAAAAATAACTGCCACCATTCAAAGTACTCACACAAATGAACTCCACAAACATATCCATGATTATCCCATCATACCACACACAGTGGTATATATATAGCCTAATGCATGCATATAACAAAGTGTGTGAGACACTAAAAGAATATCTAAAAATCAAAAAAAGCAAAATAGGTTTAACACATCCACATTCATGGACAAGAGAATATATTAAATGGGCATTAGGAAACCTATCAACCATCAAAGTTCCAATGGCAATTGAAACCGAAGATGGCACATATGCAGGACACAATATGATCTTACCTATTTTTGAATACTTTAAAAGAAAACTACAAACAAGACCACCACCTATAAGACAATCTAAGCTATTTGGACCAACAGAAACTGAAAGACCATTCACTATGACAGACTTCCTAACAAAGCTATTTACTGATACCAAGCACATGTCATCCAGAAAGCCCTGGAATTTCATTATTCATGTTAAAACACCTAAGTCAATACACAGCAAAATATTCATGCAACTTAGCCAACCACTTATGGCAGGAAATTGAGAATATAGAGGGAGTTTTTCACATTGCAATTTTTCCCTTCAACAAAAAATCAACCCCACCCCCTGAGTGACCGACCAAATTTCCATGAGATCATTACTAATCAAAATAATTGAAAAAATTATAAAGGAAAAAATAGAACCACACACATTGCCACTAATATCAAATGTTCAATTTGACAAAAAAACTCATTGACAATTCAAATAGCAGCACTGTTCAAAGCAATCTTGGACTCAACATGGGAGAAAAAGAAATATAGCACAATAACAGTTCAACTCGATATTGAGGGAGCGTTTGATAAGTAGACATCCCCATCTTGTTAGACATGCTAGTAAATACCTCCATTCCCAAAACTCAACTTTACATTATGGTAAACATTTTACTGAATCAAGAAATACATATAACACTTTATGGGAGGAATTCACCACAATTTACACCCAGCCAATCCACATCCCAGAGTTCTCCTCTCAGTGTGCTACTATTTATATTCTATATTAACCCCTTAATTGAAAAAATCCAAAAATCATTTACAGGAATACAAATACATGGCACTACACAGTACATAACTTGCTCGGCATATATGGATGACATCATGGTATTCCTGTATTCAAAGAAACAGTTACACCAATTATAAGAAATACTTGACTGCTATGTTCTCCAGGTGCCATATTGAATTTTTTTTAAAAACTGACCTGAGACACAATTTTCACAATAACTTCAGTTTTAATAATGTTAGACCAAAAAACTTTATATTGATAGAAACTAGAAAAATTAAGGAAAATAATAAGGCTAAGACAAATAGTGATTACCATTTAAAAAATAAGAAGAAAAAGAAATTTCAACATCCGACATAATTATTACTTTATTGTTTGTTCATAATTTCTAAATTCATCATTACCTAAGTTTAAATTACATCTTCAGTGATAATTTCTTTGTATTCCTCACAAAATTATCTTTCAAACCATATATAATATGTCTTACCTGAGATAATCCATAGCTTCAGAATCTCCAAAAGTATTCGCATAAGAATTCTTCATTTTTATCTTATACCCAAGTTACCAAAACTCAAAAGCATCTATAAAAAAAATATTCATCCTAATAAAAGATACAAAACAAATCATTTCCAGAAGATAGATATGCATTTGCCATCATAGCAATTGGCTTCTTGTCTATCTAAAACTAAAAATTATAAACTAGTGTTTGTATCACTGATAAAATTAGTTTCATCTCTTCATTTTAGATTTTTTTTTGTGTACATTGGTGATGTTATATTTTTTATGCACACCAGTGATGTTTATATTCTTTATACCCACTAGTGATGCTATCTTGATATATTTATTGTATCTCATAGATAAAATTTATTTGCATATAGTCCATTTGTTAGCTATAGACTTGAAAATAATGTGGTGAAAGATATGATAAAACTAGTGACTCCACAACATGAGTATCAAGGCATAGGCAAGAATCAGAAATTGATTCTTTGCCTGCATATGCAATCATTGTGTACATTTGATTATTAGTTTTGTGAATCATTACTTGTAAACACAAACATACCATATAAACATAATAATAAATAATAAATTATTAAACCTTTTGAGAATCATTACTTTTATAAAATAAGTTTATTTTATAAAATAAATGGATTAGAACACAGAAAATTACTGTACATATGAATTCATATGAGCATAAATAAATATAGAATTTAAATACACACACACCAATACAAATGCAAATTAATAAAAATTAACTCATTTTTCAAATAATTAAAAAAAATTAAAATATTCAAAAAATTAAAATTGTATACTTATGAGCCCGATATTCTGCATTATGTTTAGACTCCATGGAAGGCCTCGTTTGTGAATTATCGGTGTATTTTTAATTCATTTTGTCAAACTCATGAGGCCAATAAAAGTTTTCTGTCTTTATTGCTTCATGGAAATTAGAAAATTGATCAAAAAAAAAATTAAACGCGCCTGCTATGAAAAAAATTAATAAAAAATCCAAATTTCATTGGATTTTTTAAAAAGATATTTAGAAAGCTACATTAGAGATCTATCAAATGCCCATATTTCTGTTGACGTCATGCTTATAGTTTTTACGTCATTAAAAAAAGAAAACAACATTTCAAACAATCAAATTAGACGCACGGGACACCCGCTTAATAATCCAAAGCAGTTAATTAAAGAATATTCTGACAAATACAAGTTAAAATTTAACATAGCAAAAACCTCTGCTTGGACTATGTTTACGGAAGGACTGTGCATATCTATATACTGCTCCAAACCGACCCCTTTTTTAGGTTTTCCCTTTCATTTGGGGATTACTGGGATGAGATGTAACATACAAAATAGACTAAGCCATAAGGCACAATGAATCACAACCTCACTATCCAATGTTACGTCAACAGAAACAAGACATCATATATATAGCTCTGACTGTAAACAATAAAAAAATGTCAAAAAAGAATACCAGCTTTATAATAAAAGTATCAGACAATAAGAGGATAACAATCACAAGTAAGAAAAGTGAAGTTTCTATTTCATAGATAAAATAAATAATTTGATTTACAAAAGAAAAAATTGTTAATGCCAGAGAAAAAAACATGGCATTGGTGCAAAAAAACGACAAGCTGAATAGCGCCTAAATAACACACAATAAAGTAAAGATAAACAACACTGCCAGAACCTATGCAAATGCTGCAAAACCAAATGCACAAACAAACAATGCAGAAAGTGACTCAAAACCAGCACAGACAGCCAGATTCAGAAGAGCAAATCAAAAAGATATTGATGCACTTAGCCTTAGAAATGAGAACAAACCTAGAACCCCATCGGTAATTTGGACTCAAGAGGAATTGCAAATGATTAATACTAATTTTAACAATATGATTCCCAAAAAATTGTTTAACACTTTTAAAAAAATTTTCTTGGAAAAATCAATTATAATATCGGCAACAGACAAAAACCTGATGCTATATAAATTTTTTAGAGAATTACTATATGAGCCAATAGCCGCAAAAGGAATATGGGACATAGTATTAAGCATTGGAGACCACTCTAACTTGAGATATCTGGTGATAGAATTCTTTGATGAATAACAAACAGCCAGATTCCAAGCACAGATCAAAATGATAGAAAATTATGCTTTAATAACTGTAAATAATGGCCATTATTAAGAACACTTACTTTGGGTATAGCATGCAGGACTTTCAGAATATGATACAGCCATTTGGTAAAGCAATATATTTAAAACCAATATATCTTAAAGATACACCTATGCCTGTATACAGCAATAGCTTTAAATTTAAAGTAAAATTAAATGATAATGTAAATCCAGAAAACATCTCAACACAAATTATCGACCAGGATGCAATACTCTCACTCTACATAAGAGAACTAAAGCCGAAATGCTATACATGTGGAAACTGTGCACATCTGGTTACAAACTGTAATACAATCCAAATCACACAAAGCAAAACTAATACAAATCAACATGAAATAATGCAAAAGCAAGAATAAGCAATAAAAACGCTACAAGTTAATGATGAGACAAATACAAACAAAAAAACATAGAACAGGAACTGGAGAACACTATGGATAAAGACACAAATACAAACATGAAACTTTTAGTTCTATCAATCCAAAAAATAAGCAAAAATCAAACATTCAATGAAGACTTAGAAAAAATGGTGATAAATCATATATCAAAAGAAAAGAATAAAATTGGTGAGAGTGCTAGAGAAATGAATGCAAAGAAAGAAAAAACAAATGCCAGCAACATCACCAACAAAAGTAACCAAATACAGCCAGAATATGTACCAAGAATAAAAAACAACACATCAACCAATATAATGGAAGTAACTAAACCATGATTACCTCAAATAATACAATCAATGCCAGAGACAAAAAGACAGCCAGGACAACCACCAAAGAAAAGCAAGAAAGCAAAGAAGGTAAAAACAGAAGAGCTTGATCCAGGAGAGAATATTGAACAAATCTACTACTCAACTGATAAAGAGATGGAACCAGACAATGAAGATACCCAAGAATAAATGACAACAATGGATCAGACCATAAAAATGGCTGCATTTATCTCACACAATCATTATGAAAGTTAAAATAGCAGCAATTAATGTAAGGGGTTTAAACTCAACCTCGAAAATCAACAAATTGAAACAATGGATAAAAAGCACACAACCACATATACTCAGACTATTAGAAACCAAAATTTATGCCAGATCTCAAACAGATCCAGCAAAACATCTAAACAAAGAAGGTTTCTGTGCATGCTCCAGAGACTTCTCAACTCCCTCAGTAGATATCGGACTCATCATTTCCATAAACTACCCCTTCACATCATTTAAAATAATATTCATAGATTCAAACCTATTAATAACAACTTTCAAACACAAAATTATAACAAACAATTTAATTTTTATATACATGCCCCCACAGGACAACAAGATTAATACCATAATTGCAAACATCAATTCATTATTACCACCAATCCAACCATAATAATAGGAAAACACAACATGACATATAAAAAATTCACAGAGCGATGGCTACACAGAATATCAATACCACTGATGAGTGCCAAGGGCTTTCCACGAAGCAACACAATAACTTCCCACAACGGTTATGACTTCTTCAATCCATCTTAAGCAACCAATACACATCACCACATATATGTGAAAAAGATACCTGATCCCCAATATATATATTTCAAGCTGAACCAGCATTCATCAATTGGGCCAGATCGTGATCTCCCACACATAAATACAATCAGTGCTCAGTTTATATTAAGATAGCAATTCCTCAAACTTTTATGGAAAGATTTCAATATTCTCACCCTTCCAACTATTCAACCATCCATTTAATTGATAAGCCAACAATGGAATGCTCAATGCCCTTTATTGGAGATATATGTGTGGAAAATTTTTTTTTTCTTAATGTCTCCATAGATAAACATGCAATAGAAGAGCAATATCCCTTAATAGTGATATACCCAGACAGGCTCACCATACAGGTGTGAGGCACTTTTTGCAAGATAAATTTCAGCATCCTAGTCTCATGAACAGAGCTGGCCTGAGTGCATTATGATGGCATATGACCTCACATTTATCAAGGCTCCTTTCTGCTTGATCTATGACTTTTGCAAAAATTAAAATTTTATTGCATGCTAAATGAAATTACATTTCCTTTTTTTGTCTCCTCAATTTATAAATCCTACAATGAATATCATATGTGAAATAATACAATTGTAAATGTACTAATATGTGATAATGCAGATTTTTCAGGTATGTTGTTTATCTAAATATTTTGAAATGTTCTGGTCACATTAATGTAAAATCAACTCTTCATTAGCATTTTTATGTATCAAATCAGAATATGCAAAAAATAAAAATGCAATTAGGACAATGTTATTAATGGATTTGCAATAAAACATTGAAGAAAATATATTTTTAAATATCTAAATGTTTTTATTATGTAAAAAGGATCCCGCCTCCCCATGAAATAAAATTAGTTAATTAAAATAATGAATAATAAATTTGTTCAATAGAAGACACAATAAAATATTAAAAAATTATAATTATTTATATTTTTACCTTATTATTTACATATTAATTCTCCTGACTTTGGTGGTCACAATGTGATAAATAGCAATCAATTTTAACTAGGTCGATTCTAATAAACCTCTTGTTTTTTACTCTGTCATTTAGAATCTCAGTAATAGAATAAATTTTTCATGTGCTTATTATTCAGCAATATAGTCAGGTATCGAGGAATTTTAAGGATTTACCTTATATTTACTTAAAGAAAAAAATGTTCACACTTACAATGTTTATTCAATAAACTTTTAGAAGCCATTTTCCACAACTTGCTTCTTTTGTTTAATGATAAATTATAATAAGAAAAAAAATCAAACAATTGATTTCTTTCACTATTATAAATAATTTTGTAGGCACTTTCCCAACCGAGCAGTTACAAGTGAAGTTGTATAGGTGTTACAATAATGTCATGTTAATAAAGTGCTTGCAATATCTATTTAAAAAATTGTTTTTAACTAATTCCATTAGCAACAACTTGATAAAAATATGTGTTTTACAAATCCAATCTCACAAATAACTGGTTTACATTTTTTATTAACAAAAATAGCATTTCTTGTTTTTGTTCAATAATAAACTACACTACTTTATTACTGTATTAAATTGAGAGACTGCGAACCTCAGATTTGCTGTTGATAGTTATAAGCACTTGAGAGGTTCGCAGTCTCTCAGTTTAATTTCAATATTGTTTGCGCTTTATAAAATAAATATTATTTATTACTGTATTTAATTTTTTTAATGTTTATTAATACCTAAATCATATGATATATATTATACTTTATTATATAGTTCATCAATTAGGAATTTAGCTAGGATTTCTTTAAGGGAAGAATTTTAAATTTTCATATTTAGATTGGTTATTCAATAATTTTTTAGAAGCCATTAAAACCCCTTGCATTTTATTTTCTTTATTCATAGGTTATAACAAATCAAACACTCAACTAGATATATTTTTTATACTTTTTCAATACTGAATTCATGTAGTAGTTTTATTATATCATGAAATTTGTTAACAATTAAATATTTTGGCATGCAATAATATCTTTTTAAAAATTATGTTTTTTTACTCATTCTGTTCTGCTTAGATAGTATGGATTATAAATCAATTATAAGTTTTTAGCTAGAGAACAAATAAAAAGTTAATACAGTATTAAAGAAAAAGATAATATTGTTATTAAAAATAGAAAGCTATGTGATAAAATGTGTAAAAAGATAATATGGTTTTTTTTTAAAAAAAGAAAACATTACTATTAAAATTAGTTTACACAAAATGATCGATCCTAAGATCCCACATTCAGGAGTCAGACACTCTTATCTGTATTCTAAACCGAATAAGATACATAACCCATCTAAAATTTAATTTGATCACATCAAGAATTACTGTAGTTATGAGACAGCATTTTAAAAATAAGTTTTATTTGTAAATAAATTATTAATACCAACATGTTATATTTTGTATAAATTAGGATATTTAAATACTAATAATTGGGAAATCTAAACATTTTCATTTAATATAAATATTATTAGTTATAGTGACAAAAGGGTATCGGACTGCTCGCTTTTGTGTAATGGTAGAATATATACATAATATATTTCGAGGTTCAAACAATTATCACAACATGTCTAAGTCAAGATGTGTTTAAAAAAAAGATAAAGAAATATTCCACTTATATTTTAACAATAAAGTGATTTGGAAATCCAAACATTTACATATAAGTTTTATTAATTATCACAACAAAATGGTGTCAGCCTGTTCACTTTAGCGTAATGACAAGAGTATATATGTAGTATATTTTGAGCTTGAGCCTGGAAATTTAAGGCTCAAGCAACTGTCACAATAAGTTTAAGTAAAGAACCATTCCCCTCACATTTAAATAAAAATATTTACATTCAAAATATATTTCTAACAATGAAGTGATTTGCAAATGTAAACATTTTCATTTACATATAAATTTTATTAATTATCTTGGCACCCCCATGATAAAGCACCTTTGTGCCCTGCACAACTTGCACACTCACACACAGCAACCCTGTACACAAATAAGTTTGAAAGAGAGATTGTAAAAAAAAAATATTACTTGAAAAAAGAAGTGCCACTGATATAGAGAAAATCAAGAATCAAGATCAGTTAAATTAGCTATGATGGTAAAAAAAGAAAACAGCAAATGGATCAACTAATGCTGAAACGGATAAACAAGATAAAAAAATAAATACAACTATAAATTAGGAATACTGGAATGTTTAAAAAGTTTATCTTATAGTGAATTGATGAGATGATTACATAATGTAAAAGCAAATACAATTGCAAAATTAATAATCATATAAATAATAGGATTTTTCGTTGTGATAGAAGAAAAGAGAAATAAATGTCGGAAACAAAGTTGCAGAGATCTTTCAAAAGGAAAATTTATTCACAATCCATAAGAATCATTTACAAAAAAAAAAGAACCTTTACATCATTTAAATCCCATATAAACAAATAAACTAGACTATTAACATTAAAATTTATTTTATAATAAATATTTGCTATATATACACATTCGAATACACACAACGATTCTGTAATATTTTAAATGTTTAATGCAAATAATTCAAAAATTAAATAAAAGCTAATTAATTTACCATAATAAATAAACGCATTCATTAATTGTGTTTATGCATGTACATAATACAATAAAATAATTTATGTAAATATATGGCAAATTTAAACACAATGTTTGAAGGTCTGATTTATGGAAGTCTAGAAGAAACAATTTTATTAATGGCACATTATTCTTACCAAAATGTATGTGGCGTGTGCATAATAAATTTGTGGTATTAATTATCTATATACAAGTACACGTGTGCTAGCCTCTACACAGTCACACAACCATTTATTATAAAATCAGTGGGGATTTTTCTAATCTAAATTAGCATAGTTGAGCGGTTCCAAAAATTTGAGAGGATTTATAAAATCTTTCTTTCTAAGAAATGAAAATTTTCCTAATAATAATGCAATAAAACCTCGGTTGTGATTCAAGAGCAGCTAAACGTGTTTGTCTCTATTCCTAAGATGCATTGCCATAGCAACTGACAAGATAACATAAAGTACTTTTCAAACAAGAGTGTTTCAACGTGACTTCCTCTTCCTCACGTTCTCTTAAGAGGATTCACCTTCTCACTAGATTGGCTTCCATGGCAGCCACTAATCCTTTGGCTAAAATGCCTTTTCATTTCCAGCAATAACCTATTTATCAGCATATTAATTTATTAATTATTCTACCAGCTGATAAAATAAATTATAATAAGATTTTTACTTTGAGAAAGAACTGAAAAGGAAATTAAAATTCAACTTAATTAGTACAATTTAGTTAACATTTAATATCAAAATTAATTGAAATCATGAAGGGAGAACAATTTGTTGTTTAATAAAAAAAAATAAAAGTGGGCACAAAAGAACTTTTTCAACAATATATGAAAACGACAAGTCATCCGCTGTCTTTCTAATTTCCATGGCAAACAACGTGAAGCTCTTCTGGCTCCCACACATGGAGGGTGGCGTGATTACGAGTCATTATTGTCAAGTTACAAAGATTTTTCATTTTTTCAACATTTATAAAAGTTTTTGCTTTGTTTCATTTTGAAATTTTTATCTGGCGTGTAGGAAGAACCATTTTCAAAAAGAGATACCCCTCTCTATTACTTTTCGTGTTACTAATGGTGCGTGGTAGAATAAAATTTTTCTTTGTCAAAACTGAAAAA
This sequence comes from Epiperipatus broadwayi, assembly GCA_028023455.1. NCBI lineage: Eukaryota > Metazoa > Onychophora > Udeonychophora > Euonychophora > Peripatidae > Epiperipatus > Epiperipatus broadwayi. The sequence goes on from JAQFVV010006415.1 coordinate 42,414, forward strand.
AGTAAAATTCTTATCTACAGTCACACAAACATTTAAAAATGCATATAATGGCTACACTAAGAGCAAAAACATTTATGTGCATATAAATATCGCAATAAACACATACAGTATATATATAAGTAAAATAATATTATATGCATATATATACAATTAGAAAAATATATACATTCTTCGCACATGCTAAAGACATATTTTTATCTACACTCAATATATAATTAAATATTATAATTAAAACATTACACATATAAGACTTGTTTTATTTTTCCCCCATATGTCATAGCATCAGCCGGGACGCGAACCCATAACCGTCTGCAACCAACTACGTGCTTGCAAGGCGGCTGCGATGACTTCTCGGCTAACAACGAAAGACTTGTTATACTGAAAAATTCTCAAAAGATGAAAATAAAGATTGATAATGATGAATTAGAAGAAGTTAATAACTACAAATACGTTGATCAGATTATTATTAAAGATGGAAACATAATGGATGATTCGAGTGCATTTGGTAGAAATAACTTGATATTAAAAGAAAATATGCCTAAGTTTTTGACAAGGAAGATTTTTAATAAATGTGTTTTACCAGTTCTTATTTATGGTTCTGAGACGTGGATAGTTAACAATAGAACAATAGTATGATGCATGTCAGGAGTAATAAGATATCAAAAATGAAATACATAGGTAAGAGAGCAGGTGCTACTGACATTGATGAAAGAATTATGAGTTTGAAGTGGAATTGAGCTGGACATATTTATAAAAAAGATGACAATAGATGGACAGTTGAAATCTTAAAGTGAATGCCAAGAAATTTTAAGACCTAGAAAGAGACCACATGTGAGATGGATGGATAACATAAGGACATTCACACTAGAACTAAAATACCAACTCAAAAGCTAGCATTTATTAAATAGAAAATCTTAAATTTTTAGACATGTAAATGTCTTTAAATCCTGTTATCTAACTTAAATAGCTATATGGGTCTGAAAACACTTCAACCACACCATATATTAACAGCCTCATCAATATAATATCACCAAAGCCTCAAGAGAAAAATTATAATAATCAATAAAGCATATGATTTGTTTAAGCTTGTAATTGGTGCAAATCACACTTATTTTACTAACCCAGATTATTTTGGGGATTTTTACCCTTCTCTGAGAATAATTAGATACTTGTTTACTACCAATTTATAGATAGCTGTTCTCTTATAAAAAATTGCTGGGAGGCACTTGCCTCCACAATGGATTATTAGTTGTAATTATAAATTTATTAAAGGCACATTGATTACATAAGTAATATTTACCGAGGCTGTAACCTCGAGAATTTTACACGCATATTCTCGAGATTACAGCCTCGGTAAATGGATTATTAGATGGATAACTGGAATATCTAAAAAAAAAAAAAAAAATTCTCCATTCTATCTATGTTTAAATTCAAGACCAAAAACATTTCCATGCAAAAGTTATAAATCTTACCTAGAAGACACTTTATAGGCACAGTCTAATCATCACCATCATTTTTATCCATTATTGATTCTTTGCAGGATGAAGCTCTCTATGTTTAATCCAGTTTATCCCATCACTAGTCTCTCTTCTTCACATGTTACCTACAAACTTTCTTATTTCATCAATCCATCTCATATGTAGTCTCCTTTTAGATTTTTTACAATCACTTGGAATCCAGTTAAAGATTTCAACTGTCCATCTATTATCATCTTTTTTTAGCAATATGTCCAATTCAACTCCATTTCAGTCTCTTAATTCTTTTAATGATGTTAGTAAGACCTATTGATCCCTTCTTGTTACTCCTAACATACATCTTTCCATGCTCTTCTGTTAAGTGTCCAGATCTTCAGATCCATAAGTACAGAGTGGTAAAATACATTTATTAAAAATGTTCCTTTTCAAACACACGCATACTTCCTGTTAGTATTAAGTTATTTTTACCAAAAGTACTCCATCCAAGTTTAATTCTATGATTAATTTCATCCATCATGTTTCCATCTGTATTAATGATTTAACCAAGGTATTTGTAATTGTTATTTTTTTCTGATTCATCATTATCAATATTTATTTTTTCTTAGGAGAAAAATTATTTAGACTTTTCATCATCTTTTTATTCTTACTAAAAAACTTTTATTTGATACCTCTTGCAATATTTCCTGAAACTCTGAAGCATTATTTGCAAAAGTAATTATATCTATCATCTGCAAAATTATGATGACTTAAATAGTTTCCATTTACTTTTAATCCCTTAGCCTCCCTATTTAATCCACAAAATACTTATTTTAAAACTGCTGTAAGAAGTTCTGGATATATGGAGTCATCCTGTCACACACCCTTATTCAATGTTAATCTTCTTAATACTTTCATTGATACTTCTTGCAATATTTCCTAAAGCTCTGAAGTATTATTTGCAAAAAGCAATTACATCACCTACAAAATTAAGATTTACTTTTAATCCCTTAGATTCATATTTAATCCACAAAATGCATCTTTGAAAACTGCTGTAACAAGTTCTGGATATTTGGAGTCATTTTGTCACACACCTTTCTCAATATTAATCTTCTTAATATAACTACGTAATTTAATCCTGCTGTTGCATTTTAATATATATTCTTCTGAATATTTATCATTGTAGAAATGTGTATACAATCAAAGACCTTTTCATAATCCACAAATCCAAAACATAATGGCAACTCATTTTCATTGGTCCTTCCTATAATTTCTTTCAATATATGGATGTAATTCACTATGCTAAAATCAATTTTAAGTTCGGCTTGTTTTTTTGGTTGATTAAAACTCAAAATACATTCCGATTTGTAATTATCTTACTGAAAATTTTGTAGAGAACTGATAAAAGACTGATAAATCCATAATTTCTAATATCTTCATCACATTTTTTAAATATCAAAATTACTACTGCATTCTTCCAATTATCTGTTACATTTTTATCATTTAGACACGACTTTGCTAACAATTTTTCTATTTCTTCATTTGCTGCATCTTTTAAGATATTAACTATAATTCCATCATTACTGGAAAATTTCCCCTTTTTCATAAATTAAATCCAAATCTCACTTCAGTTGCTTTTTTATACATTATTGGTATATAATTCTTCATACAATTCTTCCATTTATTTCATGATGTCATCTCTCATTTTTTGTTCTTATTGGATAAATAAGTCCTCTACTATTTCCAAGATGTTTGTTTTACATTTTTAAGACTTTTATTCTATTCAATAGCTTTCATAGCTAATTCATAATTATAATTTTTTATATTGTTATTAAAATCTTTTTGAGGCTATTTTATAAAATTCTCGATATTCATTTCTTGTTAATGGACCATTTTTATATATTTTTATGTTCCTTCATTTCTTCATACATTATCTTGTCTCAGAAAAAAAAAAATTATTGGTAAATTGCTGCTTTCTTGTACCAGCTATCTTTGTTGCAGTTCTTAATAGTTTTATCAGTCATTTTCTTATTGATTTCATTCAAATCTGAACCATATTAAAATTCGGTTATATTTTAAATTGATTTGCATGTTCTAATTTAAAATCATTGAAATGTTTCTGAAGTTAAGGATATTAATTGTGAATACTCTTTTTCTTAATAATTTTTGTCTCTCCAGTTTTGCACTAACATGTAACTTACATCTCAATAAATAACGATTAACAGGCATAATACTTGTGGTTATGGTAGTACACTAATTCTTATGCCATGTGTCCAAAAAACTTTTTCATTCTGTTAAAAACATTTTCTCACCAATGAAATATTCTAACTACAGCCAATTATTTAACCCATATTTTTCAAATTGGGAGAGGGGGGAATGAAAACAGAGTTTATTAAAGATTTCCTAAATTAATAACATGTTGTTTATATTATATATAAAAAAAAAAAACACTATACTTTAAATGGATAATTTTCTACATTCCATGATTGCTTCAACATAAGAATGGTTATATTTACAGAGATGTAATTTCTCTCTCCTTCATTGGGAATCTAAACATCTGGTTAAAGATTATTTTGCATTTAGAGTTAATAGCAGAGAGAGAGAGAGAAAATAGAGCAAGAACCCTGTAGTCTGCTACTTCTTTATATATATATAAACTATAGAGACATCGAAAGAGTAAACAACTTATCAACCCCCCCCCCCCATATATTATTTTGAGTTTATAATTTTATTTCAATTTTTATTTGAATTCTATGACTTAAAATATATGTTCACAATATTTTCAAATGGAGAAGGTAGAGATGTGTGGTCGAGAGGTCAGCGACAGTTGCTTTACAAGCAGTTGTTCCGGGTTAGCGGGTTCGCTTCCTGGCTGATGCTATGACACATGAGAAAAAATAATAATAAAGTCAATGAAAAAATAAATAAACCAAACAATGAATAGAATAATACAATGTGTATGTCCATATAAAATATATACTAATCTAAATTGCAAATAATTTTTTTTTTCTCATGTGTCATAGCATCAGCCGGGAAGCGAATCCGCTAACCCAGGACAACTGCTTGTAAAGCCGCTGTCGCTGACCTCTCGACCACCAATGCTTGACAAATTGCAAATAATTTTAGTATAGAATACTAATATCCTGCAAGCAAATAGATTCTCACTATATCTTGCTGCCGCTCCCCCCAATTCACTGCTAAAGTTGTAGACAAAAATAAAGCAAAAGCATAAACAACAGCAACAACAAAACAGCCTTGGGCAAAATAATAAACAAGATGGCTAATACTTTATTAATGCAGGAGAATTAAAATGTAGGATTAAATTCAGTGCAACAGAAGAAATTAAATGAAAACTAAAGGCATAAGAGTAACAATGTCTTACAGTCTTTAAATTAGTCCACTACAAAAAATAAAGTTTCTCTATTAGCCAGTCACAAGAAAGAAAGCAATGGAGAAGATATTATTTTCCAGACATAATAAGTGAACAGTTTTCCATTCTGGTTTTATTCTCTAACAAATCCAGATATGTCTTTACCACTAAAAATTGGATGATTACTTGACTTAGCTACAATCTGGTTACCTAAAAAAAAGCTTTAAATCTGATTGAAACTTAAAACAAAACATAAAATAAAATTTTATACAAGTTATATGCAATGAAAAGTTGTAGACATGAAAGATATGTGCTATCAAATATACTATAAAATCCATGCCAAATATTGTGGTAATGATTTTATTTATTTTTAATTTTTGAGAAAAAGAGTGTACTATAACAATAATAACAAAAATAAAACTATTAATTGTAAGTCTGAAAAATACATGTACTCAAACACAAATTTCTAAAAATCTGTCTGGCAAGGATCCTTAAGTAATAGTAAACAAAGATACCAGTAGAAAGATTCATGGTACACCAAAATACTTGAAACTGCAACAATCCCATGTACCTTAATATTTGTTCTAATATAAAGGTTAAACCTAGAACAGGTACACATCTTCTCTTGCCTATTTATGGTCAATACTTATATCTATCAGATTAGCATGATAATAATTGGTCTTAAATTTAGGGCTATACTTGTAGCATATAAAATTCTAAAGTTTAACTATCCAGCATTGGCATTGATTTAATTGTTCTCTTGGTGAGACTTTTTGTAAGCTTTCAACTTTTGATTTTAATGTTAAATCATTATTGTACATCAGAATTCAATAAATTGAACTTGACTTTGATAGTAATATACATTTGCAAAAAAAAATCTAAAAATTCATATTTGAACTTTGCAAATATTAAAAAAATGAAATAATAATGACATCAAAAATGCTTTCATCATTGAATGTTTACCAGACAGAAAATTAACAAAATCTTCTTTAATTAAAATTTGTTTTTAAAATGCAAATGAAGAAATGTTAATCTTTGATGATTTAAATTTGCTTTAAAATATTAAATTGTTTTCTAATTTTAAAATATCTCAAATTATCCTAACATATTAGCTATAATTTTCATAAGATGGAGTGATCAGAATGCCATGGTTTTCATTGTTAACATTATGCTAGAAGTTATTATCTTCTATTTTAAAAAATACAATATGTAAATATAAAATAAGGAGAGTAATATGTATACTTTTGATTTTTAATAATTATTACACAAATATTGTGTAAAAGTAATCAAGAATCTTAATAAACTTCACAAAAAAATATATTTTTAGTTATTCCAAAATGTTCTCGAAATAACATCACAAATAGCATGGACACTAGGCTATAAAGGAATAATTCAATCAAAGAGAAGATGGCAATACTAGAATTTTTTCACTTTGTTTCTATTTGATTATAATGATCTCTTTTGTTGTTTTTTTTAATTAATTTTTTTTTTTTGAAACCACTTGACTAAAAAAAAACTAGTGAAATATCTTAATAGATAATGAACAAATGCAATTTTTTTAAAAAAAATATAATTATGACATTTTTTCTGGGTTTCTCTGACCAAAGGTGTCAGGATTGATGTTCTGTATAGTTAAAGCTATGATATTGAATTTAGAAACTTCTTATATGTGTAGATGTATGTAAAAAAATTTCTAATAATCTATCTTTTTGCTCATAAGGTTGATCTTTGCTTCAATATTTTTGGTTTAGGTTTTCAAATGAGTATTTCTAAGCAATATATTGAAATACAGACATCTATAGCATGTTTATTTTACGGAGTGAGCAAGAGAGGAGACTAGTTTAATGTTATACATTAAAATTAAAAAACAGTAAAGTCAGAAAGATGTTACAAAATAAAATTTGCCAATAGAGATCAATTTTGCAAGAATTTAGGTATAGACATAGATACAATTTGAGATAAAAAAATATTTAATTTTTAAAATTTTTTAAAAAGAAAAAAAGTTTTTAAAATGGAAAACTTTTAAAATTCTTTTATAAAAGATAATGATCCTTGTAAGAGTTCTAATTAATGTTAAACTAAAACTAGATAGGATATGTTCAACTTAATGAAGGTTTAACACAAAGTGATTAAAATTTAAAAAATCAGCAATAAATTTATATTGTTATCAAAAACTAATTAATCTCAATATTAGCATGTTATATGTGATCTAATTATACTTGTCTGATTCTTCTGTTGCAAATCTGGCATTTTGTTTCCAGAAATAGCAAGTCAATATTATAAGTTTCCTTAGTATAAGAGATAAACATTTGCTTAAATAAAAAATATAAATAGTCTGGTAGCAAAGATCATTTTGTCTTATTATTCATGCTGGTCTTCATCTTAGAGTCAACAAAAGATACAAGCTACCATGTGATAAGTATAAAGCTCTTTAAGTGCACTAAAAAGTTTCCAAAATGAAATGGTAGTATGCCCTAGATTCTTCTGCCTTGGACGTAAAGCTGACTTCAAAAGAAAAAACTTTGGAAACATCTAAACAGCTATATGCCAATCTATTATTAGTAACTGCAATTGATGGAAATAGATTAAGACAAAACTAATATTCCAAAATTTGTGAAAATCTGACAGTGATAAAGGCAGTGAAAAATCAAGGATCCTGCACTTTCTATTATGCAGAGTTGTAAAATAAACATATGTAAAGGAAAATTAATATTTAAACTGCAACAACAAATCATTTTTGAAGGTGCAGGACTGAATAATTAAAACCCTGAATAATCAGAACTGATACTTAAATAATTATATAAAAGTCATTTTGAATTTACAGACTTTCTAAATTTTATATAAATTTTAAAATGAATTTTCATTTCTACCCAAAAGATGTAAATTATTATTTTCCTTGTATCATTTATTCATTGATTAATATTAATAATTATTATGAATATGCCACATTTAATAATTTTGAATTTATATAATGAAATTTTTTATTATAATCATTTTAAAACAGTAGCAATTCTCTCCATACAACATTAACACCGAGTCCAAACCATGATAATCAATGGATGCTAAAAAGTTTGTGCATCAAAATCCCTATCTAGTGCCTTCACATCCAGTATCACCAGATTAGTTTCTAGCTTATGGCTTTCATCGGTGAGGAGCCTTGGATCTGAGAAAATGCACCTAGATCTTGGATCAAATGCAACCCTCCAGCAGCTACTTTTTATCTTTTTAATTAACTATAAAGCCTATAAGTCCAAACTGAAAAGACAATAATGTTTTCAATCTGCATTAATTTGCTTTTAGAGTTATATATATTTGAACTCAGTTCTATATCTATACATTTTGGTGTCTTGGTTTTTAATAACCATAGTTATGAAAAATATCATTTGGATAGAATCGGTATAAACCACTAAAACATTACATGATCACATTTCTTATGCTTATATAATCTGTTAAAACAATAGCAATTCTTTCCATACAATAGTGCCATCTGGTGCAAACCATAGTAACATCAATGTATTCTAGAATGTTTGTGCATTGAAATCCCATGCCTAATATCCCTAGACTAGTTTCTAGGTTAAATTGCTACTGTCCTAACAGAATGTGTAACCACAAGAAATAATGTATGTGTAATGTTTTAGTGATTTAATACCAATCTTAGTCAAAGGATGTTAATGACCATGGTTATTAAAAACCAAAGACACCAAAATGTATAAATACTGAACTGGATTCAGATCTTAATGACTATACAAGTAAATTAATTAGCTTAGATTAAAAGCATTCTTGTGTCTTCAGTTTGGGCTTATAGTTTAACTAAAAAGGTAAAAAGTGACTTCTGGAGGGTTGCATTAGATCCAAAAATTTGGATGCAATGCTCATAGATCCAAGACTCCTCACTGATGAAAGACATAAACTAGAAACTAGTCTTGAGATATTGAATGAATACGGACTATATAGGAATTTTGATGCATAAGTCTTCTAGTATAAGTCATTTATATTTTACAAATGATGTGGTTGTTTTTATAAATAATGCTTTAGATCTTCAGGAAATGTTATATGAATTATCAGATAAAAATAGAAAAGTAGGCCTAAAGATAAATATTAAAAAATCTAAAATAATGTTCAATTGATTTCTTTAAAAGAAGAAAATAAAAACTGATAATGGTGAATTAGAACAATAACTACAAATATCTTGGTCAGATTATAAATGCTTATGGAAACATAATGGTTTAAATTAATCATAAAATTCAGTTTGTATAAATTGATTTTGATAGAAATAACTTAGTATTTAAAGAAAATTTGTCTATATGTTGGAAAAGGAAGATTTTTAATATACATATATATTTTATAAGTTCTTATTTGTGGATGTCAGAAGAGCAATATAGAGACTTCAGACTATTCAATAAAGTATGGAACTATGTATATTAAAAATAATATAAAAAATTGAAAATGAAATACAAGGGTAAGAGAGCAAACAGATATCATGGACCTTACTAAAAGAATTAAGAGACTGATGAATATAATACTAGAAGAGATGATAAAAATGAATAGCTGAAGTTTTAAATTAAATCCCAAGAATTGTAAAACAATCCTAAAAAAGACCATATGCAAGATAAATTGATAAAATAAAGAAATTTACTGGTATGATATGAAGAAGCGAGGCTATGGACTGGAGAAACTGGATTAAATTTGGAAAGATCTTCATCCTGCAGTGGAATGATAATGATTGAAAATGATAATTTTATTTCTAAAATGCCTCATTTTAGTACAATTGCATATAAAATATTTTTAATATCAGCCATTAAATATGTACTATTTTTAACATGCATACGTTAAATATAAAAAAAAAGTGTGAGTTAATTAAAAATTATATTTTAAAAAAAATGTAAAAAAATATATACATTATACCTAATTCTCCTATTCATTCAATTTCTTATATAAGTAAATAAAAGAACTTAGGATTTTTCAGTCTCTATTCCTTCTTAAACAACCAACACACATGACCGCATACATATGAAAAAGATAGATCCCCCCCCCCATATACATATTTTGTGTAAATCCAGCACTCATCAGTCGGGCCAGATCATAATCTTCCTACATTTATATACAGTCAGTGTTTGGCTTATATTAAGATAGAAATTCCTTAACCTTTAATTGACAGGTTTCAATCTTCTCACCCTTTCAATTACTCAACTGTTCATTTCATTGAAAAACTAATGATAGAATGCCCAAAGCCCTTGATAAATTTGATATTAGTCATACCCCTGCTGACATTACATCAATTTAAGCCCTCATATTATCAAACTATTATGTATCCAAATATTAATAAAGTGGAATGAACTGAACTTATAGATGTAATCTATTTCCAAGGCATATATAATTAGACCATTCATTCGGTGTTCTGAGTATTTCTTATATAATTGAATAGAGGGATTTGAACTTAGGATTTTTCAGTGTATATTCATCCTCCATTCCATTTCAAACAACTGATACACATGATCACATACATATGAAAAATAGTGATGATCTCCAATATATATGTGGGAGATTATGATCTGGCTCAATTGATGACTGCTAGTTCTGATTGAAATACGTATATCGGGGATCATCTATCTTTTTCACATGTATGTGATCATGTATGTTGGTCGTTTGAGATGGAGTGGAGAATGAATATAGACTGAAAAATCCTAAGTTCAAATCTCTCTATTTACTTACATAAGAATCATTCAATACACTGAATGAAAAGACTTATTACATATTGCCTTGGAAGTAGACTACATCTATAATTTCAGCATATCCTCTTCAATTAATATATGTATATGTAATGATCCAACATGGGTATGACTACAATATCAAATGCACCAAGGGCTTTGACCATTCCAACATTGGTTTTTCAATGAAAATGGCGGAATAGTTGGGTGACAAAAATAAAGCACGTCCATTAAAGTTTAAGGAATTGTTATCCTAATATAAGCCAAGTATGGATTGTATATATGTGTAAGTGATTTTGATGTGGCCCAACTAATGAGTGCTGGTTCTGCATGAAATACATATGCTGTGGATCTTCTATCTTTTCTGCATGTATGGGGTCATGTGCATCACTTGTGTGAGATGGATTGGAGGATGAATATAGAATTAAAAATCCTAGGTTCAAATCATTCTATTTACTTAAACCTAATTCTACATGATAGATTGGTTCCTAAAATTACATGTAAAAAAAAATTGTGTAAAAAAATATATTGTATATATGGAGATTTAGAAGACTGATTCCAGATCTAAGAAACCAATGAAAATAATGAATTAATCCATATGAAAAATCTTGTATTTTCCCATGTTCAGAAGCTTTCCAGGCATTTTTTTATTATTATCCTTTTCAGGTGCATCAAAATATTTGTTTGTTTTTTTCTCAAAATTATTTTAGCAATATGTGTTACTTATTAAGTTTTAAAAAGATTCCATTCATAAGATTTAACATTTTGAATACAAGTATAATTCATATACCTGGAGTCTAGATGTAATAGAGGATCTGAACTCAGACTTTCGAGCTCCCTTCAGCTATCAATTCTACCTCAAACAACCAATTTGCTACCTTAATATAAATTGTGCATGGATTATAAATGATGATTTGGACCAACTGATGAGTGCTTGACAGCATGACATATGTATATTGGAGATCATTTACCTTTTTCACATGTGTGTGATCATGTGTAACGGTTGTATGAAATAGAGTTGATAACTGAAGGAAGCTTGAATCCCCTATATTTCATAAGATTTAATTATATATATATATATATTATAATGTAGAAATATTATATAAGATTTAATTATATATATATATATATTATAATGTAGAAATGTTAACATGTTGCGAAAATTGTCATGATTGTTTTACCCTCAGCATAACATTATCAGTAGGAGTGTTTCTTATTTTTTTTTATAAGATTTTGCCTAAATGATTAAAATTTGGGATCTTCTATTGACAAAAGAACATGCAGTGAAATATTTCCAAAGTTATGGGATATTGGCTGCCCAAAACGTCTGTGTTAATGGCCATGATATGATACTTTATGTGCAAACAGATGCACAATGGTGATGCAATTTAAAAACTTGTTCCAAACAAATATCAGTTCAGAAAGTAATGTGGTTAGAAGGCTCCAAATTTGCATTTTTGACTGCACTCAGATAATTGATTTCTTAATATTTTTTAAACTTAACCACACATGTTCAGTAATTTTAAGAAAATAAAACGAACTAATATTTTGATACCCTTGAAAAGAGATAATTTAAAAAAAAACGAGTGTGACAAGCTTCTGGATATGGGATAATATGTAAGTATCCCTCTTTTTAGTAGATGGACTATTTGGCATTGTATGAAGGATACCAAAAAATATTTCAGATTTAATTAACGAAATATAAGATTTGAAAAATATGCATACAATATCTTACTAATTATTAAATTTCGACAAAATTAATAAATCGAATCTTGCTTTAATTTTTATTAAATTTTTTAAACACCACCAACAAAGTATACTTATTTAAAAAAAACCTAACATTAAAAGCAACAATACCAGCAAGGACCATCCCCTTTCAAACCAACACAAATGATCAAAAATGTTAAAATGCAGTTAAGCAAATTTCCCATTTGCAGAAATATTGTCAAGAAAGATAATTTTTTGAAAAATAACAGGAAATTAAGAGATGATTTTTTTTTTTTATCAAATGAGATGATAATAATACACATAAATTGGATTTTTTTTTTAGTTTTTTGATTGATTATGTTATTTCAAAATAACTTGTGTAAAAATATATATATATTTTTTAAAACGTGTTAAGTCAAAATCGTTTAAAAAAGTTTATGTAAAAACAGAATTAGGTTTATACTAGTTTGCAAGTGCCATATTTTTTGCAAGGGCTACATCACAGCATTAATCTTTCAATAAATAAATAAATAATGGAAAATTCTCAAATATACAAGTATAGAATAAAAAAATTAGCCTAATGGCAACAAAAAGTATTTCAACCAATCAGGCCTCCTCATCTGGACTAAACCAATATAGCTTAGGAAGCAATGGCACTAAGAAAACCTCCATTAATTATAAATAAATGTGTCTCATGTGTGCCAGATCTCACTGGTGAATCCATTAGAAAAACTGAATCTAAATAAAGGATTTTATATGCCAATGTCATATTCTTGCAGCTAGTTTTGCATTCAAGATGGAAGAAGGGCTAGGCTGTATTTAAGTATCAAAAACATAAAGATTGTCAACTAAGAAGCTACTAAAAAAAATATCATATTAATAATAAAAAGATAGACATAATGGATGATTTTATCTTTCTGGAATGTAAAATTTGAAACAATAGTGGCTGTATTAAAGAAATTCAATTGAGAATTGGAATGAATAATATTGCTCTTGATTATTTAGATTTAACAGTCAAGCAACGATATTTTAATAAAAACAAAAGTGAAAATTGCTATGCAATAAACATATTAAGGTCAAATTAAAGTCGTGAATGATGAACTTTATGAAAAATGGTAGAAAGAAGAAAAATGCTTTTGACTTGTAAAGCTGGAGAAGATTGCTTAGAATATCATGGCCATCAAAAAAATGAACAAATCAACTATTTAAAAAAAAAAAATATCAGTGCTAATTGGAAGGCAAAATATTTAGTCAAAAATTGTCACATTTTGGAGATATTATGAAATCTGTAAATTCACTGGGAAAAATGAAATTATTTGGTGAGATTGAAGGTAGAATGGCTATACTCTCTTACAAATGGATACTAATGATAACTGAAAAAACTATACAACTATATATATATATAAACATGTATACATATAAAGACTGCCCTACATAGTTTAGCTGCAGTGGTAGAGAGGCAAATTGTAAAATTCAAAGTCCATGGATATGGTTCTAGTTCCATTATTTCTGGTGTTTGAACTTCATACAAAATCCTGAGCAATAAATCATTCAATAATAATAATTATAAAGACTGTATAAAAGTTCCAACTTTATTGCTGATATTATTAAGTGAAAGGCAAGATTATTATTTATGTGTAATGAAATTTAAAACTACATAGAAAAAATAGAATAAAAAGAGAAACATTTTATTGTTTTGGGAAACATTGGTTTTACATGAAGTAATATAGCCCATAATAAAAAAGCAAAAAAAATAAAGCAAAGATGTCTATTTATATAAGATATGGATACCATGTTGGAGTCATAATGGTATGCCTGTGAGATCTTTATCCCATTATATGAAATAGAAAGAATTTATAGTCTCAGAATTCAATGTCAACTTATGCATTTGTATATCTTGTGTAACGATATATAAATATGCCATTACATTAATTTAAAATAAAAACTTTTAAGTTCGCAAATAAAAATAAGTTTATTAAAAACTAAAAGCTAAACATGTATATATATTCACACAGATGCAAAACTTTAAAAATATTTTTTTTTTTATAAATAAAAGTATTTGAACGTACTTTGTTATAAAAAAGTACAAGATTTAAAGATAAAATATTTTTGTAAATGGAAATGATTGTTTTATAAATTAATTGAAAAGCAAGCTAGCCCTTGGGCTCTTATATACTGTAATTAAAAAGTCAGAGGATAAGATAGATAAGAGAATAAAAAGAATTAGCTTGTCCAATATAGAAGCAGCAAATAAAGGCCCGGACCATAACGAAAAAATGGAACAGTGACGTTTTTGTTTGTGGAATCCATAGGAGGATTATAAAAAGAGAAATATTGAGTTTCCTGACAGTTGCAACTTGATTTTGTGAGAAGAATGATAAGACACAATTGTCGTTCTCTCTCACTTATTTAAAAAAATGAAATGACTGTGATACCAGAATGGAACCAGCTAAGGCTACCTCCAGAATATCAGACCGGTCTTCCATGAAAGTCTTTGTGGGAATTGCCAACAGGAATCGGGAGCTCTTCTACTGCAAGCAATTGAACTGAACAATTTTAAAATCTGAAGTAATTAAGAACTTTAAATATTTGATGAGTTAATCTAAATTTTAAAAAAGAAACTTTTCTCTGACTTATGTTTCAAATTAATTATAAATGTTTAATTTTTACATATTTGTTTGCTAAAAATCATTTCCACTTTTTCTTTAATTATTATTTTTATTTGTATTACTATTTATCGTTTAAATTATTAAATGCATTAAATTTCAATTGGGCATAGACGCTTACATGGATTCGTTCAAGTTTAATTACGTTTTTGTTTTCATATATGATTAAAATATATAGACATTCGGCAAATAATGATATCTTAGGGTGAATATCTAAAATGTATTTATTCGGATGTCTTTTTAATTATTGGTGTTAATGCGGCATCTTATGATGAATGTCATTGGGTTTCTTGTGAATTCCCTCATGCAATTACATCAATGACTTTATATTTTGATCATTTATGTTTATTTTGAAATGTTTTTGAGCGTGTAATCTGTGTAGTCGATCTATGCTCAACATTAAAAAAGAAACTTCTATAAATCCATCTGTGTGAATTTAAATAAATGTTAAATTTAAGTCAGGCGTGAATGGCTATATAGATTTGTAAAATTATATTAAGGGAGGGTAATCTTAGGTTATTTGTTTCGTAGTTGAATTAGGTCAATGGATTGGATATATTGGTGTAATTAGTAGATGTAGTATGAGGTTCGCTACGGGCAGAATCGCTGTATACGCCGCACAAAACCCTTTTGCCTATGGATGGGATTGTAAGTCGGCAAAAAGGACCGCGGTCCCTTCCTATGGAGTTTTTATTTTATTGTTCTTCTTGCCATACAGATATAACATTCCTGTATTGGACAAGAGTCAATGTCTTCTCTAACTATACAGTTCAATGTCCATTCCTGACAGTATAGTATATTGTGCTGTTGTATTTTCATGCTACATTGAATACATCAATGTATCAGATGGATTGACGCTGGTTTGACTGCGAACTTTTGGCCTAAGGTTAAATAAGGTATAGAATATTTCCTTTTCAAATGCAAATCTATGTAGTTTATTCATACGCGACAATCTTAAAATAAATATAAATTTCATCTGTGTAGATGATTTAAAAGTTTAAAATAATAATTTAAATTAAAAGTTATATTAAAATCTAAAATAATGTTATTCCTCAAAATTTAAAATGATTCAAAATTTATATGTGCGTAAATAAATGTTTGTGTGTTAATTACTGGCAGTGGCTTATTTTCTTTTTTTTATATATTCTTAGATAAGAATTTATTATAAAATATAAATCTCTGCTATTCCACTGAGCTAGTGACAATGGGCTAACGACCGGAATCAACCAATTTTTTTTTAACTTACATATCTGCTTACTATATAAATTTTTCTAGGTTCAAATGCCTAGATGGTGCCCTTGTAGTGCAGATTACGTTAAGTCCCCTATCCGGATCGTTATACTTGATACACAGTAAAAATATATATTGTATCTCATATTTAAGTATATGTAAATGTTTATACGAGTATTATAATCAGCTTCGACCTTCAAGACAATATATATATTGTGAAATTCTATTTATTCATCAACTTCCTTTAATCATTTATCATTAACTTTGACTCTTGCAATTCTCTTTTGTATGTATATATAAATAAATTTTTAATGCAAATATATTTTATCTAAAATTATAAAAAATAGCATTAATCTTTAAGTAAACTTTGTAATATACTACATTTATTTATATTTTAATGTAAGGATAGCATTTCATTTTTTTTTTTTTTTTGTAAAATTCGAATACATAAATACTAAATTATATATAGTATATTCAGACTTTTATCATAAAAAAATTTCTAATTATTTTAAAAACAAATAAACTAATTATTTTTATATTGTAGTTTCTATTGTCTTTTTCATTGCTATCATGCTCTAATCTAAAACTTCGAAACAATACATGGACGCAAATTTTTATTCTTTTGTTGAGCTGGATATCCTCTAGCCTGGAGGAAAATCAGCCTTCACTAATAAGTAATCCAAGAGTTTGTTGGGGATCTGGAAACTGCTCTCATCAGCTATCTTCTATGCTATTTTGAATTATATTTCTTTTTGGCCAGAGAAACACCTGCAAAATAACTATTATTTCCCACCTTCATTATCAAAGACTTATTACTAATCATCGTCACCAACAGACCATATCTCAACTTCAGAATAGTAGTAATAACAAAAAATTAGTTCACTTTTCAGACTGAGAATCCTCTTTCCACTGTGGCCATCTGGTAGACAAAAGATTAATGATCCAGCTGGATATTTTTAGAATATATGGGGGCGGGGGTGCTAAGCAGTAATTTAGTTACAATAAATCATTTATAGAATTCATAAGTAAATGTTAAAAAAAAAAGGTAAATTAATGTTAATATGCATACTTATGCAATATTAAAATCTCTTTATAGCTGCGAGGGTTCATTAAAATACACATACATTTAGAAGACTTATAGATCCTGTGGGCCTAATGTAGTCATCCTGTTTTTGTTTCCTTTGAATTTACTAACAAATCAATTCAGCCTTTCTTTTTTTTTTTTTGCTTTGGAAAAATAGAAAAGATTACATATACTGTGATGGATTAATCTTATGGTACATAACATAGTATGTGCGCGCACATATATAATATGGAAAGTAGAAATAAACACAGACAAAACTTACGTATATAATTATTTAAAATAAATTACGCATCATACATTGGCTTGATGATGATAGCCTAAGATTTCGTATTTTGTTTCTTTTAAATCCAGTCACAAAGGATCACTGTTGATGATTAGTTGTTGTTGATACTTGTTTATTATTTATATTACTACTTCTTATAACCTGCAAATTTTTTGGTGATTTTCTTTCTCTGTTTTTATTCAGTAAAAACAATTATGCTTATTAATTTTTAATTACCCCAAAATAAACAAACTCCTTATTTCCACTCCGTTACAATATATATTTAACTGTATAAAATAAATGTACAAATTATAATTTTCATCAGTGCCTATGCATGTTTGGAAAATGTGAGTTCAATAAAAGAACATCTGTCTTTATATTTACATCATATTTCTGTCTCTTTATATATATATATATATATACGCACATGCAATTGTTTATAGATGACACTATGAAGATTGTGTTAGGAGGATTGTTGAGTGTTACAGTGGTAAGGAATGGGGTAGAAGAATAGATGCATTAATAAAGAATAGATAGTTGGATAAATGGAGAACTAGTATGGAGAGTAAAAAGAGTTTAAATATATATAGAAGTAAACGGAACATTGGGTGCTAGTTAATTTATGATAATAGCAAGGAAAGTAGTTTACTGTTTAAAGCTCAAACAGGATCTTTAGCAACAAGGGAATATAAACGTAAATGGAAAAATATGGGTGATTTAGTTTGCAAGTTGTGTAAGAAAAGCATAGAAAATATTAGGCATCTGTTAATTCAATGTAAATACTGTGATACAAATAATGAAGTTATGGAAGAATAAATATAAACAAAGTGCTTATATAGAAAGTGAGTTATTGGATTTTATGCTGGGTTTGGGAAAAGATAAGAGGGATTTAGATATGAAGGCCATGGAGTTGACAAAGATTATGTTGTAGAAATGGGATGGAGCAGGATATGGGAAAACTTAGGGTGGGGAATGGAAAGGGAAGATAAAATGGCTAACAGGTTTTCTGGACATAGTTGCTGAGAGATTCCTGACTCCGTATAAGAAGTCACAGTGCATCACATCACATTAAAATATATATAATTAGGAATGTTACAGATAAAGTAAAAAAGCAAGGTAGAAAAAATGTATATGTTATGGTAGAGACCAATAATTTGTCAGAGCCATCACAGAGAGTAATGGATGAGTACATAGAATTGATTAGGAATTTGAGTAAGATTAAAAAAAGAGTAGGGATAGTTGGATTATTACCAAGATTTGACAAAAGGTATATGTTAGATATGGCATGTTCAATAAATGAGAGATTGAAAAAATTGTGTGTGAGAAATGATGGGTTTGTGGATGTATGGGATTGGATATTGGAAAGAGGGAGTTATATAGTAAAGACAGACTGCACTTAGGAAAACAATGAAGTGAAGTTTTAGGAAGTCTGATTTATAAAGAATATAGTTTGGGAAATTTATAAAGGTGTGTGGGGTTTTAAATTGCAGTATTATCAAAAAAAAAAAAAAGAATGGATGGGATATAAGAAACATGTGGAGAGGGAATGAGTCTGTAAAATTAACGGTAAGCAATTTATTTATAAATATAATAGAGAAGAAAGAATCAAAAGAATTTATAAAAGAATAGAATTGTTAAAATTGGGTATTTGAATATGCAAAGTGATAGGTGACCACAAAAGTGGCTAGAATTAAATAAAGCAATTAAAAATGAAGAGCTTGGGGTATTAGCGGTAATGGAAACACATCTAAGAGAATAAAAAGAACCTATTCTGGAAGACTTGGCATGGCAGGGTATAAATAGAAAAGACAAAAAGAGTGGTGATATAGGTGTTATGTCAAAAAAATATTTAAATACTGTTAAATGTCAAAAACATTTGTGGCTTGACATAAAATTTAGAAAGCAATATGGATGGTGGCTATAAGGTATATAGCTACTGGAGATAGTCAAACTATAATGGAGTGAAACAGTAGCATATATGAATGCCTAGTTAAAGATATAAAGAGTTTTCAAAAAAAGGGAAGACAATAATGGTTATAGGGGATATTAATGGGCATATTGAAGAAAAACAGCTTTTGAAAAAAATTTGGCAGAGAGTGAATTTGAGCATTGGAAATTTATCAAATATTTATGAGGGACAATACACATGGTCTAGAAATAGTATATTCCACACAATAGATTACATATTAGTAGAGAAAGGGGAAATGAATAAAGTACAGAAAATTAAGGTGTTTGATAATGAAGAGAGAGTATGTAATAGTGATCATAACTTCTTTATAATAGAAATGGTTAGTAATGTGATGGAGAATAGAAGTAAAAGTAGAAACAATAGTGAAAGATGTGGATGGAGAATGAATGATAAGAATAATTTGGTAGAGTATAAAATCCAAGTTGAAGAAACCATGGAAGAGTTGGTTGGGAATGAGTATAAGAACTGGTATGGTGAAATAGAAAAAGTGGCAATCAGGGTTTTAGGTGAAAATATTCAGAAAAATAAAAGTAATAAAAAATGAAACTTAGCAAAAGTGTAAAAGAGAGGAAAAAAGCATGCAGAGAATATAATTGTGCTATTAAGAACAAAGAAAGTGAAAAAGATATTAATGTTAAATGGGAAAAGTACTTAGAAAAGAAGAAGTTGGCTAAAATAGATAATTATAGAGAGAATGAAATTAAATAGTAAATTGTTGGAAGATATTAATAAAAGCGGAAGAGATGGGAGTAAAAAATTTTGGAATTACATTAAAAAGAGAAATGTAGGGAAGAGAAGGATAGTGTTACTAGATGATGAGGGAATAGAGTGTAGCTCTTGAGAAGAATTGGAGAGAATCTTAAATAGGTATGTAATAAATATAGAAAGGATGTTAGATGTGAAAGAGAGAGTGATAGACAACACGAAAGCATATACTAATGGGAATATTAGGTTTACAGAAAATGAACTGAATGAGGCAGGGAAGAAATTGAAAAGTGGAAAGGCAAAAAGTTTAGATGGATGGGCAGCAGAGATAGTAATGAATTTAGGGTATAGGGAAAAAATAAAGCTATTATCATGTTTTAATACGATGGCACAGAAAAGAGTTTTTCTGGATAATTAGAATATTACAAGAGTAAGACTACTATTTAAAGGAAAGAGTAAAGATCATAGAAAGTTAAACAATTAAAGACGGATAGCAGTAACATCAGTTCTATATAAAGTTTTCTCATATATGGTGGCTGGAAGGATTGCAAAATGGATGGAAGAAAATAATATAGTGGGGGAAATGCAAGGAGGTTTTTGATCGGATAGACAGTTTATTTGTAGATACACACCTTATAGATTTGAGTAGGAATGCAGATAGACAGTTGTATATGAATTTTATAGATATAGAGAAAGCATATGATAGAGTAAATAGAAATAGATTATGGGTAAATTTAGAAAATTTGGGAATGGATGAAGCCTTAGTGGAAATTATATGAAAATAATTACTATACTGAAACAGTAAGGTCTGCTTTGCAGATCTTCGTTTCACCTTTTCTCACCTACTTCCTACCCTCATACCTTAGTTTGAACCCCAATCTATCGTAGTGTGTCTGCCATACGCTTATACCGAAAATCCCGCCTAATTTTAAACCACGAGTACAATGCTTGTATTATATATATCAGTCATTCCCAAATAAAGAAAAGGTTATAGATTATGTATATGTTCACATAATTTTGATTTATTAAAAAGTGGGTTATATAAATCATAATTGCGACACACTATGGTATGCATTTTAAAAACATATCAAAATTATAAATTGTTAAAGTTATTTTGTTTGAATCTATTTACAAATATATTACTGTCGTAATATATTTTGATTTAAAATAAAATTCATTTAGTAAATATTCGTTTAGTAAATAGATTCAAATATTGCAAGTTAAAAGTAAAATAATTTTCATTTAATTTAATAAAAGTCATTCCAAATATTTCTTTAAAATAAATGAGGGACAATAGTTTAATTAGCTAATATTATATAAGTTTTATCTAAAAACAGCAGATGTCCACTTAAGGTTTTCTTTAATTAATAAAAGTAAATTTTAATTAAATCTAGTTTGTAATCCGAATGTCGACAGGGAAATTAACAAAAGAAATTAATTAATGTTGAATTCCTTTAGACATTGGGATAGATTTAATTACAGCTGATAAGTCCGATATATTTTTGTAATGCTCCAGGGCAGTTCTATTGTTAACGTCTACTATAAAAAGAATGGTTTTCTTTTGTTCTCCAGTTTTTTCTTCTAATGTTTCTAAGAGAAATCATTCTGAGTTCTATTCTAGTAATTTGTAAATCTTGACATGACAGAGTAGAGCGCGAGAAGGCTATTTCTCTCCGGAATGGTCATCTGCTGCCGTAAACCATCGGAAGTTATCACACAAACCCAGGAACTGCTGCTACTGCCGCCAAAAATATGAACATTTCCAGATTTTGCTGTTAAATTATATAAAAAACCTACTGACCATCAATCTACCTAAATGCTTCTCCAGAGGTAACCCTAAATTAACCCAAGAGCTCTTGTGATTCCTAACTAACATGCTATAGCTATTTAACATTGTTTTCTTATATTTCACATAACTTCATTATGTATTTCTTTAACATGTTTAAATATACTCAACATTTTGCTCTCTATCCTTGGGTTAATATTTTCTATTTATAAAGCTTTCTTTTATTTTATTATGATAATGTGTCAGAATCGACTTTGACTAAGTGAACTATTCCCTTTATTGAAAGTAAGACGCTGCTATTAAGGCACATTTTAAATTTATAATTTTCCAATTTTATTATCTTGCAAATCACTCATTCGAGGGCGATTCTTTTCTTTAATATAATATAATCACATAGTTTAAAATCTACATGTTATTGATCTTAATCTACCATGAGAGTATGTGCGAGGTCAGTGATTTAAATGTGTCCCCAAATGCATGAATGCGTATATAAATCTATACTTACTTTTCAAACCCGCAAGCATGCATTTTCCTATTTTAATTACCATGTTCTACTTTAATTATAAAGTTCATCATTGACGTCGAGAATGTGCAGACCCTTTTAAATGAATTTTGGGGAATTTGATTGGGCATTTCTCTTAATCCGAGTAAAACCCATTTAGTATGTTTTTATATACACTAGTCTCGTATTGCTGGTAAATGAATTGGCTGTTGAGACCGCTTTGTTTTATTTTCCAAGGATTCTTTACACGGCAAAGTCCGTTCTTTTCACTTATTGCAAGTTTCCAGGCAGAGGGTGTCCCAAATGACACCCCTGGGAATTAAACGCAATCGTCACACAGTCGCTAAGTTTTGGCTGTTCATAAAATACTTTCCTACGGGTTAGCGGCGAGATGCCCTCCGTAATTATTCCGGATCTTCAATATTGTTTTATTTTATATTTATTTTACAAAGCATCTGTGACTTAAACGTGTCACACCCTCCAACTTTAATAAATTCATTATCAGCAATACTGACCTCCCAATGTAACTCTATTATTATTATTCTCAAATAAATGCCTTGATCACATTCCCACTTTGTTGCTTAGTAAGTTTTTGTCCGTGCTATTCTCGAAATCAATAAATATTTTATAACACTTAATTTCAAATATTTTCTTAAACTTGCATAATTGCTCAAAGCACCTCGCACATGTTCCTCTCCCATCAAGCACATTATCGTAATGCTATTAGCCCGAGGAATAGAATATATCACTTTGTTTTAAAACCTTTTGTCATTTATTGAAATATAATGCCCACAATTATTTAATACGCATCCCTGTCTCATATAAGCAGACAGTGGCGTTATATATATATTTTATTTAAATAAATTTTGTGAAATTATTTAAAACTAAATTTGATCTCTTATTTTATTTGATTCCTATCACTGTCTCGGTCTATATATATATTTTCTGCATTTCTTTTGTAAATCCATAGACGTTAATTAGCCACCCAAACTTCTTTAGTATAGAGTCTTTTGTTTCTCCCTGACCACCAGGCACCGGTCAAAGGTCATACTAGTAGTGGCATCAGATGCATTGTCACGTAGATGGCGCTGTGAAATTTGGGCTTTAGATTCGAACTTAGTATATCTAGATGGCAACCCCTCCTAGAATGTTCAGTTTCATGTCTGGGGTTTGAATTCTGCAGTGTGTTAGCGAGATAGACGATTCTGACTGTTACAATACATATCAATTAGGGGATATAGAATCAGTTAAAGTTAAAAATGGGGTTGGACAAAGGCAAAGATGCCCTATGTCACCTATTTTGTTTTTGTTGTATTTGAGTGGAATGGAGAGAGCAATAGAAAGACTAGGAAGAGGGATAGAAATACCATTAATAGGTGGCAAGGGAGTATATACTTTGTGAGGTTTTTTATTTGCAGAAGATGTCTTTTTTTGAGTTCAGAAAGAAGGGAAGATAAGGAAGTTATGCTGAGGACATGTGTAAGGGTGGGTAAAGAGATGGGGATTAAATTTAGTGAAAAAATATCAAAAGTAATGATAGTTAATAGTGGGGAAAGAGAAGACGAAGAATTTTTATTGGGGGATATAAAGTTAAGTGTGGTGAATAGATATAATTATGTGGGAATCATCTTAAGTAATCAGAAAAATTGCTTGGATGAATGGGAAAAAAATTGATAAATGAAGCAAAGAAAAGAAAAGGATTGATAAATAAATTAACAGTGTTTTCATATAATAAATATGATGTAGCTAGAATTGTATGGAAAGGAGCAGCAGCAGCAGGGTTAACATATGGCAATGATGCAATATGTGTTAGTAAAGAGATATTAGATTACTTAGAAAAAGTACAAAGGGCATATGAACAGCAAAGGAGGCAATTCAAGGAGAAATGGGATGATCAAGTTTTTATATGAGAGATGCAAAAAGCAAAATGAAA
The DNA here is from genome assembly GCA_028023455.1 of Epiperipatus broadwayi. Classification (NCBI taxonomy): domain Eukaryota; kingdom Metazoa; phylum Onychophora; class Udeonychophora; order Euonychophora; family Peripatidae; genus Epiperipatus; species Epiperipatus broadwayi. Next base: position 66,787 of record JAQFVV010006415.1, read on the forward strand.
ATGTTCAGTAGATTACAGTTTATGGATAATAAAAGAATAACCAGAATAGTATTTAATTGAATTATGAGTAAAGGGCGGGCAACAAGATGGGTGAGAAAGGTAATGCGGTATGCAGAAGATTTGGATAAATAATTTATGTCAGTATACTTATACAAAAGGTGAGATGATTGTGTTATGAGGATTGTTGAGTATTATAGTGGTAAGAAATGGGATAGAAGAATAGATGCATTAATAAAGAATAGGAAGTTGAAGAGATGGAAAACTAGTATGGAGAGTAAAAAGAGTTTAAATATATATAGATGTAAATGGAATATTGGATGCGAGTTAATTTATGATAATAGCAAGGAAAGTAGTTTAGTGTTTAAGGTTCGAACGGGATCATTCACACCAAGGGAATATACATGTAAATGGAAAAATGTGGATGATTTAGGCTGCAAGTTGCATAAGGAAGGCATAGAAAATATCAGGCATCTGTTAATTGAATGTAAATGTTTGGAATCAGAAAGGGTACAAATAATGAAGTTATGGAAGACTAAATATAAACAAAGTGATTATACAGAAAGTGGGTTATTGGTTTTTATGATGGGTTTGAGAAAAGATAAAGAGGATTTAGATATGAAGGTCATAGAGTGACAAAGATAATGTTGTGGAAATGGTTTGGAGCAGAATATGGGAAAACTTAGGGTGGGGAATGGAAAGGAGGTAAAGTGGCTAACAGGTTTCTCTGGGCATAGTTGCTGAGAGATTCCTGACTCCTTATATAAGGAGAAGTCACAGTGCATCACATCACATACAATATAGGTTTGAAGCTGAAGTATTTAAATTGAACAAATTAAAACAATAAAAATAACTTTCTCTTCTTGATCTCTAAGCTTAGAGTATGGTGATGATTGTATTATTCTTGCCCATTTAAACAATGATTTATAAAATGTTTTAAACATAATAAGTAACGACTTGGACATAACAGTTCATTTTAGAACTTCAAGTTCTTTATCTGCCAGAATTGGAGGGAAATCAGTAGCTTGAATGATTATCAGATTGAAAATGTTAATTGTTTTAAACTTGGTAACTTCATAAGTAAATTGCAACATGAATCCCAATCAATGTTCAATTAACAAGTTAAAAGTTATGAACTTTCATCTTACTGATATTATAACACATATAGTAGTTATTTCTATCAAATTCACTATTTAAAAGTATATAATGAAATACCTATTAGCATAACACAAAAATATCAGAAATTTTTTATTAAAGAACCCCAATAACATTCTAAAAATTCTATGACAAATTCATAAGATCATTAATATTTTCTTCAACTTGCTGGATATGATATTATTGAATCTAATATTGCTAAAACACATTTTCCTTGACTTTGACATAAGCCAATAAATGATGTCAGGCTTACTAAAAAAAATTAATAATGAAATCAATCATGGTTTCAATGATATTTACATTGTAAAAATTATTTCAAAGCCATTCTAAAAAGATGCAATGATTTAGGGGATATTGCTGTGTATAATATACAATGTGGAGTCACAATACAACAAAATTATTAAATTTTTAATTTTTCTTTTGCTTTAGAAGAGGAAAAAAAAATTGCAAGATGTCAGATGAATAATGAATCAACATATGGTGTAAACAATGAGGATTGCCAATTCCTCTACAAGCTTTGTGATAAATGCTTAGCCAGAGCCAGCACTTAAAATATCTCTGTCAGGAACTCCTCCCCAAGCCCCTGACCATGGTTTCGTGCTTTGGCATTCCTCAGAGAGGTGTCAGGGTAGAGTGCCAAAGCATGAAACCATGGTCAGGAGTTTGGGGAGGAGTTCCTGACAGAGATATTTTAAATGCTGGCTCTGGCTAAGCATTTATCACAAAGCTTGTAGAGGAATTGGCAATCCTCATTGTTTATAACTTACAAGCTTAAGAAATAGGGTCATGTGATCTACGACTCTTAACATATGGTGTATCTCTGTTCATAGATAAAATTTGTAGAATTATTACAAAATTCACCTGTAACTTTTTATAGTTTGTCCTTCATTTTGATTTTTTTTCTTCTGTAAATTGTAGTTCTTGGTTTCCAATATCTATATATCATATGAAACTGAAACTGCTACATTTGTTTTATAATCCATGATATATATTATGGGGGGGGGGGACTACTACTAAAGAGATCAACTGAAAATATTTCAAGCTACCTCCATTTTGATAACCATATACATTAATAAATTCAAACCTGAAAAGTTACAAAATAACACAAATTTATAAAATAAAACAATTAGGCTTACAATGATTTTTAATCATCTATACAATCATTTATAGTTAATGTATTATATTTAAACTATAGCAAAGCAAAATAAAAATATTGAGACAAATTAATTAATATAAAAATAATAATTAAGAATTAAAAACATTACCTAGCATTTATTATGAATGATGATAATGAAAACAAAGAGAATTATAACAATTTTTTAAAAAATGGTAATGTTAAACACAATACAGGTTGTACCTCATTATTTTCAAATCTTTGATTCAAACCTTTTCGTAAATTCTTGGAAATTTAAGGAAATGAAGGAAGAAATTTACTTCACTTCACATTGAATTATCTCATTTGTTGTCTATAATTCATCATCTAATGCCTATTTATTTATTTATTTATTTTTTTTGCGTGCCATATAAAAATTTCTGATTTCCCTGGGTAATACTAAATGTATTATTTTCAAGTGTTAAAGCAGGCCATCACTCTTTTCAAATAATTTTTCATACCTCATATTTATTGTATTAAAGAAATGTCATGATTTTAATCAACCCTAATTTTTTTTATTTTCTCAACTCTAATTCTCAACTACTGCTTTCCATTTAAATAAAATACTTAAATATTGATACTCCTTCACTTCTTCAAGACAAATATCTTCCATTTTCCTTCTTCAGTTTTATCTTTGCCATTGAATATTAGAATCCATATATATTTCTTCAATTAATTTAATTTACATACTTCATCCTGCCTTTCTACTTTCTCTAATAATAATGCCCTGTTCCCTACATGATTTGCAAAAAAATGCTGTATCATCTACAAAAGAGAGAGAGAGTGAAAAAGAGCTACCATATTATATACTGTATTTTTAGAGTTCCAATTCTAGGATCCCCCCCTCCTCACTCCCACCCAATCTTTTTATCTTTTCAATTATTTATTTATTTTGTTTTTAAGGTGATAATGGGCATCCTTGTTTCAATCAAATTTCACATTTAACTCCCCCTGATTCTATATCTCACAAAAAAATACTTAAAAGAATTATCCTTGAAAAGACACAATCACTCTTAAAAACCTTATGTCTATTCTGATATTGTCAAGACACAATTTCTTTCCATCCACCCTATCAAAACACCTTTTCTATATTTAAAAATACAATAAATAATGATTTGTTTTCCTTATAAGACCATTTCAATCAATTGAGGTACAATAAATATATTATTCCCCACCCTTATCCCTGAAAGAAATCTATTCTAAATTTCCTCCAAAATATCAATCTCCTTCAACTAAGTCCAAAATATAGAAATTATTCCTGAGGTCTGTAGCTACCTTACAACCCAAAATCTTTTCCCTTTTCTTTATATAGTAATTTATTTCTAACATCCTTGGATTCATCTGTAATCTATAATATGAACTATAATTTTATTAAAATTATCTCTTGAACAAAGCCTATTACTATTTCACCTAATCTCTTTAATTTGTCCCCCAATCTATTGTTCTAGTCAATTCCACATTTATCACTCTAACTTCTCAAAAATTGTCTAATTTATACACCAATTCTCTTTAGCTCAATGTTTTTATTACAAATTCATTAAATATTTCTCCAAGTTTTTCCCCATCCTCATATCTTTTCCTTTTTTATTTTTCTTCTTTGTATATTTCCAAAATTTTTCAGAACACCTTTCTGTATTGTTAATTTTCTTCATTAACTTCTTATTTAGTTTATTCCTTTATCATTTTAATAATCTATTAAAGTTATTTCTTTTTCATTAAATAATTACCCCACTTAACCGTTAATGTATTTTCTTCCATTTACAATATTAATAGTATCTTTATAATCCCTATATATCTTAATTTTTTCTTTTAAACTTTCTAATGCATTTACTCTCTATTTTCTCTTATTAATCCTGTTGATTCTAAATATATACTTATTTGAAAAGTTTTTCACTATATATATATATATATATATATATATATATATATATATTGTAATGGAATATAATATCCCGTCACATTATTTTAAAATTAAAATAAAAGACCATAAATAAAAATTGATTTATTAAAAAGAAAAAAAAACTTAATTTAAAATCTGTTTAACGTATATATAGATCGCATGATGGACAACTTTAAAAACTTTTAAAAAATAAAAATATTTGAAAGTAATTTTTTTTGTAAAAAGTAAAGATATAAAGATTGATATTTTAAAAATAGAAATAATGTTGATTTCTATAGTCTTAGAAAATGGAAGTGATTGTCTTATTAATTAAATGATTGTTCAAAAGCAAACTACCTCGTGAGGCATGTAAAATAAAAAATGGTCAGATAAGAGAATACAAAGGAATTAAATGACCAATCCAAACACGAAAATGACAGCACGGACCATAACTGAAACACGAATGGATTAGTGACGTCTTGCTCGTTGAATCTCAAGATCTAATGATAAGAGACTAATAAAAATATAAAAGCCAAATTATTATTATAATTGGGATAGGAGAGCTGACTATGAATATGTCGTTATAACTAGCTATATTGCAGATTTTCACGATGTGGAAGTCTGCAATAGAATTAGATTTTCCGGACAACCAGCTGAGACCTCCCTATGCCAGTTAGGGACCAAAAAGGAATGGCAAGTGGCGGCTTCGTTTTTAAAAAGGAAGAACAAACAATCTATATAAGTGATCACGAAGATGGACCTCAGAATCTGTAAAGTATAAACTTTTGCCAATTGAACTTTCTTTTAAATAATTACCGTATAACGTCAATAAGTAATCAATCCAAAAAAAAAAAAAAAAGTAATATAAATGAATGTACTCTTATCTGATCAAGAATAGAACTCTAAATCAATTATAAATATTTGTTTTTATATACGTTTGCTATTTCAATCATTTCCATTTTTTTTTAATTTAATTATTTATGTTTGTGTTTAACTAGGTTATTTATTTCTATCTGTTAAATAAAATGTATTAAATTAAAGTTGGGTGTAGATAGCTGCATGGATAAAGAGTAATAACAGTTTAAATTCGTTTATGTTTAATTTAAAGGATTTTAGTGTCAGGCTATTTGTTTCGTAGTTAGGGCAACGCTTGTGGAAGGATATATGGGTGTTTATATTAATGTAATGTGAAGCGTGTTTAGCATACAGGGCAACGTGCCCAACTGAATGCATGACCCCAAAGAGGCAGTCATATCGTTGAAATGGTGGCAGATGTATTTCCTGCACCATTGACCCCTTCTAGCTCTATGGACAGGGATTTATAAGACGGCAGAAAGACCGCTTTTCCCCATACGTAGCACTCTTTAAAATAAAAAAAATTATATACATGATTCCTTAGTCTAACAGGTGCCCTTTCCTGATCTAGACACGGATCATTTCCTTCAAATAATATCACGCCGTCAGATGCCCATTCCTGTCGGCGTGGTTTTATGCTAGCATCTTCATATTGCATTAGTTGCAAATATATATCTGGAAGCTGACATTGGGTTGGCTACGAACTTTTAGTCTGAGACTGAATGAATGTTTTGATAAGTTTTTAAGTGAAAAAAAAAATCTATGTAGACTATCTATGCTCGTCATGCTAAAGTAAAATATAATTTAAATATCCATCTGTGCGATCTATTTAAAATAGTAATTTAAATTTTAAACAAAATATTAATGTTAAAACCTAAAAAATAAATTTATTCCTCAATTTTAAATGTGCGTTAATAAAAATCTATTTGTGTGTTAATTACTGGCAGTGGCTTCCTTTATTTTATTGTTCTAAATATTTAATATATACTTTGAGAATAGAAATCTATTGAAACTTATAAATGTTTAAAATCTCTGCTACTCTATGAGCTAGTGACCTTGGGCAAATGATCGGAATCCAAATATATAAATTAAATTAAAAAAAGTTTTTTTTTAAACTTAACGTACCTGCCTACTATATAAATTTTCTAGATTCAAATGCCTAGTGGCGCCCTGTAGTGCAGATTACGTAAGTCTCCTTCTCCCCGATCGTTAAAATATATATATATCCACTCTTAACAATTTTTAAAATTACATCTTTCACTATTAGTAAATATCAGTCACATGACCTATATAACTTGCATTACCAATATATAATATATAAAGAGCCTGCTAATAGCTCTAAACAAGCTTATTTATTTTATTTTTTATGATAAATGCTACAAGAGAAAATACCTGAAGACTTTATCTATGATGGTCCCCATCCCCAAACTGGTTTCGAGCAATGGCTCTCATCAGTGAGGAGCTTCACTATTTTTCCAAGAGACTATTAAACTTTACAGTTTATTTCTCATTCATACTTGTTGATCTTCCTATAAATTTAGTTATTTAATTTTTTTAGCTACTACTAATCCTACAAATATAAAATTTGATCACAGACACTTGAATCCTTTTTATCTTTTTTAATTCCATAATGTATTCCAGAATCTATATCAAACATGTAATTCTCCATCATACATTTTATTCAAGTTCCTAATATTCAATCTATCTTTCTTTTATATCTTCTTGAATAATGCACCATTCATATTCTACATTCCATCAATTTCATATAATCTATAATTAATATTTGACATTTATTCTTTCTAGATAATGCACCATTCATATTCTACATTCCATCAATTTCATATAATCTATAATTAATATTTGACATTTATTCTTTCTAGACTCATTTGCATTCTAAATAAACAATCTTAAATACTTTCATTCCACTTTTCCACATCATCTACATTTTCAATAGATAAATATTTTATATCACACATCCACTTCTCTTTATCCAATTACAATCTAACTTGAATATGTTCATTACAATTTCTAAGATGTTTTCCTTAACAATAATTCTTTTACCGTTCCTTTTTTATTTTCACTATTTAGCTCTTTTTGCTCATATTTTTCTCAAACGAGTCTATAAATATTGCCAACAAATCTTTCCCATCCAGTTCTCTCCGTTTATTAATCTCTCTATTTCTTTGCACATTTAGAAAACTAAATTTTATACTAACATTTCCTTTAAATATTCTTTAAATTTTTTTATTTTTTTCTTTCCTTAGATTTTCCATTATTATAACCTTATTTACATCTCTAAGCAAAAATATATCTTTCCATTTCAGATCTAGTTTTAACCTCATATTTTTACTCATCCACCCATTCAGTCATCTATCTATCTATCTATCTATCTATCTATCTATCTATCTATCTATCTATCTATCTATCTATCTATCTATCTATCTATCTATCTATCTATCTATCTATCTATCTATCTATCTATCTATCTATCTATCTATCTATCTATCTATCTATCTATCTATCTATCTATCTATCTATCTATCTATCTATCTATCTATCTATCTATCTATCTATCTATCTATCTATCTATCTATCTATCTATCTATCTATCTATCTATCTATCTATCTATCTATCTATCTATCTATCTATCTATCTATCTATCTATCTATCTATCTATCTATCTATCTATCTATCTATCTATCTATCTATCTATCTATCTATCTATCTATCTATCTATCTATCTATCTATCTATCTATCTATCTATCTATCTATCTATCTATCTATCTATCTATCTATCTATCTATCTATCTATCTATCTATCTATCTATCTATCTATCTATCTATCTATCTATCTATCTATCTATCTATCTATCTATCTATCTATCTATCTATCTATCTATCTATCTATCTATCTATCTATCTATCTATCTATCTATCTATCTATCTATCTATCTATCTATCTATCTATCTATCTATCTATCTATCTATCTATCTATCTATCTATCTATCTATCTATCTATCTATCTATCTATCTATCTATCTATCTATCTATCTATCTATCTATCTATCTATCTATCTATCTATCTATCTATCTATCTATCTATCTATCTATCTATCTATCTATCTATCTATCTATCTATCTATCTATCTATCTATCTATCTATCTATCTATCTATCTATCTATCTATCTATCTATCTATCTATCTATCTATCTATCTATCTATCTATCTATCTATCTATCTATCTATCTATCTATCTATCTATCTATCTATCTATCTATCTATCTATCTATCTATCTATCTATCTATCTATCTATCTATCTATCTATCTATCTATCTATCTATCTATCTATCTATCTATCTATCTATCTATCTATCTATCTATCTATCTATCTATCTATCTATCTATCTATCTATCTATCTATCTATCTATCTATCTATCTATCTATCTATCTATCTATCTATCTATCTATCTATCTATCTATCTATCTATCTATCTATCTATCTATCTATCTATCTATCTATCTATCTATCTATCTATCTATCTATCTATCTATCTATCTATCTATCTATCTATCTATCTATCTATCTATCTATCTATCTATCTATCTATCTATCTATCTATCTATCTATCTATCTATCTATCTATCTATCTATCTATCTATCTATCTATCTATCTATCTATCTATCTATCTATCTATCTATCTATCTATCTATCTATCTATCTATCTATCTATCTATCTATCTATCTATCTATCTATCTATCTATCTATCTATCTATCTATCTATCTATCTATCTATCTATCTATCTATCTATCTATCTCTATCTATCTATCTATCTATCTATCTATCTATCTATCTATCTATCTATCTATCTATCTATCTATCTATCTATCTATCTATCTATCTATCTATCTATCTATCTATCTATCTATCTATCTATCTATCTATCTATCTATCTATCTATCTATCTATCTATCTATCTATCTATCTATCTATCTATCTATCTATCTATCTATCTATCTATCTATCTATCTATCTATCTATCTATCTATCTATCTATCTATCTATCTATCTATCTATCTATCTATCTATCTATCTATCTATCTATCTATCTATCTATCTATCTATCTATCTATCTATCTATCTATCTATCTATCTATCTATCTATCTATCTATCTATCTATCTATCTATCTATCTATCTATCTATCTATCTATCTATCTATCTATCTATCTATCCATCCTCCTTTAGTTTAATGAATACTAAAATTTGTGATAGAGTAATTCAATATTTTACTCCTTTTCTAATAAATGTAATTCATTCTTTTTAAACAACCCTGTATATCTAATGACCACATTCCACACAAATATCATAAACATTTCAGCATCAATTTTATGCCACATATCTTATTTAAATCTAACTCATGATCGAATTTTAATCACATCATTTCTACTTACTATTCTTTTCCTTTAAATTCATAAATATATTTTCAAAACACCAGTATTGTTTCTTCAATATTTTTATTTCCAATGCCATTTGTCATTATCAACACTACAACATTATTATCTTTTATTTGTTTTTCTTAACATCTTAATATCTAAAATCTTAGCTTCTTACTTTCAAAAATTAAAACTTTATTAGAGTGGATACAAAAGCAATCAATGATAGGATAAAATTATGTCAATAAGAAAGTTTCAATGTATACATATAAATGTGGTAAGCAAGTCATGTATATAGAAATATCAAAAGTTGTATTAGATCAATAATTTAGTCTTAAGAGCAGCATAAGAAACTCATGATGGTTAATTAATGCAAGTATGAAAGAAACATAAATAAATATAAATAAAATCAAAGATTATATTAATGCCTTAAGGCAGTGTGTCATGAGCTTAATTAGTTAGGAATATAAAGTACGTCAAACCTATGTATAAGGTTTGGAAATTCCATTGATTAATGATTATCCTGGCCCAAAGAGTAACTAGGACTATAACAATATTTACAAGTTGATATAGGTAAGTTAATTGTATAGTATGTAATTATCTTAGCTTCTAGTAGATATACCTTTACATATTTTTTTTCTATTCATTTTAGCTAACATATACTCACAAGCCCTAAACACTAAATAATATAATTCTTTCTGCCTAATTTTAAATCCCACATACATTATCCATCTCTATATAATATTTTTATTATCCCGTAAATGAAGTTACTCAGTGTATTCTTCTCAAATCTATTGTCTCCATAAATATTTCTTATAGTAACAATATCAACGGATAAAAGAATTTCACTAATTATATTGCAAGAGATTCAAAGTTATATATATATACATGTAATAAATAAAGTTTGATATCTGTATTCGTTTCACAATATATGTAATATACAAATCATTATATATATCAAAATACAGTACAATTTATATAAATTATATTCTTTTAGAAGTACTTTCGACTATACACTTTGTAGTCTTTATCAACTATATAACGTTGAATAATCAAAACGAGACAACCCTTAATAATACCCATAGTTCAATTCAGATTTCCCACAATTCTGTTATCTTAACATTTGATGACTGGCGATTCATTAACATTTGACGATTATATATTTGATATATATATATTGAGACTCTTTAATTGAAGCATATTTTTAAATCAGTCAAAATTGAGAAGTAAAATATGAGAAGTTATATCTAAACATTTATTCTATTTAAATTTTCCAGAGTTAACATTTTTATGAATTTTAATACTTGACTCCAAAACATTAACATTCTTAAAACAATCACATCATCGCATTTGAACAAAGCTGTACTTGTGTACACTGAATTAATAAGTGAATGTAAAATTATTGAACAATTTTTTATAGCAAACTCAACACTAAAAGAATTGATTATCTTTTTCCATTTTTATATAACATAAACTAACTAAAATATACTACACTTTTTCCTCATGTAAATCTTTTTTTGTGTCGTTCTTGTCTCACAGTAAAGTCTTATTTATATTTTGTATAAACAGTGGGAATATGATATTACAATTATTAAATCAAGAAACATATCTTGGCAATTATTCATATCAAACATATACTGAATAAAGTCTTAAATTTTATTAAATTTCACATTACATTTGCCACATTGATGAAAATAAGAAATCACTTTTTCATTAGATAGATTTTTTGTCATTTTCATTATGTATGCGTTGGCCTATATATTGAATTAATAGTGGAAATTTTCAATTTCAACTTCTTTCAATAAAAGCATTTTTATCAAATAATCAGCACCAAATAAATACTTCAAGCAAATATTCACTTCTAACTTCAAAAACCAATATATATATATGATAATCAAAACAAGTTATAAATTTCATAACTTGCCTTTAAGCTTGCATTTTAAATTTTTTTTGTTTGTTTTTGAATATTATATACAGCTTAAGAATAAGTTTAAATTCTTTATAAAAATGTATTACTAATGTTAATAGCCTGTGCTTTTCTTTTTGCTCTGGCTAATATAACAATGCAGAAAGATGATACCTTATTTTTACTGTTTCCATTTATACTTTAATCATAGACAGCAAACTCAATTGTGTTTCCCAAAATGCATCTTAAATCAAAAATATTGCGTATAAAAAAAAAAAAATTATAGTTAGTTCTTAAAAGGACAGAAAATGTATTATCTTAAATTCAAAATATATAAGAACCTGATTAAAAATAAATAAAGATTGAAACTGTAAAAAATATTAATTAATAAACATTTTACTAAACATATTATTAATATAAAAAGTACTAACCTGTGGATAAATATACTTTTTAAAAACATTTCAATAGTCATATACACATTTTAAAAAATAATTTCTTCATTGCTTTTTACATAGCCAGAGAATGATATTTAGTGAATCATGATTCATTAAATTAAAGCAGATAGATAAAAAAAAAACAACCACACAATATGTATTCAAAAATTTATTTTTAGTGCAGATTATATGCTATTATCAAAACTTTTTATTTTTATGCAATATTTAACCAATAAAACTGTAAATTTTTTTGGCAACTCTAATTTTTTTCAAAGCAAAATTTTTTTTAGACACAAATGCAGCTAAAATTAGACAAAAATTAGATTTAAAAATGTAATGTTGTATTTTTTATGTTTGTTTATAATAAAAGTTATCATTACCTTGAATATGTCAAAAATAAATTATGAGATTATCGATGTAAAATTAAGCAAATAAATATTTTTAACTTACGTTTAGTAACCTTTAATTATATAAAGTTGATTATTAACTGCATAATGTATGAAATCATTTTCCCCTATATATATATATTGTTAAAATAACTGACATTTACAATGACTCTATTTTAAAATTATGATTGTATTTTTAGCTGCCAGCAAAAAATGTTCATAAGAATTTATTTTATATAAATTCACTCAAAATTAAATAAAAATTAAAAAAAGAAATATAATGTACAGTTGACTGCTGTAATTTTAAAAATATAAATGACTTAAACCTTTTTTTATTTTATATTTATACTGTATTTTTCTAAGTTTATGATAAAAGTTGCCTGAATCTTGAATGTCAGAAACAAACTATAAAATTATTGGTTTAAAACTGAGCAAATAAATAATATTTTTAATTTAGATTTATTAATCTTTGATCATATAAATTTGATTACTAACTGCATTATGTATTTAAAAAAATTTTCCTTTTTCTCCTTCAAAATAATTTAGAATCACAATGACCATAAATAATTACAATGAACATACTTTTAGCTGCAGGAAAATTAATGTTAATAATTTTATACCAAAATTGATTGGGTGAATATATTTTACCTCATGTAAACATTTTAAAATTTATTATTCATGAATTCTGTAATTGTATGTGATCCAAATTATGTTGTTGATTATGTATTGAATGAAACTGGCATTTCTTTGCTTTTGTAATCATTAACAATGAAAATCTTTACAATAGATATGACATAAATAAAACAATGGTCGACATGAAAGAAAACTGGATGAAAATTAGGTTAAGTGTATTAATTATATTTTAATTCTATAATCAAAACATAATATTGTATACTATATAATGAATACACTCTGTACTGTATATTTTTAGCATGAAAATCATCATACTATCTTTGGATAATGTAACTTTAATAAAGTCACTATTCTATAACATCATCAATTATACAAAATGGGCATCTTTTTTTAAAAAAAGTTTCTAATTTTTTTTTTCAAGATTGTTATAGTGAATAACTGAATATAAATCAAATAGTGACTACAAATTTAATGATGATTGCTATGGTTACATCCTCACATAACAGTCCACCATATTGTAGGGTAAAGATGTACAGTAAATGTAAAGTTTTAATGTAGAATCACAATATTTTATTTTGGTTATCATACACAGTTGGGAATTGTCTAAAAATTTATATTCCTTATAAAAATTGATTATGGGTTTAATAAATTCTTCCTTTTAATCTTCATATTAAAGTCTGTTACCATATTTTTTTGTTTTCATTCATATTGAAAATGAACTTTTAGTGTAGAATTGTACATTTTTTATTTTTATATATCACATACAATTAAAAATCAATACACATTAAAAGTATTTATGCAGCTTACTGATGAATATACTTTGGACCTGATTTTTTTACAATTCAACTTTTTGAATGATCTATGCACTAGAGGAATTATAATCCTTGTGTACATTTTTGTGACACCATATAGTCGTATCTAAAAATGCTCAGAAAATAAAAGGATTCAAATTTACCTAATTCGGAAGAATGGTAACCTATCTACATTGCATTTTTTTAAAAATAAAAACAAAAAGAATACATTAATCTTAGCACTCTGTGACGAAATAATAATTAAATAAAGACTAGCAGCAAATTTTTTATATGATATGAATAAAGTTTGTGGCAAAATAAATCTATTTTTCAACATAATTATTATTAAAATTAATTTTTGACATAAACATAAGAATGAAAAGTAGTAAAAACTATTAATTTATTTAAGGAAATAAAAAAAAACAACTTATTATTTATGTTTTGTAAAATAACCTTTCATCTTTTATTCCATGATGTAAGTTTAAATCATGTGAAAACATCATATAATTATAAAAATAAATTACATTTTATACTAGTTAAATAAAACATCTTCCAAATGAAAAACAAACTTTTAAATAAAAAATCAGTTTTAAAATCATTTCTGCCTTACAAATAAAATGTAAATAAATGCCACCATTTTGTGTAACTTGAGTTCTTAATGCACTAGAGTTTCTTTATTGATAGGTCTTGATATCTAGAAGCAAAACCTAAAATAAATCAGATTCATTTCTATTCTATTAGAATCATTCAATATAAAATTACAAAATAAATATCAGCACAAAGTGTTCAAATATCATCATTATTAATTTAATGATTCACCAAATATGGCCGACCACGCTACTTTGGAGCAGCCTAAAATTTCCCAAGAAATGGTTAAATCGTCTTAATTAATTTTTTTTTATTTTAGAAAATAAAGATTTTTGACTACTTAATCATCAGATTACTTCAATAAATGTTCCTATTGGGTGAGTTCAAATGAAATTAATATTTTATTGATTTCTAATTGCAAAACAGCTCAAAATTATCTTTATGTTTCCCATGAATATAAAACGAAGATGGTAAAAGTATTTTTGATGAACAATGAGACAATTTGCTTCATAGTTTTATGATTTTTTAGATCCCTTTTTTTAAAATGACAAGTATATTAATTTATTTTATTATCATTTATTCTTAAAGTATTCTTGATATTATTACATAACTAATTTTTGGTTTTATAATCTTACATATTCTTATATTGTAGATTATCATATAACATTATTTTCTGGTTAAGTTTTATAAAATGTTATTTCAATTTCTCATGCAGATATGTGAAGTGCACATGTGAATGTGGTTATTAAATATCTTTTATACTTTAAAAAAGTAAAAATAAAGTACTATATAGAGAATGTGATTCATGAGAGATAAGGTTGAGAGGCTAGCACAGGTTATGAATGAGATCTTTGAAACAATGATTCTGTGTGTCATGTTTTATTTGTTTTGGCAGTTCAATAATTTATAGGAATAAAAGATTTATAATATCAATTCACATTTTATTCTGATAAAGAGTATCAGTAATATAAGTACAATGATAGAACCTGTCACACCTTATGAAGAATTTTTTTTATACATGTATATTTGAGATTCTTGGTATTGTTTAGGTGTGGACAACTTTCATATATTTAGATTTATAAACCAGACTAGTCTTCAGCAATATTAGCTTTATTATCTAAGTAATATATGATTTCAGTGCAGTTTGAAAATAAAAATTGATCCTTTGTTAACCTGCTTTCAAAAACAAATTATATTTGAATCTCTAATGAAGTTTATTTAAACTTTTTTTAATTATAAATTTCAATCTCTTTCAGTCAAATATCAATCTTTAGGATCTATATAAATATATTAGATCATAGATAAAAATGGTCATCCACTTTTATCACAAATAATACCAGTGTATAATGCTAGCTGAAATTAGATACAAAATATCAGGTCACTCTCCAAATATTAAAAATTTTCAGCTACACCTTCTATGAACAAATATATAAATGTCTGACTTTCAAACAGCCTGTTTGAGAGTCAGACTTATATATATTTATTCACAGAGGGCATAGCAGAAATTTCTTAGCATTTGGAGAATGATTTGACTTTTATCAAAATAAAAAATAAAAAGCTGCCTTTACAACAAACAGTGTTAAATTCTTGGCACTGTTTGGCCTGCTTTCATGTATTTATGTATAAATCTAAACAGTATTAATTTGGGATAAATTAGTTGAAATTCTATCATTGGTTGATAAAGTGAGATTACCTAATCAATGGTTCTGTGTAAGCATATTTCATTTAAATTTTTTAACATTGGTTGGAATAAGAGATTTTTGGCATGATATTAATTCATATTCCATTTCATAAAATGGTGTTTTGTTCATATTATAATAAAAGTCATCTCCTCTTCTTTAGTTACCATAATAATAAAAATTATCAATAAACAATTAACCTATCACTACATAAGCAAGAATAGCATGCATTTAATGATCATAGATTTTTAATAAATATGATTTACCAGTTATTACTTTATGGATATGAAACTTGAACACTTAACAGAAGAACAATACAGAGATTTCAGACCACTCAAAGAAGTATAGAGAAATGCATGTACAGAATAACAAGAGATCAAAAACAAAATATATGGGTTAGAAAATAATTATTTACCAGTTTTTTACTTTATGGATATGAAACTTGGACACTTAACAGAAGAACAATACAGAGATTTCAGACCACTCAAAGAAGTATGGAGAGATGCATGTAAGGAGTAACAAGAAGAGATCAAAAACAAAATGTATGGGTTAGAAAATAATTATTTACCAGTTTTTACTTTATGGATATGAAACTTGGACACTTAACAGAAGAACAATACAGAGATTTCAGACCATTCAAAGAAGTATGGAGAGATGCATGTAAGGAGTAACAAGAAGAGATCAAAAACAAAATATATGGGTTAGAAAATAATTATGCGTTAATGACATCATTGAAAGAATTAAAAGACTGAAGTGGAGTGATTTCTAGAAAAAATGATAATGGATGGACAGCTAATCGTAAACAAGATTCCAAGAGATTATAAAAGACCTAGAAAGAGATAGTTGGATAAAATAAGGAAGATGGGGGGGGTCATGTGAAGAAGACAGGTTAGAGGTCGGATAAGGTGGACTGAACTCAGAGAGACCTTCATCCTGTAGTGGACTGATAATTGCCGACGACGATGATGATGGTGATAATGAGCATTAAGTCTTAATTTCCTTAATAATCGATTTAACACTGTCTTACAATATATATAAACTTTTAAATCAGAGCAATACATTTTAGTTTAAATTGCAAGATGTTAGAAAGTTTTACAGAGTGATAATTAACATCAGAAAATTAAATTAATTAAAGAAAAAATATTTTCCTCATTAACATGTGAGGTGAAGCTTAGGTGGAATTAATTAAATGATTCTAACGCAAAATGTTACAATTACTGATAATCTTGGTTTACAACAATTGGCTTAATGCTCATTAATTATTTCCTTTTCACAGAACTTTCCAAGTCTTAGAAGGAATTAACTCTGCAATGTTAAAAACAGATTCGTAATTTTACTAAATTTATAAATTAGAAGTATGCGTACACATTTTTTTTATTATTATTAAAAACATTTCATAATTTTTTTTTTATTAATATAAGAAAAAGAATTTCATTCTCATGGTTATCAGTATCTAAATGTGCTTTCCATGTAAATAAATTCGGTACTAGTACATAATTCTTAGAGCTGCAGGCAAAAATGAATTCAACTTAGTCTGCTTAGCAGTAGGACGTTAATATGGTGATAGTTTGTACATTATTTATATATAGCGTTTGGTAAGATAATCTCTCTAAATATATTCGACTGTTTTTTATTTGTTATTTAATTGTCTATTAAATGAAGAATGTTTTTTTGTTTCTACAACAAAATTTGAATTTTTTTGAAAAAAAAAAAAAAAATTCGGAACTTTTGTTTTTCCTTGCTTTTTTCAATTTTCCCAGAAAATATTAGTAATGAATTCAGTAGCATACAAAATGGAATTTTACTGTGATTAAAACCTAGATAGTGATTTTCCAGTAAATGTTTTTCGTATGACTTAGAAGCCATATTTCTAGCTTCTCCGCGTGGGAAAGAAGCGCCAAAGTTGTGTGAGGTAAATTTTAATGCCCCCCCCCCTCCATCCCATGAAATAAAATTTGTGAATTAAAACAAAATGAATTCGATAAAATTTTATTTAATAAAAAATAGAAAAACAATAGAATATTAAAAGATTATAATTATTCACACTTTTATTTTCATTATTAACTCTCCAGCTTTTGGCGTCCCCAAAACAACTTACAGATATTTTCTTTCCATGAGGTAAATAATGTTTCTGAAAACCGGTGACCAGATTCATCTTTAGGAAAATCCGTTTTAATTATCCGAGTTTTCAAATAATTTTTATGTTCACAATTTTTGGCCAAGTACCTGGATCGTTAACATTAAAATGTAATGTAAAATCAGAAGTTTCAGGTTTTTCACTATCAAATTCATAACTTTCTTCAGACTGGAGAGCTCTGAACAAACGAATATAAATGTTTCGCAAATAGAATAAGCAGTGTATATGGGACACAATGACTCATTACTAATAATAGTAATTTAACATTAATTTAATGCGAATAATTATTTATATACACAAAAGAAATTAACATACATATTTGAAATTGAATATAAATATACATATTAAGTTACACATATAGGCAACTGATATATATATATACAGTATATATAATCTTATTCAGAGTTAGCTCAAGGGCAGTGTGGTAGCAAAGGGCCCATAAGCAGTTATGATCTATATCTTTGGTGAAAGTCAAAAAAATAAATCAAAATATTTTGTCTACTTAATCATAAAGTTAAATGTAATTATGTTTTTTTTTTGTCAAAACTGTAATTTGTATGCCCTATCATATGCAAAGTAATACAAATTGTACAGTTTTCAACACAATGTCAAGCGTTGTTAGCCGAGAGGTCATCGCACCCGCCTTGCAAGCAAGTAGTTGGTTGCAGACGGTTGTGGGTTCGCGTCCCGGCTGATGCTATGACATATGAAAAAAAAAAAGAATGTATACAGGGCTACCTAATTGTTTTTCCAATATTCTGGTCATGTTATGTGATAATGAATAGTTGAAATTAAAATATACATTTTTTAAAAAAAAGAATAATTATAGACCCAGCCATCATCAAAAATCTATTGAAAGCAATTATGAAAATTTATATAAGCAGTTATTAAAACTATGCTCTAAATAAAAGATTTGATTTGATAATTGCGGCAAAAAAAATCTCAAGATTTCACAAGAAACATATCAACTAATACAATTAAAATGCTATGTCCCACGTCGATTTCATTTTTCTTTCATTAAGTGTTCATAAGCACGAAAAAAGGTTGACCATCTGCTGTAACTTAATCAGATGATAGAAAAGAATCCATCTTCATTCTGGTATAAATGACACAGTTCTATTTATATAAAAGAAATCACTTTTAAAAGAAGAAAAAAGTCAATTGTATCATATTAAAGAATTAATTATTTATATGAGCACGCTGATAAGTGCAATGCTGATTAAATTTTGGAGACTCACGTATTTGCCACACGTATAAAATTTGTTCATATATATATAATTGATTAAAACTAGGGGCCTGAAAAATTGAAGATTGGATTTAGCATTCAATATATATTAATAAGTTTAAATATTGTTTATTTCTTGACATTTTGAACAAACTTTTTCGGTATACCCTCCCGTGTATTATAATGCATGCACACATTTGTGTGCATAATCAAGGGATAGGTATAATTTAAAAAAAAAAAAATCGATAATATTAATATTCATATAAAATAAAATTCCATGCGCATTAGGAACTGTTAATAATAGTTCATAATATGCATGGTATAGAATTATTTAGCAATTGAACCTTTTAAAAACATTACAGAGCATGTGCTTAGAATGTAAATCCCTTCTGTTTAAATTAAAATATACCTTTTAAAAAAATAAATATTAAACACTAGCATATTTATATATATTAATTAGGTCAAAATCTGCTGAGTTATCTAAATGCCAATCTTTCTTTTTTTTTTTTGCATTTACTGATACACATTACAGAAGTTTACCTAACACTGTGATTATTTCAAAAAATTAAAAGCATTCACATACATAATTGGCAGCATAAAAGCTGACTAATATGTTTTAATAGTTGATGGAAATATCTGCATGGATTGGCATATCTCTGAAAATTG
This sequence comes from Epiperipatus broadwayi, assembly GCA_028023455.1. Classification (NCBI taxonomy): domain Eukaryota; kingdom Metazoa; phylum Onychophora; class Udeonychophora; order Euonychophora; family Peripatidae; genus Epiperipatus; species Epiperipatus broadwayi. The sequence goes on from JAQFVV010006415.1 coordinate 86,713, forward strand.
AAACAAAATAAAATCTCTCAATAAGTTGCATTAGATGATACATTCTTTTATTTATGTATTTTCAATTCATACAAAATTCATGTCATCAAGGTCTTTCCAAGTTCAATCCATCTCCAATCTCTAGCCTCTCTCACATGTGGTCTTTTTCTAGGCTTTTATAATCGCTTGGAATAAAGTTTAAGATTTCAACTGCCCATCTATTATCATCTCTTCTAGCAATATATCCAGTCCAATTCCACTTGAGTCTGTTTGTTCTCTCATCTGTGTATTTCGTTTTCAATCTCTTCTTGTTATTCCTAACATTCAACTCTCTATACTTCATTGAATGGTCTGAAGTCTCTGAATTGCTCTTTTATTAAGTATCCAAGTCTCAGATCCATGAGTAACAACTGTTAAAACACATTTATTAAAAACCCTCTTTTTCAAACAAGTAAGTTATTTCTACCCAAAGTACTTCAACCAAGTTTAATTCTATGATTAATTTTATCCATTATGTTTCCACCTGTAGTAATAATTTGACATTTGTAGTTGTTAACTTCTTTTAACTCATCATTACCAATCTTTATTTCCAACTTTTGAAAAAATGCATTAAGCATTATTTTAGACTTTTAACATTTACTTTTAATCCTACCTTTTTACTTTCATCTGATAACTCTTGCAACATTTCTTGAAGCTCTAAAGCATTATTTGCAAAAACAACTGCATCATCTGCAAAACTAGATGACTTAAATAATCTCCATTTATTTTTACTCCCTTAGCTTCCCATTTTATTCCATAAAATACTTTTTGCAAAACTGCTATAAAAAGTTTTGAAGATATGGAGTCATCCTGTCATACACCCTTCTCAATGTTAATTTTTCTAATACCATTATGTAATCTAATTGTTGCTCTTGAATTTTTATAAATATTCTTCAAAATATGACAATATCCTGTGGTCTATATTTTGATGATCTAATGATTTAATCACTGAAACAATGGTTATAGATTCCAATATCTTTTCATAATCTAAAAATCCAAAGCATAATGGACTCATTCACTGGTACTTTCTATAACTTCTCTCAATAGTTGGATGTGATCCACTTTACTAAAACCACTTTTAAATCCATCTTGTTCTTTTGGTTGGTTAAAATCCAAAGTTCACTATAGATTAATTTTTAATATCTTCTTTATTATCTTTTTTAAATATTAATATTAGGATTGTATTCTTCCAATCATTTGGTACATCTTTATCATCTTAGACATTTGGGATATAACTTTGCCAAAAAATTTTGTATTTCTTCCCCTGCTTCTTTTAAGATATCAATTATAATTCCATCATTACCTGGAGCTTTTCTCTTCTTTGTAAATTTAATTGCATAATTTCACTTCATTAAAATCCTGAGCAATTCAAAAGATATAGTAGTTGTAGAAGGTACATTTCCTTGTTCTTTATTGCTATATAAGTCTTGATAGAACTCTTCTACACATTTCATGATGTCATCTCTCTTTTTAGAAACAGTTCCAGAATTTTTTTCTTATTGCAGAAATGTTTCCTAACAATACCAAGATGTTGTTTTACACTCTTGAGCCTTTTATTCTCTTCTATAGCTTTCCTTGCTAGTTCATAATTATAATTATACTTTCTTATATCATTATCAACTCTTTTTTACACCGTTTTACAAAATTCGACATGTTCAATTCTTCTTAATGCATCATTCTTATATATTTTCATATTCCTTCTTTTCTTCATAAAATGTCTTGTCTTGGAAGAAATTTTACTGGTCAATTGCTGCTTTTTTGTATTAGCTTTGTTCTAATTTTTAAAAGTGTATCAGTTATCTTCCTATTGAATTCATTCAAATTTGAATCATGCTCAAAACCTGTTAATATTTAAAAACAATTTGCAAGTTCTAATTTAAATTCATTAGAATGTTTCTGAAGATTAGGAATATGAACTGTGAATATTGTTCTTCTTAATAGTTTTTTTCTTTCTAGTACATCTTACAAATCGATGATCCCTTCCTATGTTTAATTTATTAACAACAGTACAATCTTGAAATAATGTTTTCTGTTAGACAAAATATAATCCAATTCTACTGTATCTTCATTTGTATGTTTCCATGTCCATTTGTGTTTAACATATTTCTCAAAAAAAGAATTCATAATATAAAGTTTCATTTTTTATGCAAACTCCACAAGTCTATGTCCTCTCTCATTTCTACTATCATAACCAAATTTACCTACAGCACTTTCATCTTTTAATTGTTTACCAATTCTAGCAATAAAGACTCCCATGCCAATTTTAAAATGTTGTTTAGTCTGATCAAAAACTTTTTATACATCCATATAAAAATCTTCTACTTCTTCATCACAATGAGAACTTGTTGGGGTATAAACATGAATTATCTGCATTTGATATCTGCTATTAGGTTAAATAACTAATCTTGCTATTCTGTCGAATACACCATCAATCTCCATAATATTTTTGTTCCACTTTTTATTTATAATGAATCTTATTCCACTTGTATTTCCAATGTTTGTTCCTTTGTAATACAGTACATGTCCACTTTTTAAATCAATTGTTTCTTCACCTCTTCTTCTAACTTCACAAAGTCCAACAATATCCTATTTTATATGAGACAGTTCTTCCAAAGGTCATCATCAAATGGCTTCCTGGGTCCACAATCAGGAGATTCTTAGCATTCTCTGCCTTCATTCACCAACTGTTGCTTTAGCTGGCAACTTTACAGGCTTCTGGTAATAAAGGCCATGATTTATTTTTGTCTGTCATGATTGTAAATATTTATTAGAAGAGGGAAAAAAATCATTCACACACACATTCATTCTGCCATGAAAACTTAATTGATATTTCAGTTAAGAGCTATCAGGCAATTGAGAAGAAAGATCATGGTGTTTCTTGATCTTAAACTCAAAGGTAAAAAGCCAAACAGGGTAAATCAATAGATAGAGAACAGAAGATAATTGGAAAAAAACTATCCTATTAGAATTTGTGATCTTCAATGAAATGTTGCTGAATTTAGGAATATTCAAAAACTGTGCATTAACCAATTTAAAATATATTAGGGGGAAAAGGCAGTCAATTTTGTATGCTAAAAAATATTCATCAATAAAATGAAATTGGGTAATATCAGTATATATGTTTGTCAGTGTTCAACATTACATTTTTATTTTTACTAACTTTCAGTATAAAACATTAATGTACTTTGATTATTATATATAAAGTTCTTTTAATGAGAGTTGACTATATACACAAAAAATAGAGAGCATTTTTCTTTTCTTTTTTTTAACAATAGAAATTATTTAAACAAAAATTAAAATTGAAATTAAACTTTGACTTACTTTATTAAATATTGATTTTATTTACAATAGTTGCATTAATTACAATTTGTTTGATTTTTACTTCAAAATTTTGCTTCAAAAATATAAATAAAAAATTTCAAATTGTTATTATTATTGATTTTTTTGAGATTTAAAACTTATTCTGACTGCAAATACTATATTCTATTTTTTTTAAAAAAAAAAAAGCTATACCCACTATTATTCATCTAGAATTTAAAAGAATGAAAAAAATATATGCTTTACAATATTATAATAACCAAGTAGAAAATGAAATTCTATGACCAATTGTAGGTTATAAAATTAAAATAATAGACAATGAATTTTATTAGCACAGTCTCAGATTGTAATTATATTTAGATGGTCACTAACGCCCCATGCCCATACGTAATATTAAATCAACGATGAAGATTCTCTTTCCAGCCACAAGATAAAGACTTAAAAAATAAAAACGACCTCTTATTTTCAAACTTAAATGCACTTATATAGGCCAATCTTAAGTGTCTTGAATGAGAATGATTTAATATATTCGTGTTCTCATTTAAAAACACTTAAGATTGGCCTATACAAGTGCATTTAGGTTTGAAAATAAGAGATCGTTCTTGTTTTCTCAAAGCCATTATCTTGTGGCTTAAATGAGAGTATCCTCATATTTAACATTTCTGCTTTAGACAATATGCTTTGATGTCAAAATGGTGACTGAAAAATTATTATATACATTATCTTAGTGTGATTCTTCACATATTAAAAGAAAATGATATATCTTGTTAAATATATAAGTAATATTTACTGAGCTGTAATCTCGATAATATGCGTATAAAATGCGATAGTAGGGACCTCTACAGGTGTTTTAACCACAAGCTTACGCTATGGAAGAAAAGAGGGGAAAATAAAATTCAGATTTATAGAATTAAAATATTATCAGTTGTTCAAATCGCTGAACTGTGTCAAATAGGTAAATTCACCTCAAATTCATATATAGTGGAAAAGAAATGATGTAATTTTTTTTCAGTTGGATGTCAGCTCTTGAAGTTATAGATTTAAATTTGCTTAGTAGTGGGCTAAAATATCAATATTTCTGATCAGCTACAATAAATTATATTAGTTAACTTATTTTAATGCAAAAAATGTTTGTATACATTAATCCCCGAATAATGGTGATATTTTGTTAGATTTACATTAAGATTCGGTATATAAGAAATAAAAAAGATTAGGTTAATATGTAAAGTTTTTTCATTCACAAAATGCCAAATAATAAATGAAAAAGTTTTTTTTTTCATAGTCAAATGCATTGACCGGGAAACGAACCCAGGCCAATAAATAAAAAAGTTTCAAATTTTAAAGTCCGAATGACAAAAACTCTTAATACTCTTGAAAAAGATTTTACCCTATCAAAAAAATATATGCAATATCAAAATCTATTAGCTTTCGAAATAAATATATATATTTCTTTATACACGAATGTTTCTACTTATCAATTGACATAATAATGTATTAAAAATATTCAAGTCATATATATATACAAGCGAATCTTATGTAAAAAAAAGAAAAAAAATGTGTGCAAGAGAAGTTTTTCATTGCATAATCATAAAATATTAAAAAAAAAATTTTTCAAAGAAAAAGTTTTTATTAGAATTTAAAATTAAAATTTTAATTAATTAATAACATACAACTCATTTTCCCATTGTAAACTATATTTTCACTATTATATAATTAGACAAACATTTTATTTTTTTTTAATTACAGACAAAAAAAATCTTTGAATTAAATGCCCTAAAAAAAAAAAAAAAAAGCTGAAAATTTCTTTTTTTTAAAAATAGGTGAATATTGTATGAAAGTTTAACATAGTGAAAGATAAGAGCTTCAAAGATATTCAAATCATACAATCACAGATATATACAAAAGATGAGTATTTAATTAAAGAGTTAATTGACACCAGACTTAAAAAGCATGTATTTAGTTATAATTTAGCGATAATAAGTTTAAATAGCTGACTATTAAGAACATTTATAATTGAATAAATATATCAAGTTCTTTCCCTAGCGAAATATTTAAAAAATCAAGGAAATTGATACTAAGATACTCCCTTCCCAACACAAATTAAACTACCTGCCATGCTTAGAATAGTGATATCCAAAATCACAACAGTTCTAACCTTGGCAGTGAAAATTCCAATAGCTTAAAATCCTGACAATCTAAAATCCAAGAAACTAAAATCCCATAGCTAAAACCCCAATAGCTCAAAATTCAGATAAGGTAAAATCCTGAAAATATAAAATATCAATAAATCAAGATTTAGACATTACCAATTTCAGTGTGGAACTATTCCATGATCATTAAGAACAATCATAATTCTGTTTTCTCTCTCAACTGTCACTTTCTTGTGTTTGGATGTGAGTTCTTCCTGAAATAAACATTCCACTTGATTATTGACTTGTTTATTCTTTTTGAAAATCTTGGATTATGCTTATACAACAATATATCCCTATTTTCTATGTCAAGTCTCTATGATGTTCTGAGTATGAAGAATTTCCACTTCTACTGAATTACATATGACCATTATGCTGGTAAAAACGGTCATAAAACCTGAACTACATATATATTGCATAATTCTTATATGTACATAATTGTTTTCAAACTGTCCACATTACTAACTTCTTTTAGTAAATGTGATTTCAAAATATCAAATGTTTCAGGTATCTTAGCAGAGAGAATAAAAGCTAAGACACTCAACTGATAAAGTAATAAAATGAATTCTTCTTTGATACTGTATTGAGATGCTAATCCACTTGCTTGAATTTTTCTTTAAACACATTTTCTAATATATATAAAACATACTTTATTAAGCACATTAGGGAATTCACCTTTTGTCATTTATTGCAGATAATTGGTCTCAAGGTCAATTTAGCCTTTTTCAGCATAGTCCATCAGATCTTAAAAAGAAACACTTATAATTTTCTTCATTTTTATTCATTATCAGTACATAAATTAATAAAAAAAAATTGAATGTTTTAATTACTGATAAAAGCATGAATAACTTGTAACTAATAAAAAAATGTTTAGTTGCTAGAATTGTTTTAAATATATCTCCATTAGTCAATATGGAGCATATGACAAATGTATGTTTAATTTTGGTGTAAAAAAGATTTTTTCTTCTCCAACTGAGTTTTTCAAGTATTTGTGTTTCGTGGTCACTGTGTTTTCCTTACTTAATTTATTTTCTTGCAAAGAGTGTTTTTCATTGGCATGTATGGTTGATGCTCTTGACAAACTGCTGATATAATTTGAATAATTTGTCATAACAAGTCTTTAGTTTGTTTTGCACTTTATTTCAGTTGAGTTATAAACTTTTTCTATATGTGGAGTACAGTTTATGGATAATAAAATTTTGAAAAAAATAATTTCACCACAAACTTTTGCTGCTGCTCTTCTTTTATAATTTTCTGATTTTTTATGGTTATGATTTTTATCTTTGGTCATAAAGGACCAACTTTCATTTGGAATGACATAATTTCACAGACCTCATTCACGTTAGCCGAGAGATGATAGTAGTATAAAACTGATCACACTAGTGTTGTATGAAAAGCTATTTGCCATTTAGGCTGGAAAACTTAATTTTATTCGTAATAGATAGTAAACAAATTTTTTATCTGTTGGCATTTGATATTTCTGGGATTTTAGCTTGACTAGATTTTGATCTGTCGAAATTTTAAATAGCATTTTTGCTGGCTGGATTTTGGAGTACAATACAGTTTTTAATAAGTTTTATTATTTTTAAGCTACATTATAAAGTAATAAAACTCTTACATAATAAACATTTATTAATCTTGCTGAATTTTTTATTTTATTTAAATAATTTATGTTATCATTCCTATCTCTTATGTTTCCTCTTTTTATTAAATAATAAAATAATGGAATGTTAAATCACTCAAAAAGTCAAATGATATTAGAGTCCCAGAAGTGATACATTAAGGTTCAATCTAGAAATCTTTTGTTCTCAAATTCATTACTCTGTCACTGAAGTGAACCAAACAACCAAATTGTTGGTTTTATCAATTTTTTTACTTATTTAGAAGAATAGATAAAAATTAACTGTTAAATTGCATAATGAAATAATATAAGCAGAATTAAATTATATATATATATCAAAATACAAATGAGAGTATGTCATATACTCTGTTCTTTTGTCTTAAAATACAAAATCCTTTGAACATATGAATAAAAAACAGAAATAGACTAAATGGGAGAAAAGAGTATAATCTTTAAAATTAAAGGTGTGGCTACAAACTAACAACAGCATGTAAAATAATATCACAAATTCTAGTTTTATATACTTTATTATAATAATTAATTAATTCCAACAAATATATACAACATAAAATCAGCCTTAATATCCCATTGTAGAACCTTCCATAGGGAAATAGTGAAAAAGATATTACTTCTTCTTTACCTGCTTTTTCTAACAATGGATGGTTTCTGGATCAGTTATGGAGCAGTAATACAAAAAATATTTTAAACTTGCTTGAGTTACCTGAAAAAAAACCTCCACGTACCACAAGAATTCAACCCCAAGTCATAAATATGGCAACAGAATGGTTAGAACATTATCTTAAAATTTCAATACTCAAGAATCTAAGGGTCCGGGTTCAAATCCCATGCTAGTAACACCTGAAGAAGAGGGGAGAGTAATACCTCTCGAAACACTGTGCATAAACTAATCTGTTTGATGTGCTATTACTAACAGTTGAATGTATTTGGAATATTTAAATAAAGTTAAATATTTCTAAAGACATTCAATACACATATTAGATGTTGGAAATAGTCCAATATAAATATACAACTAGATCTTCAGGAAAACACAGAATACCATGAGTACATTTATTCATGTATATTTAATAACCAAAAATAATTTCTTATTATGATAAATTTGTAACTAAAGCGCTAATCTATATATATTGTACTTAATAATTTATGCCTACATTCCACATGTTGTATATACATATACACATAATAATGTTTCAGAAAAGTACTATATATTTATATTGTTAAACAAAATATAAATGCATGACTTATAATAGAATATTCACCACATACAGTACAACAAAAGACAGCAAATAGATTAAACCACTAACTCTATAATTTTGCATAATTTTAAAATTCATGTTTATCTAAATTTTTCAGCTTTATAAGATTAAAGTCATACTTTGTAAGAAAAAAGAAAATAATTTGAAGGTTTTTTAATTCAAAAAGTCGGTTGCTTCAGACATATTGACATTTGTTTATTTAAGATCAATAAATATATGCATCATCTTCTGCATTAACATCACCATATATATTGCAGCTTTCACATCTCTGGATGAATACAGATGGCTTATCATAGAACTGTTACATATATATATATGATAAAATTCATGATTCTTCCATGTATATTTTATCTGCTCTTCTCTTATAAAAAGCAACATTTGTTAATCCTGGATAATTTTAAAATCAATATTTATTTTTCTTTTACATTTTTTCATCATATGGATAAAAACTATATATTTCTGTTTTAGATTCATATTATGTAAAAAAATAAAACAAAAGAAAAAGGCAAAGCTTTTAAAATTTTCAAGAAAAAAATAAAATACTAAGTGAAAACCAGTTAAAAGGAAGCAATTTATTTTTTATAACTAGAGAAATCCATGTTTGTTCTTGAAATAATATCCAATCAAAACAAGACATGTTTACTTATCAGCATTCTCTTGTAGACATTGAAATAACAATAACAGTTAGCATTTTTACACTTCAAAACATTTGAAAAAATAGTCCAACAACGAACAAACTAATATGCATAATCTCACCTTAAAAACTCTCAAGTTGTTCTGTGGGTGTTCAAATAAAGATTTCAAGGCATGGGTCATCCTCTTAGCATTTCTAAAAATAACAAAAAAAAAAAATGTAAACAAAAAAAAAATAGCAATAATAATAATAATTGCAGGTGGTAGATAGATTTACAATATTTAATTCCTCTCCAAAATTTAATGCGCAAATTTACAACTCTATATACTTAATAAGATAAACTGTCTAAAGATGAAGACTAAATAAATTTCAAAATTAAATATTGATAAATAAAATATAGTATTTTACTTTAAAATTGTTTAAATAAAACAACAGATCTTACATAAAGACGCACAGCATTTCTTATATATTTACACACAATTTAACATCAGATGGTAAATATTAAAATAAGCTATCCTCTGTGAACCATAAATATTGGAAAGCTGGGTGATCTGGATTGCATTGTCTCAACAGGTTTCTCTGGGCATAATTGTTGAGAGATTCTTGACTTCGTTTAGGGAGAAGCTACAGTACATCACATCACATCAACCCTGTTTGATTTGTTTCAAATTAAAATAATATGAATACGTCAAGAATTATACATATTTGTTTAACTTCCGGCTGAAAACAATTATTTATCCGTTTATGACAATACTGATATCTAGCTAGCATTGTTACATAGTATTTCTCTTTTAGATGGACAATGTATAGACAATCCAGCTTCTTATCTATTATCAACAAGAGGGTAAAGATTCTGGGGTTATCAGATGAATATAAAAACATGGCCTGATAGAAAAGGTCTCGTATGTTTTTTTCTGGAAAGGTAAGAAATAATATTGAGCTTTTTTGGGAAATTTTCAGTAATTAAAACAACTCTGATTTCTTTCTGGATAATGAACTTTAAACAAGATATTACACATTTATATAAAACAAGTGAGTCTGCTAAATGTTCATGCATGACTAAAGTGCTTGTATCTTTTTCTTCACTAACCTTATTCTCCTATTTATTATTTGCTTTCTTCCATTTATTTTAATTACTTTTTCTTAAGTCTTATTAAATAGCATGTTATAGAATTATATTGACACTAGTTTATCATAGACATACAATCAATTTTTTTTAAACTGTGCAGACAAAATCAATTGTAAACCACTTTTGTATGCTGTTTTGAAAATTTTATGAATGAGCAGAAGCAAAATATTCATAGAATTGCAGGAAATGAGTGCCTCTTAATAAATATTGTAATAAAAAACACTAAAATGAATAAAACACAATGAGGAGAGAAATAAAAAAAAATGTTTCTCCTCCTTTAAACTATCTATATAGATTTTGAGGAGTTATCAAATAAGTTTCTATTTGTCCTTGCCAGGTGGTTTTGGCTTTAAATATCAGCAAAGAGATTATGTTCAAATACATTATATTATATTAAATGCTTATATAAAAAATCAAAATGTAATAAATGATAAAGAGTACTTAAACATCATAAACAGCAGAGTTTTCCAGTAGTATATGTTATTTTATCATTAAATTGTAAATTTAATTTTCAACTAATTCGCATACATTAATATATAAAGTAATTAAATACAACTCTGGAACGATTGTTACCCACTAGTAAGGTACTACTTGTTAATATAATTAAAGTACAAGTAATGATTATTATAAAATTAAATAGATGATCATTGTTGTCTATTTTTCAATCAAGTATAAATTATTATTCATATAATTTAAAAATTAAATATTCTTTTTACATCTATAAAATAATAAAAGCTATAGATAGAATGTGCAGTCAATAACATATAAAAAGTTGTACCCCCCCCCCAAGACATCCATAATTAAAGCTAATGATAAACTTAATAATTCTTTTTAATACATGATTTAATTCAGGGTATTCAAATTTAACTCCCTCCAATTTTACTTATTCACATTTATTATTTGGTATTCATTCAGCCATTTTATTTTATAGTTTATTTTTTCATTTCAAACTTTACGTTCATAAATAAATCATTTCCCACTCCAAATCATCATTAAAACTGTACAATATCTTATACTTTGATTTAAATAATATTTACTAAGGCTGTAACCACAAGAATATGCACTTGAAAATGTGAAAGTAGGGACCTCTACAGGTCTTAACGACAAGCTTACGCTTTGATTTAAAAAAAAAAAATTTTGGGGGAGGGGGCAATAAATTTTAAAAAGGCAATAAAATAGTTAAGTTTATATATATTAATGAGCATAGAGAATATAAATCCTTCATAACTCTTTTGATAAAACTAAACACGATACATAAGAAGCATTAAAAGAAAAATATTTCCTTCCAAAATTTAACCAGTATTACAAACCACTGCTTGACAATTTGGTAACTCCTGGAAATAAGAGTCACAATTTAACTAAATAATATATAATGTTGATCAAAAAGATAAAACTCCTTTATTATTTAATATTCCACAATTCTTTAAACATGTTTATAATTCCTTTTTCTAAATCTCTTTTACTTACAAAATTGCTTCTTTAATATAATCTCTACATCTTTTTTTCTTCCATTTCAATATTACTAACATCATCATCATCAACCATTATCAATCCACTGCAGGATGAAGGTCTCTCCAAGTTCAATCCACCTTCTCCAATCTTTAACTGCTTTTCTCCACATCACCCCCAACATACTTGGAATTATATATTGGACTATTTTCCAACTTCTAGTTGAATTGTTAAATATTTAAAAAAAAATTCAAATCTTATATTTTTCCAAATATGTTCATCTTTTTAGTAATAGCATATAAGTTAGTATTAAACACAATATTCTTGAGTGATATTATTATCCTATCTTCTTTAGGTGTTGCTGGTCTAACCAATAATAATCTAACAAAAAGATTGAACAAATGATTTTTAGATTTATTTTTCCACCAAAGGCAACAGTCAAAAAAAAATACAGATTACCTTGATTTTTTTAAGAGTAAGTTTAAAGAGCAGATTCCAAACATTATGGATTACTACACTGAGTTAATTTTTGGGTTTATTTGTTACTGCTATGTGAACAGTTTCCTTAAATTTTATACTTTTTACCTTTTTCTTATTGTCAAATATTCTTCTGATTCACCAATTGAGCACGTTCTTTAGTCTGAGAATCTAAGATTTTAGATACATCAACTTTTTCTTATCAAAACATTGTGTCAAAAGTAGCAGACAATGTAATTACTAAAAATCATGTTCAAGTGAGAAAACAGAAAATATTGAGCAGAGAGGAAAAAGTAAAAAGAAAAAATTTAAATAAGCTGCTCACATGACAATGGCAAATAAATCCAAAAGTTAACCCAATGTGGTAGACCATAATATTTAGACACAATTCATTAACTTGTCCATAAAAAATAATTTAAGAAATCAGAAGGATCCTCATATATAAGCAACATATAAAATTTCTTCTGATTATTGCTTTTGCAAACTAGTATAATTTCATGGTACACAATTCATGGGTTGCGATCCTTTGAGGATTAGCAAACATTTTGGGAGACATAGTTTTTTTAATACATATATTAACCTAGCAGTAATTGCATAGGGAAAATATTATTCATGATAAAACATAACACATATATGTTCTATCATAAAATTAAAGTAATATTTTCAAACTAGTTTAACACAACAGGAGTCACACTGAATGAAAGTCTCAGAAATAAAAAAAGTTATTGCTATTGTTAGTTCCTTCACCATTTAACTTATTTCAACCATTCTTAGATTAAATAAACTAATCCAAATGGGTAAGGCCAAGATGTCCAGTATAATTTGAAACTTGATGGAAAATACTATATTCTGATTATGCTTTTAAATTCTTTACTATGATTATTCAAATGCATTTTTTTTTTTTTACCAGAATGATTGCTATTATATTATTTCGATTGTCATCCAATTTCCAATGACAAAATATTGGGAATTTAATTTGATTTCTGACTTCTCAAAAATTTTGATTACCAACTGTAAAATGAACTTCTCAAAATTAGTTGCTGTTAAAATAAAATATTCATCATGATGAGATTCAGAAAATGAATCATTACTCATGAAATCTAATATAATTCTCAATACCAAAGCAATTATGAGTTCTATGAAGAACAAATTTTGCTTTAATTATTAAATCTGTTAAAAATCTTATTTGTTTTTTTTTTTTGTTTATTTATATACATAAAATTATTGTACCTATATAAATGTAAATTATATATGAATGCACTAAAATTATTATTTCCTAATTATGTGTACTGTTACATTTACTATATAGATCATAACAGCATTAACATGAATGGTCATAATTTCAGTTTAAGAAATATATTAAAAAGTACTTTTTCAATCATAATCAGTGCCTTCCCATCGTAGTGATTTCTCTAGCAATAGAATCAGTGAATGATAATTATCAACTTTACACTATAGACTTCTTTTTTTCAATTCATAGAGCTAACTTCAAGTGAATTTGAACTCAATTGTTCACTATTAATTCAACTGCCTGAAAAATATTTTCAACCTTTGTTTTTAATAGTTAAATTACTTGTTGAGCCAAAACATATTTTCCAAAACTCGCTAGTTACCTTTCTAATGTACCTATGAAGTTGTTTGATAACTTTTTAAAATTTCAATCCTTGATACAAAATTAGTTAATTATCTCATTTTCTTAAAATAATGTTTTTTATTTATTTATTATATGTCTTAATTTAGTTGATGAAGTTTAAATTTCAATTACAATCAATTTGGCTATAATTTTCTGGTGACTCATTTCTATCAAAGGTGTGAATTGAGAATTAATGACATGTCGATTAAAAATTAAATGTTTTTTGTATCATCCACATATCTCACACATTACACAAACATCATCAGCATATGTAAATTAACAACATGCACAGAAATAAATAAAAAAAGTATTTAAGATTTTTAAAAATCACTTTTGTCATTTTATCACTAGAATTGTTTAGCTTTTCTAATTTTTGAAACAAAACAAGAACTATTGTATATAAGCGCCCTCTATAGTTAGAGTTGACTTCATTGATTCCTAGGTTCTTATAAAAAGTTAGTTTTTTCTGTGTTTTTCTGGGTCTTTCCTTGTGAAAACCATTTTCTTTGATATTTGAACTTCTTACTTTTCTGCTTAATTAAGAGTGGATAAGTTGCTTGATTCTGAAGAAGCTGATAGCTGTTTTCAGAACCTTCAATGGAACAAGCTGAAGAAAAAGCCATCTTGGAATTGCAAAATAACACAGGTTTTTGTTCTTTGCAGCCTACCACTCCATCCAGAGATGCTACTGTCAATAAAAAGTTTATCTGTTCTCAAAAGTTCACCACAGAGGATCCACAGTCCAAATTTCAAACCAATAATCTTCAAAATGAAGCCTCCAGTGAGATCGTTAAAAATTCAGATTTCCCAAGCTTGGAATATAGCAACGGTAAATTTTCTTTTAATTTTTCTAATAAGTCAAAAGTTTCTCAAAATATTAACAAAAAAATTGATAAAAATAGCAAAACCAACATAAATTCTTCCAATTTAAATGTCTCCCCTTCCCAAAATCAACCTAAGATATTAATTAATTAACAACAAGCCCTCCTATGCTAACATTACACAGGCAGGCCTTAGTGAGCCTAACATTATGGCATGGGAAGCTTCAAAAAATCACAAAGATTTATTCAATTTATTTGATGAAGAGATTGAGGAGAACTTAACTGATATTTGTAGCAATCCCAACACACTCAATCTAAATCTAGAGCAAAAAGAAATTGACTTAATAGTAAACAGATTCAATAATACTATTCCTCCCCAATTACATAAATCATTTCTTAATTTCCACAGTGAAAACACCTCAATCTTAGCTGTCACCAACACTTCTTGTGATCTATTTAAATTCCCAATTAATGAACTATATTATGAGATAACAAAGAAAAAATTATGGAATCTGATTCATAAAATTCTGCAACATCCCAATAATCGATACTTGGTAATTGAGTTCAACAATCCCACTCAGAAATTAATCTTCCAAAAATCCTTCAAGTAACTTGATGGGAAAATCATTTGTAATATTAATATGAATCATCCTACAATCTTGTCAGGCAAAATAAGGAATTGTTATCTTAAATTCAGGGAGAGTGATTTGCAGCAAATACTCAGGCCATATGGCAAAGTATCAAACTTTAGATATCAACTGATTATGGGCATAGACCTTTCGGTTTATTTGAATACTGCCTTCTTTGATCTTTCCCTGAATAGGGAATCAAACCCCAATGACATTTCCACCATCTACTATGCGGACACTTCCCCTCTTGTCGTTACCTTCCATGGCATTCCTCCACAGTGTTTCTTCTGCCACCAGAGAGGCCACTTAGTGAGGGACTGCCCAGCCAGAATTTGCCACAATTGCAAAAGAATTAAAAGCAAAACTCACCTCTGTAACTTGAGTACAGTGATGCAGACTGTGGAGACTCCCATGTCCAGGCCTGACTTTGTAGCATCTGAACCAATGGAAAGCTCCACTTGTCCTCTAACATCTCCGTGGTCCTTTCAGCATCTGAAACAGTAGAAAGCTCCACATGTTCTTTATCGTCTCCTGTTGATAAGCAGCCCTGACTCTTTGCCTTCACCTGCACTCTCCATTTGTGCTTTGGACGAGTCTTTTGAGTCAGCATGTTCGGTCATGGAGGAGAGTGAACAAATTATACTCAAAAAAAATAAATAACAAAAGCATGGACTCCTCAGAATCCAAATATCTTATCCCCCAGCAACCTGGGAAAAAATGCAGGCCTGTTCCTAAGGCAAATAGTCAAGCAAGAAATTGTGAATTACCCAATAAAGATACAAGAAAACCTTGCCAAACCCCTGTTTCCGGTAAGGACATTAAATTAAAGCTATTAAGACCTCCAGGACAACAAATGTTGAACCAGACTCTGTTGAAGGCCTGCATTACAAAGAGTCTGGGGAGGGAGCCTCTGGCCAGATAGTGGATCCACAAGAAGCTAGTACTGGAGTTTCTTACATGGATGGCTTGCGATCCAGAACACCAAAATCAAAAGCTGGATTATGTCCTCTTGGCAGGACCAATAGTTGCTGAGTGCGTGATCACACATTCAAAACTCATTTAATCATTTCCAAATTATCACCAATTGCCCAATAAATACACAATATGTATCTGTTAAAATAATGCCTCATGAGGCTCAATATAATGGGACTTAATATAAGGGGCCTGAATTCCCTGAATAGAGTGGATGCATTGGCCAAATGGTTTAAGCAATACTTGCCACATATTGTATGTCTCTCTGAGACCAAATTGCACCAATTTTCAAACCCCAAAATCCTGAGCCTCCTTGGCAATCCATCACTCAGTTTCTCCTTCATATGCTGCTGGAGTGGCAATCTTAATCTCCAATAGTAACCCATTTGAATCTTTTAAAATTAACTATATAAACCCACATATAATTATTGCCACCTTATTCCACAAAGCCTTCACTTTAAATATAATTTATGTGTACCTCTACCGAAATGAATTACTAATTCAACAGATAATCCAACAGATTATCATCACAATTGCTTCCAACCCTTATCCAATGATTTTCCTCGGGGACTTTAACATCTCCTACCAAGAATTTACAGCCAAATATATTCATCGTCTTAACACCAGATTCATGAGTGGAGAGGGCCTCTTCTCTCCGAATGCCTTTTCCTTCTATACAAGAAGGTATACCTCTCTCATAGACTTAATCTACTATACTCCTGATCTACACTTTCTGATCGACCCCTCACTCCAACCTATAGCCTTTTCTGACCACTTGGCATTATCCATTAAACTATCTCTAAATCTTGAGTCATCCATATTTCAGGTCTGAGCACAACCATGAGAATCCTTCTCAAGTCCACATCATCTGAAGCCATCATCTCTGAGGCATACATATATTTTTCACAAAATTCATATTCTGTCTTTGCCATCACAAAATTCATATCCTGTCTTTGCCACCGGTCGATGCCTGGTTTGCCTTCATCCATATTTTAATGTCATTAATCTCAAACTATACATTACATAATAAAGGGCCATCTTCACTCCTGATGGAACTTGAATCACTCAACAACACCCTTAAAAATCTTCCCCTTGATACAATTCCTATAGAATCCATCATCAACCTAAAATCCCAATACAAAAATAAACAGTTGATTTTGGCAGAGTATCTCTCTATCAAAAAGTCAAAAATTTTCTTGAACCAGCCCCACAATTGGTCCAGGGGCCACATTAGGTGGGCTCTGGGCCATAGAGTCAAGAAACCCACTCCTTCTATTACAGTTGGAAATAACCTTTACTCAGGATCTAACATGCTTCTAAAAATTTTTTTGTTCTTTAGGGAGTTTTCCACTCATGCACCTGACTCTAAACAGGACTCAATTTGGGATTCCCCCTCTGACCATGGCATCTCAGAGTGAGATGTTCTGACTAAGCTAACCTCGATGCCTGAAAGGACCCATCTGGGGCTCCATGCAATTCCCCGTTTCCTTCTGCTACACCTGTCTAAATTCTCGGTTCCAATCATGTACAACTTGGTTAATCACCTTCCGGTGTCCATGAAATCAGTGGTCTTTATCCCATAGCAATAGTGCCATTTCTAAAGTGCAACATAATTCCTTCCCCACTGGAGAATCTGTGGCCCATCTCTATGACTCCACTGATGGTCAAGGTCATTGAATCTATCATCAAGGACAAAATTCCAAACAAGATTCTTCCCCTTATTTTGCAATATCAATTTGCAAAAAAGGGCAGCTCAACCACAAATGCTATCAATCTTTTTTAAAATCATTACTGACCACATCAGATCCCCCAGGCAATCTAGACTGGTGATTGTGTAGCTCGACATTGCAGATGCCTTTGATTCTATTCAACTCAATACCCTTTTAAACATACTTGGTGAGCATGACATTTTTACTGGAATCATAAATATTATTAGAAACCTCCTCTAGAATCGTGAACTGAGCATCTCATTTAATGGGAAGCTCCCCCCCCATTCTACACCACATCCTCCATTCCACAAGGCTCTCCTCTAAGTGCCCTGTTTTTCATAACTTACCTCAACCCTCTGCTTCTTCAAATTGAGAGATCTCTTCCTGCCATTCATATCCCAATTTTAAATACATCAATTCATCACATCACCTATATGGATGACTTGGCCATTTTCCTTCCATCAAAAAAATTAATTCCAAGACTCTTATCAATATATAAAGAATTCTCTGATCAATCCGGCCTCAAATTTAATATGGCCAAGTCATCTGCCTGGTATATATCTTCAGGTAAGACCATTCCAGGACCATTTGCAGTGAAGCCTCAGAACTTCTTGGGCTTCCCTATATTTGAATCCATGTCTGCCATGAGGAGATCTATCCAAGGAAAGCTACTTCAATCCACAAAGAGAATCACATCTCTCTATCCAAAGTTTACATGTCCATGTTCGCCAAGTCCTCCCTCATCAACATACTAATATTCCCTAGAATATCCTATTTCACCCCAGTAGTCAATTTTACCAGTCTTCATCAGGAAAATACACAAGATGTACACTGATCTGATTAAAGGGGGGGAAAAGTGCAACCATAAGCTTGAGAAATCTACAGAAATACACAAAACTCAATGGATTATCCCTACATTCAATAGATACTTTTATATTTCAATGTTCCTACAATTCTTTCTGCAGAATATGGCTACAGTATCCTAACTACTCACATTCCAGAGGTCACTCCCACAGATAAGCCACCCCCTATTGGTACTGACTGACTGGCAGCCCTCACATGTCTTACCTCCAAACATACTATGCTTCCTATAAAATCGTCCTCAATGAAAATCAAGTTCTGGGATGCATACTACATCCTTAATCCTGATATTTCTGCAGGATCAACTATCCTCAGGCTTAACAACCATCTGCTAATCAAGAAATTTAAGCGATGGTTCCTTGAACCCAAATATTTTGGGATTTCTTGATGAAGATAAATATTAATGCCTCGCATACTAAACATTTTCTGGTGCATCGCTGAGGATTCTCAAACACAGAGTCCACTTGCTCACTATGCCTCAGAGAGGATGAAACTTGTCTTCACCTCCTCTGCCACTGTGTTTCCCTTCACCCCTACAGAGTCCTCATAGCCTCCATGTTAAATAACAATACGCCTGCCCTGTCGACTCTCATTGACAATATACTATGTGGATCCATCCCAGAGATACGAATAACATTTGTACTGTTTCTCACTATGGTACACATGATGCTGGGTCACCTTTAATCATGCACTCCGCTTGAGCTCTATATTAACAAAATGGAAAAAATTTGGAAAAGGGACCAGAATTTGGCCCCCTCTTACATCTATGACTCTACATGGAGGTTATTGATCTGGCCCCCCAAAGCTGATCCCTTTCACTCCTGAATAGAAATCTCCTTCCCTGGAGAGTAATTTGAGGCTGAATGGCCTGTATCCCTTTGTGATAACTCACCTTGTTCTGCATGATTATTGCCCAGATCCTGAGTTGTTATGGAAGTAACCTCCAATATGAAGGGTTGACTTGGTCATGCGGAGCATGGACAAAGGATTAGACCTATTGCTGAACTATATGAGATATGCAAGCATGGTCATCTATATCAACAAGATACTATTCCGGACTCGTTCCTTGCTGATATGCTTCATATTAGTCCTTGTGGCTAGTGTCAAACAAGATATCAATATTGAGCTTTCATCCCCCTGATTATCATGTAATATATCCTATGTTTAACTATTATCATGTATTGTAACCAAATTTCTGAATAAAATTCTATATTTTATAAATAAAAAAAAAAACTATTGTATTCACACAGGCCATAAAATAATTATATCATTTCTGTAAATAATTGTTATGCAGACATATAAATCATATACATTACGACAGCCTATATATGTTCCTATTCTGTTTATTTGTAACATCAGGGGAAAAGATTTTAGGTTAAACCTCTATAATGATTTACTTATGCCCACTGCATGTGAGTGTGTAGATTCTGCTTCTCTATTGGGGCACCAAGATAATTAATGAAATTTATATATAAATAAAATTGTTTACATTTTCAAATCATTTCATTGTTAGAAATATGTTCTGAATATTTTTTATTTAAATATAAGAGAAATATTTCTTTACTTAAACTTATTTGTAACAATTAAGAAATTGCTTCCTGCCTCAAATTTGCATTAAAAAAACTGTTTTCCATTTTTGTACAACCATTATAGATGAGTAAAAATGCACAGACTTTTCAAAGAACCATAGAGAAATGTTGGCCAGTATTTCCAATAAGCAGCTTTTATCAAATATTATTATTATTTCATCCTGATTGTTAACATATACTTCATAGTTGTCTGGGTTTTTAAATAGAATACTGGCATATTTAATATACTTTTCTGGTTAATATATCAAGTTGTATTCAACAAAGTTATTACATTTCTCCCTCTTATCATTCAAAAATTAACATGGTCTGATACTTATTTATTATTAATTTGATCAACTAGAAAAATATTAATAAAATTTCTTATGACCAATATGATATCTAGCTGGATATAATTTCTCTCAGCCATTGTTAAATTTCTCAATGCAAATGCTATAATCCATTTAATCATTATACTCTGAATGATTGAATAAAGAATTTACCCAAAGCTGCAGTTAACATTGTTACTTAATATTATTGAAATGCAGTAATAATTCTGCACTTAGAAGTAAAGCCTTGGTTTGTTTGAATAACTTCTCCTTGGCATTCATTCAAGTCTACTTTAGATTCTTTTTAAAATAATAAAGCTATTTGCCCACATGGATTTTAAAAAAATTCTCAAAACTGCTTATGAGACCAATAAAAAAAGCCTGCAGCTCTTTGAAATTTCTCTATGTAATCACATTCTTTTCTGCTCAAACATTCCATAAGCATTTTGAAGATGTTCAAGAGGTGGTGATGCAATATTCTCTCTGAAATTTATGATGCTAGAATGCCAACAAAATAGGATACAATCTTTTCTAAACACTACAGCAATGAACTAATTTGCATTTGGAAAATATTAGGCATGAATAATTTGCATTTGGTCTTGCAAAATAATAGACCTTTTGTAATGTTGCTAAAAATTTCTTATATTTGGGACAGGAAAAATTCCTTTGTTCAATTATTAATTCACTAGAACTCTATAATCGCCACAAATTAATATTTAACTATTTATCTTTATAAGTACAATGATGGGCATAGTCCATTCTGAAATTTCCATTGGTATAACGATACTATTAATGACAATTCCTTATTTTTTCTTTTACCTGTAGTTGTTCTGATGAATAAAATTTAACAAAATTTGCATATATTTACATATAGTTAAATAATTTTGTGGAAGGAAATTAATCTTAGTACATGTATTATCAGACTGATGTTAAATTCACATGCATTCACCCATCAATAAATATTTAAAAAATGTAAGTGTAACATTTATGCATGGAGCTTATTTTTATTTAACCAACCCTTCATCTTATTATGAGCCTGATATTTCAATTGACAAATTATTTGTATAAATTTAGTTTATATATCACATGGAAGAGACCGTTTTCCATTGATATATAAACTAAATTTGTACAAATAATTTGTCAATTGAAATATCAGGCTCATAATAAGATCAAGACCTGATTTAAGAATGCATGATCAATAAAGGTGGGTTTATATAAAAATAAACTTTAAGCATAAGTGTTATGCTTATGCTTTTAAAACACTTATTGATGAGTGAATGCATGTAAATTTAACATCAATCTAATAGCATATGTGTGAAGATTAATTTCCTTCCACATGATTACAATTCTATATATCATAAAATGATTTATATACATATAGTTAGTTAGTTTGCAGAAAGAAATTAACCTCTGATCATGTGCTGGTTTCATAACTGTTATAAATCTCCACATAATCACTCATCAGTAAGAGTTTTAAAACCTTAAGTGAATCACTTAAGCTTAGAGTATATTCATATCCACACCAAATTTCATTGACCATGTTTATACTGGGTTTTTTTTTTATTCTATTGTGTGCTTGCTGTTATAACCAACAATTAAATTGTACAACATTAGGCATGCAATAGATTCAAACCCTGATATAAGCACAGTTATTAAAGGTCGTGTATATATGAATACCCTTTAAGCTTAGGTAATTCATTTAAGCTTTTAAAACTCTTATTGATAAGTTAGTACATTGAGATTTATAATAGTTATGGAAACAGTGCATGATCGGAGGTTAATTTCCTTCTGCAAAATAACATAAATTTTCAGTACTTAATAATAGTAGATATACATGTAGTTGGATGAATCTTTTCAGACTTAACTGGATAAATCTGTATTTCTTTTTTTTTAATTTTCTCTTCTTTAAACAAACTGAAGCATGTAGACATTTTAAAAGATATTTCCCTCTATCTTCAACACTTGAAATCATTTCCTGATGATAATCAAATTTATTTGCCCATTCACAATATACGGCAATAGGTTATTTACATTCTTATTTAATTTGATAAACATGTTGATCTGTTCATCAATTTTTAACAAATTATTGTTTTTGAGATGTGTTTTCACTAGAGAGGTATTTGGACATTCTGTGATAGAGATATGCAATCTTTCCTTATTAGTAAAAATACCATGGTTCACTATTTATTTCCATTTTAATACATTTTCACATAAATCCTGAATCTCAGCAAAAATGAATTAATTTTTTAAATAACGACATAACTTTTTTTTCTCTTTATTTCCATAAGATTGCTGGTTATATATTTTTTTCACTTATTTTTTATTTTTATTTTTGCATAATTTCCCCTAACTAGTGAGTTTTAAAAATTTCTATAGGCTTATCATTTCCAATGGTATGATCTTCAAATCGCTGTGGTTTCTCTAACACTGCTTTTGTGTGGTAGACCTTTCAGAAAATATATCTTTTACACTAAGAAGATGCTACCTGAACTTTTTGTCAGACTTTCAACACATAAAATGTACAAGGGAGTTTAAGAAAGAAACTCTTCGTATGCACAATTTTTGGCAAGAATGACATACACTTCAATTTTTCTTCCTTCTCATTTATTATTTATTATAAAAATAAACCTTACTTTCTTGCACATAAAAAATATAGATGATTTTTTTTAGTTGACCTCTATCACATTTAGAATAAAAAATTTCTTTAAATCAGTAATATATAAAATCATTATTATCCATGTTGAATTTTGCAATATTATTTTGCCCTTATTAAAACCTTTTTTTTTTTTTTTTACTTATCATTGGACTCAGGCTGATGGGCTGTTTATGTTACTGGTTTAAATCAGTAAAACTGTGACTGTGTCACTATAATGTCTAATTTGTGCTTTATTTTTACATATCTGATTATGACTGGATGAAGATAATTAAAGATTAATTTGTAGATATACATGGGAATAGGAAGTAGAGAAACTTACTTAAACATTTGATAATTAATAAAACAGTTTAATAAATACCAACAATATTTACACAATTTATGTAATTACTTTTTTCTTTCTTTTTTATAAAGTGCTACAATGAATTATTTACAATGAGACTTTTTTTCCTTATGTCTTGTTACTTAGATCCTTTAATCAATCTCTCTTTTCTATCCTCCCTCTTAATTATTGACAAAGTTATTTACATTTTCATGGAATTGTTTCTAGATTGTAATTTTACAACTGATAGATATCTTAGATGGCTATGTTTTGTTTATTATAGTGTATGGAAGGTATATGTTGTGAACCATACATGGTTGTTGTTTTAGGCCTTAAATTTTTTTATGAAATTCTTAAAATCAAGAATCAAATATGCTTATTTATGTATGGCATATAGCTAAATGTTTCCTTACATAAATAGTTGCCATAGAAAAATACAATAAATCAAAATTTAAATGTGGACAGCCGGCACAGGAGACTAGTCTACTATTTTGTACGGCCACATTAGATTCTCTCGATAATCTTCCATTGCTTCTAATGATGTTGAAGTAGCATATTGCATAAGCAAATATCTCTCTGTTTTATATTCTAAGTTTTTAAGTAAATAAGCATTTATTTTTATATAACGCTATGCATACAATTGTATACATTCAAAGATCAGCCTTTCAAGCTAATTATGCATGCGTCTTCTGCAAGTGTTAAATAATAAATGAATACTTCACTCAAAATAAATGCATATTTACTTATAATTAAGTTTCACTTAGAGTGAGTTTAGTAAATTCTAGACAATTTCACCGACGTCATTCATTACAACATCGTAGATAGTAATTTAAAGTGAGAATTCTACTCTCATGCTTCACAACAGTACTTCAGATTTGCTCATATAAAAGAATTTGAGTTGTAGGAATAAGAGGATTCCTTTTATTCCTGCATAAATACTACATCTTGTATTGTGGAGTGAAGTATTCATTTATTATTTAACACTTGCAGAAGACACATGCACAATTAGCTTGAAAGGCTGATCTTTGAATGTATTCTAAGTTTTTATAACTTTAGATCTATTACTTTCTAGAGTTAAATTTACTAATCAGTTTATAGACAATAGCAAACTCCCCATACAGTAGTTCCACAAGAATTTGTGCATAAAATCCTCATCTAGTGCCTACTCATCCAATATCCCCAGCCTAGTTTCTAGCTTGTGGCTTTCATCAGTGAGGAGCTTTGGATCTGTCAACACTACAGCTAGATCTAAGGATCTAATGATCCTACAGCAGCTGCATTTTATTAGGTTAACTATAAAGCTAGCAACTCAAAATAAAAACACCTTAATGTCTTCAATCTAAGCTCATTCACTTGTATAGTCATGGAGATCTGAATTCAGTTCAGCATCTATACATTTTGGCGCCCTTGGTTTATCAAAAACCACATGCACACACATTCCTGCATCCATTGATAACTAAGGCTTGCACCGGGTGGCACTACTGTATGAAAAGTTTGCTGCTATTAGTAACAGCTTGTGTAAGTATAGAAAGTGGTTATCATGTAATGTTTTGTCGGTTTATAGACATGAAGATAGGAGTAACAGGGATAAGTTATAAATATTATTCAGGTGATCCTCACTTAATTAAATAAGTGGATTAATTCACCAACGATTTTTGTCTCTAATTAGTTTCCTTTCTATGTTTTGATAAACATATTTTATTAATTAAAAGCAAGTTTCTCATATTTCCTAGTTTAATATTTCAAAATATAAAAATATTTTAATGAAAACAACACGTTGTGAATATATTAGTTACTATTAAGTCATTCTATAATTTAAATATGTAATTTAATTATTTGTAATAGTTTTTTCCCCCTCAATATTATTTACGCCTAAATATCAGGTATTTTTTCTATAAATCAAAATTGTATTTTTTTATCATTTAATTTAATCCATCCAAAATACAATATGTAAGCATTAGATCTCAACAAAATATTTCTGCTCAATCACATGACTTGGATTTAACATTGCATTATTAATCATTCTTTTAATCAAACTTTTTCCACATAAAATTATAAGCAGCAACAGATATTCTCAATCAATCATAAATAGCATCCATTTTTCAGGTGGTGGCTGTTGTTGTTGTTATTATTATTGTAAACTCTGATAGACAATATTATGATTATTAATTTTGGTAATTATTGCTATCAATCCTAATAAATCTTCAACACCTGTCCTATCACTCCATACAAGTTATCTTTGTCCCAAAGACCTTCAATTTTATATCCAAGCTTATCAGATTTTTTGGATATTCTCAGGTGATCCAGCCAATCACTCCCACTGATAGACCACCTCCCAAAGCATTGAACTTCCTTGATGTAGCAGTGCAATTAATTAAAAACTATATGGTCCTTACAACTGAACATTCAATAATCGGAATTAGCATCTGGGATGCTCATAACCTTATACACCCGATAACCATTTATCAACACAATCTGAGCTTAGGATTACCAACAATAAAGTTATTTCACTATTTAGATCATGGTACATGGAGCCAAAATACTTGGACTTTATTATTAAAATCAACTTGAACTCCATAAACACCAACTGGTTCCTTTGCTATAGACATGGAATTAACCAAATTGATCCTATCTGTCCCCTCTATCAGATACACGATGAAATGTTCGATCATCTGATTCATGCGTGTCCTGGCTCCTGGAAAGCCAGGAAAGTGATAATAAACAACCTCAGAGCAAATTACTACCTTGTCACCTCACTACAAGATAGTATAAAATCTAGGTCGATACCAATCATAAGGCTTTCATTATTCCTTAATAATGCCCTCTGGACCACCCACTATAAGAAAGTATTTAATTCAGCACAGATTCATGAGGATGACTTTATAATCAAAAAACTCATTAGGATTAAACACCGGAATAAGTTATTAGCTCCTAATGTCAGATTTAGACAGACATGGAATCAGATTACGCTGACTGAATATAGTTGGTTTTTTTTTTTTTAAATATACCTTTACTGTGAATTAAATCTTATTATTTCAAAGTACAGACACTTGTGACATTCATTCAGAAAATGATAAATTGGATACAGAATTCTAGTGACACTGCACAATAGTTTTTAATGATGTAAAGATGTTACCATCTTCCTTTAGTAAAGACCATGAACATAGTTTATCACTTTGCTGAGTACAGCATCTCCTAGGGCTGTTTGGGGGGATTTAATGGTCTGCATACTTTGGTGACAGTAGACATGGTTTATACATTATTTATTTGCATGATTACTAGTATATTTTACATTTATCCTAGTACATGGCATAGATGTTATACACATTTTATATCTTATGATTAATATATGTACCTTTTATCCCTATTTACACATTGTATCATTATACTTACTTAATAAATTATTGAGAATAAATAAATCTTCAACAAACACTGCTGATATGATTATAAGATGGTAATCAAAGCTGTTGAAAATGGTTACTTAAAAAAATTATCCAATACCATCTATTCAATCACACATATGGGCCTTTTTTGCAGGCAATCCCAGTATAAATTCTATCAATATTCTCAAATACCCATTGAACCAATTATTAACTGACTACAAATGATAACCAATCATACAACTAACTTGGCTGCACACAATATGTCTTCTTTATTATTGAAATAAAAGTGAATTGTAGTTGTCTGAATGTCTGTGATGATAATATTTGATTGTTTTCATCATATAATCATCATCATTATCAACCATTATCAATCCACTGCAGGATGAAGGTCTCTCCAAGTTTAATCCATCTTCTCCGATCTTTAGCTTCTCTTCTCCACATCACCCCTGCACACTTTCTTATTTCATCCATCCATCTCACATGTGGTCTCTTTCTGGGTCTTTTACAATCTCTTGGAATCCAGTTTAAAATTTCATTTGCCCATCTATTATCATCTCTTCTAACAATATGTCCAGCCCAACTCCACTTCAATCTTTTAATTTTTTCAATGAGGTCAGTAACACCTGTTTGTTCTCTTACCCATACATTGCGTTTATGATCTCTTCTTGTTACTCCCAACATACATCTCTCCATACTTCTTTGAGTGGTCTGAAGTCTCTGAATTGCTCTTCTATTAAGTGTCCAAGTCTCAGATCCATAAGTAAGAACTGGTAAAACACATTTGTTAAAAACCTTCCTTTTCAAACACATAGGCATATTACCTTTTAGTATCAAGTTATTTCTACCAAAAGCACTCCAACCAAGTTTAATTCTATGATTAATTTCCTCCATTATGTTTCCATCTGTATTAATAATCTGACCAAGGTATTTGTAACTGTTAACTTCTTCTAATTCATCATAATCAACCTTTATTTTCATATTTTGAGCAAATCGATTAAACATTACTTTAGTCTTTTTAACATTTATCTTTAGTCCTACTTTCCTACTTTCATCTGATAATTCCTGCAACATTTCCTGCAGATCTGAAGCATTATTTGCAAAAACAACTACATCATCTGCGAAATCTAAATGACTTAAATAATCACCATTTACTTTCACTCCTTTAGTTTCCCATTTTAATCCACAAAATACTTCATGCAGCACTGCTGTAAAAAGTTTTGGAGATATGGAGTCACCTTGTCTTACACCTTTCTCAATGTTGACTTTCCCAGTGTCATTATGTAATCTAATTGTTGCTGTTGCATTTTTATAAATATTCTTTAAAATATGACAATATCCTGGATCTATACCTTGATGATCTAATGCTTTAATCACTGAAGAAATGTTTATAGAATCAAATGCCTTTTCATAATCTACAAATCCTAAGCATAATGGCAACTCATATTCATTTGTCCTTTCTATAACTTCTCTCTATACCTGGATATGATCTACTGTACTAAAACCACTTTTAAATCTGGCTTCTTCTCTTGGTTGGTGGAAATCCAATGTTCTCTGTAGACGAGTAGTAATTGTCTTGGTAAAAATTTTATATAAAACTGATAAAAGGCTGATAGGTCTGTAATTTCTAATATCTTCTTTATCACCTTTTTTAAATATTAGTATTATTACTGCATTCTTCCAATCATCCGGTACATCTTTATCATTTAGACATTTGGTATATAACTTTGCTAAAAAAATTTCTATTTCTTCACCTGCTTCTTTTAATACATCAATTATAATTCCATCATTACCTGGAGCCTTTCCTTTCTTCATACATTTAATTGCATGTCTCACTTCTTCATTTAAAATTCTTGGCAATTTGGAAGATGTAATAGATATAGAAGGTACTTGTTCTTTATTACTATATAATTCTTGATAAAAATCTTCTACCAATTTCATGATGTCATTTCTCCTTTTAGTAATAATTCCATCTTTTTTTCTTATTGCAGATATAAATTTCCTACCAATACCAAAATATTGTTTTACATTCTTAAGACTTTTATTTTCTTCTACAGCTTTCCTTGCTAGTTCACAGTTATACTTTCTTATATCATTTTCAACTCTTTTCCGCACCATTTTACAAAATTCGAGATATTCAATTCTTTTTAATGCATCATTTTTGTATATCTTCATATTCCTTCTTTTCTTCATAAATTCTCTAGTCTCAGTAGAAATTTTATTGGTCAATTGCTGTTTCTTTCTACCAGCTATCTTTGTTGCAGTTTTCAAAAGTGTATCAGTTATTTTCATATTAGTTTCATTCAAATCTGAATCATGTTCAAAATCTACTAATACTTGAAACCGATTTGTAAGTTCTAATTTAAATTCATTAGAATGTTTCTGAAGATTAGGAATATCAACTGTAAATATTGTTTTTCTTAATAATTTTTGTCTCTCTAGTTTTACATTAACACGTATCTTACGCCTTACTAATCGATGAAATGTTTTTTAAAAAAATCAAACTTTATATAATATAATGTTTTCAATGATAATAATCTCCTGTCTTTTTCAAGTGTTGCTTGTCTGACCATTCAAAATATTATATTATATACTACACTGAATGTTATTACTAACAGTTGAATGTGAGAATCAGGGTATAACAAATTTTAAAAAAGTATTTTGACCCGCAAATGAGTAAGTAATTTTATCAATATACTTTCTATAATTAATATCCTGAACAGTTTTAACTCCATAACTGTAACTCAACAGTTAAATGATCCTTGATAAAAAAGGCAAATAAAGATTTAGAAAAAAAAAACCCAATCGAACATAAAGTGTTAAAGTGCATCTAGATTTCTGAACAACTGGATTAAATATATAAATAAAAATAATATATTATAAATGTTATAAGTATTATTTTGTCGAAACAAACATTCTACAAATTGCCTAACTTATATTTGCATTAACCCTTCCATTTCAAGTTTTATACTGCATTAGTGTTTTTTTTTTTTTTTTAATTTAGCTTTTATACTTAGTAACATATTAGTGTATGTGGTTTAAAATGTATCTTTTATTATACTTTTTATTATATATTTTTTCAAAAATAGAAAAATGAGGAATAAATATTTTTAATGTTATAAAATAAATTATACACACATGTATATCTATGTGTCATACATAGAAAAAAAAATTGACGATAATAATAATAATATTTAGTCAAGCATGCCTTCAGTAAGCAAACAAATACAGTACAGCTTCCATATTAAAATAAGTCTTCAACATTTAGAAAAATAAAATCAATTTAGAAAAGGCTCTATATATAGATATATAAACATCATTTCCTTAGATTTGGTTTAGAGACATTACAGATTCAAAACGAATCACTAATTTTCTGCTTCCTAACATGTAAACAACAGACAATCTTATTTCCCCCCTTTGATTACAGCTTCTATCTAGTAATGAAAGCTAAAATTAAAATATAGAAGCCATACATTAAAGTAAATACAGTTTCTCATGTAAACAGATGCAAATGTGAATGCAATGCGTTATGCTGAGCATTACAAAAAAGGCACATAAAATCACCTGAACACAGTTGGGGCACCACGATAAATCAGTTAATAACAAAAATCCACTCTACTTTACAGTCATCTATGTAATCAAGAATAATTAATAGGTATCAGAAGATAGTGTTAAGCAGATCCCAGATTAGCATTGGAATGCTTACATCAATTCAATAATCTCTTCTTATAATATGCTATTCAAGATAATACATTAAAATTTTCATCATCTTTAAGGTTTTAAATCCAAACCAATTTTTAAATAAGTATTTATAATTTTAGTGGCCTCAGTTGTATAGAGTAATTTTTAATCTTTTAAAGAAAAGATAACAAAAACCAAAATAAAGCATCACATGATCTCCCTAGCTTATGTTCAACACCTTTATTATTTGTAATAAATTACTCTTAACTTAATTTTAAAGCCGTTTATATAACATGAGTAGTTAATGGCTATCAGTTAGTAGTGCCAAAAAGATTCTCAAATTGGTTATTATTCACCAGTGAGTGAAAAGCAACAGATTCCATCTAATTATTCAGCAGTCACTTTATAACTGAAAGTTTCAATATTTTACGATTGACAGATGCAATCTATTAATCCTTAATGACATATTAGTCAGACAATGAAGTGCCTTCTGATTACTCATGCTTACATAGACATCTTTAGAAAAAAATTAGTGAATTACTACTGCAATTGTGATTAATGTTATTATGTACTTATGACTGTTATTCTTGTTTGCATCTTGAAAGATAAAATAATTTAAAACTAGGATTTTCTAGCCTTTATTATTAAAACTTGTTTTAATTCTGCCTAAACAAAAGGAAAGGTATTCCATATTAATGATTTAAAGAACTCGCTAAAGTTTATGAATTAAATATTAATAATAATAACTCAAATGAAGATGAAATTAAAATGGCAATTACTATAAACCCATAAGCTACATATAAACTAATACAAATTCATCAATAAATGAAAAAATACAGAATAGATTTCTCTGTATTTTAACTTGGATTGTATTTAAGCACCCAACTTTACATGTTACAATGTAGACTGTAAATTCTGTATATTAACATGATTTCAGTACAACCATAAGCTATTCCTAATCATTACAAGCAATCCGAGAGTAAAATCTATGCTTCATTTTTAACAACCTTTAAATATTAAATGAAACAATAATTAATAGATATAAATATTAATTGTAATAACTCAAATACAGATGAAATTAAAGCAGAAGTTATTGTAACTAGCATTAGTATATAGAATTCACACTTTGCATTATAACACATCAGCAAATTAAATGCATCACATGATCACCATCTCTCATACTAGCACATAATTGTTTATAAACAATGCAAAACTCTCCTACAGTAGTGCCACCCTGTGCCAACCAGAGTACTCAATTACAAATGAGTTCATTCTGTAATTTTTTGTTTATTGAAGATTTGTATTATTTATATATAGCACTCTAGAAGTTCATAGTAATTCCCGCTTTAATTTCATCTACATTTGAACTAATACTACCAATATTTTCATCTATTAACTGTTGTTTTATAAGTATGATTTGAGCTACAGACGCATAAACACACAAAGCTGACTTTTTCACATTCTTTATATATTAAAACAATGAAGCAAGTATGGCTGAGTGCTTTCAAGGGACACAGCCCTCATAGTCATAGCCATATTGTAACTAACGAAACTAGTAATGCAAATTTATGCAAATGAGTTTATGTATTCCATTTCTTGGATATATTATAGCGCATGTTTTTTCTGTTAATGGTGTGATTATTATCTAATATTCAAGAGTAATTAAAAATGAGGCATGATCTTCATTTATAGTGATTTCTGTGTTGTAACATAACACAAACGATCTGAATTAAAGTATAGGTGAGTTTATTTTGTATTTTTTCTTTTATGGATTTGTAATAATTAGTTTCCACATAGGCCATTTGGGTTCACAATAACTTCCTTTTTAATTTAAAGTTTATGATTATAAAACTAAATATTGAGATGCTAAAATAAACTGTATCAAAAGAGTGATAACAAAAACCTACTTATGATAATTAATAGATATTGCTTGATCATAGTAACCTTTTGTTTATGAATAGCAATCTACCTCTAAAGAGAAATCTTTAACATGCAATGGAGATAATAAATAGAAAAATAAATCTGTTTTACAAAAGTCAGAAACAAACAAAAAAACATAATAAGCTTACCCAGAGAAAAGATCAAGAGGACAGTATTTGCTCAACCATTTGATTTTACCATTGTTAATCTAAAACAAAAAGAAATTATTATTAAATGTTTAATTTATATATAGCAATGCTTAGATGGTATTTTTATTAAAAATTCATAGCAAGGTAAATACTGGATACCCTTTAATCAGTCAATAAACAAAAAAAAAACGTACTCTTTCTTCTAAATAAAAGATTTTGAAAAACAATTTTGATGAGTACAATTTTTGTAAATTTAATAAATATAGATGGCGCTGTCATTAGGAAAGTAGCTTCCATTTCAACTCCATGAAGTTTATTTTATTTTCTAAGTTATTGGCCTATACTTTTATTCCAAAATATATCAGATTGTTCAAACACTAAAATAAGTCGGATATTTAATTTTGTTCTAGTTTGTCTCAAAAAAAGTAACATTTCATAATTTTTGAAATTGGCATTACAATGTCAAATCAGCTTTGCTAACTTCGAAAAGATTAAAACCAGAAAATGTATTGAGTGCAATTGTTTTTTAAAAAAATCTTGGAAGAAATGCTGATGATAATCCTCTAATGTACAATAAGAAATTTTTTTTTTTTTTCCATATAAAAATACATATGTATAACATAAACAAATATTTGCCTTATTCACAAAACAAATATCAAAATTATCAATACAAAATGAATTGTTCTCTTTTTTTTAAAGAAAAAATTAAAACTTTATATTTTCTAATCTTGAGTGAATATAAAAACTTCCAAAATATTAGATAGTCTGAATTCTTAATAAATTTTACCTGTCAAATGCATAAATGAAGCAACAAAAGATCATAAATTATAAAATATATATATATCTGACCAGTTTAGTCTAGGGTTCATTGATGAAGATTTAAAAATTTCTGTAATGAAGATCAATTGTTTCATCCAGTGCTCATTCAAATATATATTTTATTGTTATAAGATGTGCTCTCTTCTTTAACATTAATTCCAAATGAAAGCTTCATCCACAAATTTGATAGCAATGAATTACTTAATAGTTTAAAAATTTCACTATTACATTAAAACATAGTAAAAAAAAAAAATTAAAATATTAGGAATACTAATTGTTAAGTAATATTTGTGTAAACTCTTTCCAAAGGCCAACATAAATTAAACATTTTGTGTAAAACCATAATTATAATACGATCATCACCTAGTAACAGTGGTAATACTACTATACAAAAAAACACCCAACTTACATGAATCTTCTCACAGAAACTATATATTACTCACTTGAATTGACTTGTTGTGCATACATCAGTGATAAATTGAAGACATTTTGTTAAAAATTGCTTTAGAATCTATTGTGAAGATTCATAAAATTAAAGTTGTATTTTATGGATTAGTTTCATATTTTAACTCAAGAATACTGTATTAACAATTTTCTATCTGTAATCATCTCTTACCAATTAAGACAATCTGCTTTCATATCTGCAGAGGTTTTACTTTGATATGACTTAAATTCTTTGCAACCTACATAAAAATCAAACTATACATTGCATCAATGATATATCTATCCCTACATCATCATAATTCACATTACCATATGTTAAAAAATTCTTAATCATAGATCATATTATATCAAATCTCTTATCAGTATCTCATTTAATAATTTAAAAAAAGATGGTTTGTCTTATTAAGTCAAATAATTTTACTTTTGGGAAATATATGTATTCAAGCACAAGTGCGTGTGCGGCGCAACTGCTCCCAAAAGCTGTAATACAAATACAAATAGCTAACTAAAAATATTAAAACAGCTGAGCGCTTTCAAAGGATCTTGCCTTCATAATCATAGCTTGCTTACATTTAAATTTATGCAAATATGCTAATTCCATCTTTTTGATAGAGAAAAACACGTGTCCTTCCTGTTTATGGCCTCGCTGTCGCGAGAGATAAATAAAGCCTCTTTGATCTTTCTTTTGAGGTCATGTCTCTCTCTACATACGATGGTAGGATTGTCCGGAATGCACTCATGGTGACTTGTGCACTGGTGCTGATAAAAAACTGAATAATTAGAAGGATCGTTGCGAGCTCTATTGTACGAATACCTGTGTTGTGCCAATCGTGTGGCCAGAGATGCCCTGCTTTCCCCATAATATGTGCCTTTGCAATGGTTGTTTGGACAAGCAATGTTATATACTGTATGGAGGGTCTGTAACAGTGGAGTTTGATCTTTGGTATTGTTAATTAGATTGTTAGAATTTGGAGGGGTTCGAAAACAGAGCTGATATTTGTTGCTAAAGATGGAATGTAGTTTCTTGTGTAAGTTGGGTATGTATGGAAGTAATAACCTGGGTTTATCCTGTGTGGCGTGAGAGTTGAGAGGTTTATTCTGAATGTGTGAGATTTTTTTGTCGATGATGGATTGTCTGAAGCCTAAATTCAGTAGATCATTTCTATATTCTGCTACATTTGTTTTTGCATCTGCCTCGATTTTACACAACAATCTGTTTCTATGCAAAAAAGATGCTAAACCCGATAATTTATGTGCTGTGGGTGTGTGAGATTGGGTGTGTGTATGGCATCTGATTTCCAACGGTTTGATGGCCATGCTATAATGGCAGTGGTTATTTTCTCTTTTTATTTTGACATCAAGTGCCACCCAGGATTTTTGGAAGTGCCAAAATGCATAAAGACAACACACCGGTCCGATTAATGCTGGATTTCAGTGGAGTACACTATGCAAAGACAGCCAAGTGGGTGAACAAAAAACTCATCCAAATGTTAGGCTTTGGAATATACACCATCAAGTCATCTGCACAGTTCATTTCTTCCGTCAAAGATTTACAATTAAACCCAAACATCAGACTGGCCACTATGGACGTTTCCGAATTGTATGGCTCTGTCAATAGAAGCACATCGATCCAAATAGTCAGAAATGAACTCTTGACACAAAAAATAGCTCAACCACTGGTTGACTTCATCCATGACTTTCTATGTTGGTTGGACAGCAACATTGTGGCATTCTTCAGAAACCAGTGCTTCTCCATGAAACAAGGCTGGCCTATGGGACTGCCACTGAGTGGTGTAGTCACCAGCATCTTCCTAAACTATTATGAGAGAAAAATCATACCTAGTCTAAACCCACCATGCTTTCTAGCATACACTAGATATGTGGATGACCTGTTCATTGCTGCCACCCCCGAGATCATTACACAGATCAAAACTGAATTAGAAGCCAACACAGCACTAATTGTTAATGTCACAACTGAAGACACTCACCAACAAGTCAAATACCTTGATGTCAAAATAAAAAGAGAAAATAACCACTGCCATTATAGCATGGCCATCAAACCGTTGGAAATCAGATGCCATACACACCCCCAATCTCACACACCCACAGCACATAAATTATCGGGTCTAGCATCTTTTTTGCATAGAAACAGATTGTTGTGTAAAATCGAGGCAGATGCAAAAACAAATGTAGCAGAATATAGAAATGATCTACTGAATTTAGGCTTCAGACAATCCATCATCGACAAAAAAATCTCACACATTCAGAATAAACCTCTCAACTCTCACGCCACACAGGATAAACCCAGGTTATTACTTCCATACATACCCAACTTACACAAGAAACTACATTCCATCTTTAGCAACAAATATCAGCTCTGTTTTCGAACCCCTCCAAATTCTAACAATCTAATTAACAATACCAAAGATCAAACTCCACTGTTACAGACCCTCCATACAGTATATAACATTGCTTGTCCAAACAACCATTGCAAAGGCACATATTATGGGGAAAGCAGGGCATCTCTGGCCACACGATTGGCACAACACAGGTATTCGTACAATAGAGCTCGCAACGATCCTTCTAATTATTCAGTTTTTTATCAGCACCAGTGCACAAGTCACCATGAGTGCATTCCGGACAATCCTACCATCGTATGTAGAGAGAGACATGACCTCAAAAGAAAGATCAAAGAGGCTTTATTTATCTCTCACGACAGCGAGGCCATAAACAGGAAGGACACGTGTTTTTCTCTATCAAAAAGATGGAATTAGCATATTTGCATAAATTTAAACGTAAGCAAGCTATGATTATGAAGGCAAGATCCTTTGAAAGCACTCAGCTGTTTTAATATTTTTAGTTAGCTATTTGTATTTGTATTACAGCTTTTGGGAGCAGTTGCGCCGCACACGCACTTGTGCTTGAATGGTTTGTCTTTGTAGAGATCTTTGAACAATATTGTCTATTGCCAAGACTCTGGCCAGATTCCAAAATCTGTATAATGTTCCACTTCAACCTACTGAATCATACAATACTCCTTGAAGTTTTACCATATTAATGTTTCTAAATTAAACCTCAGATCTATGTCTTGTTCAATAAATATCCAGAAGAGATGCTATACATTTTTTATATGTTTGGATTTCATATCATTAAGATTATTTATATTCCACAAAAGCACAATCAATATTAAGCAGTTGCTTCATGCATCTGTAATTATTCACTTGTCATGAGACTTGCATGCTTTTCATTGTATTCAGTTAACAGAAAGCATCTATTCGTATTTCCTAAAAATTTTATCCAATAATAAAATGAACAAAACTTGACCGCCTACAATTTTTTTAGTTGTTGTTTCTTGAAATCATTAATATATTAAGCTTAAAATATACATTCCACTTAGCTGTAATTACATATGTGAAAGTTTTAAAATTACAATATTTTATTTTTTGAAAGTAAAATTACAATATTTTTTTTAAAAAAAAACATGACAAGTTGAAGTATTTACTTGCTGTTATTAAAGTTATTGGTCTTATCATTTGGAATAATGTAATTTTTGGATTAATAATACTGTACTCGAAATAGTTATTATAAATTCATTCTATGCTGGTGAATAAATTAAGTATTTAAAAAAGTTAAGAATCTGTAACGATGATTTCAATATTTTCTTATCTCACTTTGATTAACGGATATTTGTATTTTTATTTTATAATTTAAAAAAAAATTAATAGTAATAATTAAAAGTTAACTTAACCAAAAATAAAAATTACGATTTTATTATTATTTCAGTTTACAATTTAAATCATTTGTTTGCTCTTTCGTTTATTTTAAAAGAGTTAAAGCAATAAAATTTAATTAATGTTTGATGAGTTTGTTTTAAGAAAAATCATCAGACAATTGTTAAAGACTTTCCAAAAGAAACATGTCACGGTTGATGGAACTTATAAAGCTCTGTAAATGAAGAGTTTTAAAAATTAAATGCTTTTAAAAAAGAAAAATCTAATAATAAAGAGGGGGGAAGACTGAAAGATTAAATATTAACATAATATCTAAAAGTAAGAAGATATATATTTTAAAACATCTTATTTCAAACTAATCATAATATCATCTCGGAATAGTGCAGAGTAAGAGAACAATGAAGAACAATATATACTGATGAACAAAGATTGCCATTCTAATTCCATAAAAAGGCAAAGAGCTAAAAGTAAATAATGAATTTTGTAATGACTATACAATTCAATTCTTGAAATTTAAATACATCCACATATATCATACGCTAATCCTTAAGTATTATATAACGAACAATTTAAAACTTGGATAAAATTTATATTGTTTATCCAAAGACAAGCTGAATTTATAAAATAAAAGATTGTGTGACCAAGTAATAACACTTTGTCATCATTAGAAATAATTTCCTATTTCCTGTCACACAGTAGGCCAATAAAAAATGGCAAAACAAAAATCCAATTCCAAGTACAGAAGTAAAATTATAAGCATTACTCCGGAAGCATCTCAGGTATTTTAATGATTTTGGAAAAAAAGAAAAAAAATTGCCTCTTCTTTATGGACAACCTAAAATCCATAAAGACATGGTTCCATTAAGAACTATTATTAGTTCTAGAAATTCACCATGTCATATCTTGTCAAGATTACTTCTTGAAATTTCTTAGTCCTTTAGAATATGGGACACAGCCCTTCTTCAAGGATTCTAAACACTTCGTAGAATTAATCAAAAACATGAAAATTGAAAGAATTAAAATATTGTTAAGCTTTGATGTGGAAAGTTTATAAAGTAATATCTATTATAAGAAAAAGATTACATGAAATAATCAACAAAGCAAAACAAGTCTACCTATTGACAGTATAATGGAACTATTAACATTTTACATATTTTTAATATAACTCAGAATTCTTCCAATAGAATCAAAGAATGGACATGGATTCACCATTGTCATCCTTGCTTAACAATATTTACATGGAAGAATTTGGTTTTGCTATGATTGTATGACCATATAACGAAGCATGGTTAAATACATTCTGGGTGCACATCATCAACAGTTCCCCTTCAATTAAATTCACAATTGAATCAGAACAAAACCAAAAACTGGCTATTTTAGATGATCTTGTGACACTACTCCATCATGGCAAAGTCAAAACAACAGTTTATAGAAAACCAACACACACTGGTAAGTACTTAGCATATAGATTCAATCACATCAGAAATATGTAACTTGGAATTATACTATCACTATGAAATAAAGCAAAAAAAAGTTTGTTTTGGAAACCAGTGATTTGGAAAAAGAAATCTAAATAGAACAAACTTTCATGAAGCATGGTTATCCATCAGCTGTCATCAAGAAAATGTTTAATAAACAACAAATATGAACACCAAAAGAAAAAACAACTGTTGATACTGTAGTGTATCCATAATATCAGGAATAGCAAACAAAAATATGTCATCAATATAACATTAGAACACTTCAAGGGAATCTAACATCTACAAAGTCTAAACTTGAATTGCTGAATAACAAAAACTGCATCTATAATGTAAATTTGGAAGTATATTGATGAGAGACCAATTGTCCTGTTGAAAAATGATTGAAAAAATACTAAGTAATTATTAGAAAAAGAAAAAAAAACAATATCTCTAGAGTAGCAGACCATGTACATACTAATGAACATATGTTTAATTGGGAAAATACAAAAATACTGAATAGAGAGAAAAAGGTGCAAAGAAGAAAATTCAAAGAAACTACATATGACAATGACAAATAATCCTATAAATCAACCCAGTGTAGCAATATATAATGTCTGGAAGTGTCCAATTAATCTTGTTCTTAGATAAAAGTGTTAAAAAACCTAGAGGCCTAAAGAGGATTTGAACCAAGCCTCGTAGATAAATATATGAAATTTCTATTGACTGTTGCATTTGACAGCTTTACAATTCAATATACAAGAATCTAAAGGTGTAAGTTAGACTCATATGGTAGCAGTGTCACTGGTCAAACCAGCAACACCAGAAGAAGAGTTGAGAATAATACCACTCAAAACAATGTGTAATGTGCTAAACTGCATTGTCTACTAACCTGTGTTATCTAACAAGGCAAAACTCTCTCCACAACAGTAGTGCCACCCTGTGCCAATCAGAGTAATCAATGGATGCCAGAAGGCTTGTGCATAAAATCCTTATCTAATGCCTACTCATCCAATTACTCTGATTGGCACAGGGTGGCACTACTGTGTGGAGAGAGTTTTGCCTTGTTTAATAACAATTATGTGCTAGTAAGAGATAGTGATCATGTGATGTTTAGTGGTTTAACTGTATTATCTATTAACTTGTGTGTTATTACTAATAATTGTTTATATTTGGAAAAGTTTAAATAAAGTTTAAAATTTTCTACCCATTCAACATTT
Source organism: Epiperipatus broadwayi (assembly GCA_028023455.1). Lineage (NCBI taxonomy): Eukaryota > Metazoa > Onychophora > Udeonychophora > Euonychophora > Peripatidae > Epiperipatus > Epiperipatus broadwayi. The sequence goes on from JAQFVV010006415.1 coordinate 127,117, forward strand.
AATGATAGATGATGGAAATAGTCCAACATATCACATTTCTAATTTTATCTTTCATTATTCTCTCTCTCCCTTTTTTTAATAATCCAAGTTTATGCTCCACATAAATCAAAAACTATTTCTTTTTTGGGGTTATAATATTATTTAAATGTTATGTAAATTTCAACAGAAAAGATAGACTTATATTTATCTATAATTTAAACTTTAATTTTATTCATGCAAACATGCTTTTGATATGGATATGTCCTTTAGGTTGCTATGAATATGACATATCCATGTTGAAAGCATGCTTAGCATGAATAAATTTAAAGTTTAAATTATCTTACTGTTGACATTCTTTATATAAATCTAAACTTTAGATAAATGATTTAATTGCAAATTTGAAGATTTATACAATCCTTGTTCTTTTGACTAAAAAGCAGATTTTGTAATATAATGAATAAAAATTTTATAAAAAAGTAGGCTATAAATCAAAACCCAGAAATTAAGTATAAACTATGTAAAAACTTTATATTCCATAAAAAATATAATAAAACCATTGAATCATGTAGAGGTGATTTTATATTCTTATAGTAAGGAGTGAGATTACAATAGATATATTGTAACAAAACTGCTTGCTGCAGATCACTGTATAAAATGCCTATTTAGTTTCTTGCAATTCTCACTTTCTCACAATTCCAGTAATATCCTCAATTTTTCAACATTTTTAATCATCCATGTAACTTTATTTTTATTGTCTTTTTTTTTTTAAAGTTGTAAACAGAGAAATGTAAGAAATCGTTTGCTGAGATAGACAAAACTATGAAAAGCAATACAATAGAAAAGTGGTAACAGACAAATCGATGAATAACAGAAATTTTGGAAAGTGAAATTTAACTTGGCATATGTTTTGGGAAGAATTTAGTTAAATTCTCATTCCATAGTAAATTAACTATACTAAAAATAGAACATATTCAAATTTATATATACATGTATTCTAAACTCATAAGCCTACATCTCTTTTACTCAATGTGATAGTTACATCATATTACTATCATATTTTTAATTTATAATCCGTGTCTAGGCACTCCTCTGACTAAACCTGATCTTTATCCTCTAGCTGAGTATGGCTAAATTCTCATTTATTAGCCAGTGTAAAATGCTTAAATAAATTGACGGTAGTCCATTAAGCTTCTTGACCTTGATCGAAACACACATACTTCAAAATTTCGACCTTAGTTCACATATAAACTCTAGTTCACTGGCAGAAAACATATTAATAGTATCAGGAAATGGTCAAAAGTACAATGAGTGCATTGCATCCATGCTCTCACTATTTAAAAGGTACCCATGACAAAAGCCATTAAATTATATAATTGTTATTTACAAATTTGAACAAAAAATTATAATATTTGTATTATACAGCAAACATGTACAGGTGCTAGCAGATAAAGAATTACCTAAACATAAACAAAAATAATTGTTACTCAAAGACTAAATCTGGATTAATATACTCTCAAACATTTACATTAGCACCCCACATAACTATTTTGGGCATGTTTAGTTTTGATACACTTTATATGAATTGGTTTTCTTCACAAAAAATAAGTTATTAAAACTGGAATTCACTCTTAAGTTATACTGAGTCAATATTAAAAAAAAAAACTATTCATACAAAGAAGGTAATATAAATCTCATGTAATGGAACTAATTTATATTCAATAATTTTACACTTTGGTCAATCATTTTAATACGACATTACAAAAATATCTGACTATTTTCCAGTTTCATTTAGAATAATATTTGTTAAATTATACTTCATATAAAGAGATAAAAAATTAAGATTAATTTTATAAAAAAATTAGATAGAAAGTAAATACACCTTTATCTCACTAGTGCTTGGCCTTTATACAAGGATTTACAACAGTGATCATCATCAATTTCTATTCACTATTTTGATTTACAATTGACTATTTACTATAAACAATCATAAAGAAAAATGTCTTAAAAAATTGTATTTTTTTTCTCTCATATGTCATAGCATTGGCCAAGAAGCAAACCTGCTAACCTGGGACAACTGTTATGAACAGCTGTGCTGACCTCTCGACAACTAAAAAATTGTTTTGGTGGCTATTTTGTAAAAGTGATAATATCATAGAATAGTTATTAAAGTCATCTCATTCAAAAGCAAAATAGTGACTTTTATATGAAATTGTATGGCACATATTTTAAAACACAATATTAAAGTGCTGCATTCAATATTGAAACTGTAAGATTTGTATTCAAATCTTAATTTCACCTTGGTTCTGTCATCATTCTACCTCTCACCCCTTTAGTATGGGTTTACATGGATTCTGACCTTGAATATCGGATTAGTGCGTAATAATATACAATATCTGTAAATGGTTTAAATAAATAATTAAATGTTATATATGCGCACATACTCCGATAGTTTTATTTAAAAATAACGCATTGCAAGGTATTATTAAATTGCCATGCATAAGTTGTATAAAGTTAAATAAACTATTAATTATTCTGATAGGTTTAAATAATATTTTAAATTATAAAAAAAATCAATAATTATATTTTAAAACGTAAACATATTATTATTTAGGTCAGGTCCAGGTAATACTTAAATTATGAAAATAAATAATTCTCAATTAAAATAAAGATGCTTTTAAAATTCCCCTGCTAATTAAAGGCAAGTCATAACAGGAGGGGGGGAAAGATGACAGAGCTAAAAAGGTATTTTAAACATACAGAAACAAAGAAAAAGGTTTGTTAAAAACAACTTTTATAAATTATGTCATGTAAAAGGTAAATTTTAAAAAGTGATCAGATTGAAATTCCAACCTGTATAACTATTGCATCCGTGACCTAAAGGGATATATGGCACAGACCCAAGAGACAGCTATATGGATGACGTATTGCTTGATGGATCCCAGAGATAAGGAAAAAGAGAATAAAAAGACAACTGATTGTTAAAATAATCAATGAAAGGCTAGAACCAGAAATGTTAATTCCAATTATGCTGTTTATTATATTTCTTGCGATCCAAATTTTATATCTAGCAATGTGCCAAGAGTAGGCGCCGTGCGACGCTCCTCCGAACTGATGGCTATACAATATTAAAATTCCCATGAAAATGTGATAAACATAGAATTCTGCTACTTCCGTTGAATAAATCTTCTCCTAAATGTAACTGCCGTTGAACCAGGAAACTCGGACTCTCCAAACAAGTGTGCACACTTAAATAAACTAAAGGTAACATGATACCCAAGAATAAAAATTGTTTTGGAACTCTAATTGAACTCTATATTTCTAATATATTAATTTCATTTTCAATTTCTACTATTATGTAATTCTAAAATTAAATATATACAACTTTCTGTAATACTACTATTTTATAATGAACCTTGTAAATTAATCTATCTACCATTATTCTACTTGGGTATCCAAATTTTTATTGTATTCATTAAGATTATATTTCATGCCCACGTGGTTTCCGAGCTGATATTTTTTTATCTAATTCGCAGAAGGGCCACCCTCTTCTGCGCGACTTAATATCATAACAGAAAATCATATCGGTTAATAGATTTCAGCTCGGGAATCACATAATATTTTTAATATGTTTTATAAAGACGAGATCTATATTATTAGTTAGTGTATTTGTTAATGGGCTATCATTCATGTTACATTAGTTAAATCTTAAATAAAGCCATAATGTTAAGAAGAAAGAGGGGTTTTTTAATGATAGTAAATTAAATGCTAGTCGTGTGGAGATTGGGGGTAGATTTATATTATCTTGCCAAGCATAGAATAAATAAATGCATTTGCATTAGAGTTGTGAACTGCGCTAGTTATTGATGCATGAATTTTTATATCGCAGAAATGTAAAAGAGATACTGTAAACATTTTGTTCTCGCATTTAAGGAGCATACAAAAAAATATAATAGCACGGGACCTTGTCACACGGTCGGGGATGGAAAGGCTACGACCTCATACCGATACCGTGCTTGTAACCACTCCTAAGGGCTCCGACCCAATGTTTGGCCACCCTCTTCATATTCCAATAGTAATTACCTTGTCATGCGGTCGGGGATGGAAAGGCTACGACCTCGTACTAATACTGCGCTCATGATGTACCTACAGGACTCCGATCCGACGTTTGATCGTCCCACCAGCCTCCAACATTTCTTCTGCGATTATCCTTTTAGAAATCTGATTCTCTTATAGCTCAGCAGTATCCATGCTATCGCAGTTGCTTTAATAATAATTATGAAGTTTATGCTGGGTCTAGCTCCACTCCTCCACATCTATTAATCTTTAGTAAATTATTAGAATCAATATTATTTAGGATGATAATTTTGTGAATGAGTGCACTCCTCATTAAGATATCGTAGCATGTCTCGTAACATTCGCCACTTAAACGTGAGGCATGGGATGTAATTTATATTGATATCCAGGTAGCGTAATATATTTACCTATGTAAATTAACCGCAATTAAATATTTAAATTATCTATATCCATGTCTGTGTCTGCTTAATTTAAATAATAATTAGTATCACTCATATCAATGAATAGTAGAATATAGTAGTAGTCCGTAAGGTGAAACCATTAGTTAGAGTCTCTTGTTTATCTGACCACCGGGCCTAGAAAATAATTCTATTGTTAGGGTAGATGCGTTGTCATGTGGGTTTTGTTGTAAATAAAACTACTAGGTTCGAATACGGTATCACAGGCCCTGAACCCACCTGTTATGCCGCCATTTGAACGTGGTAGTGGAATTTTGCAACATGTTAACAAGGCATACGAAATCTTACTGTTACAGTATTTACATTATAAGATTAAAATATGATTAATGAATATACAATATTTTATTTAATTTTCATCCAGTATTTTTACAAGACATTTAGTACTTCATTAATAACATATCTTAACTAAAGATTTTCATTGTTAATGACTACTAAAGCAAAAAAATAAAATAATTCATTTACAAGAATGTAAATCAACACAGTATTGTAAAAATAGCAAATTTGTTCAGTATAAAATTAAAAATGTACAATATATATATATATTAACTAAAATATTCAGTCAATTAATTTTGAATTAAAAATTTTTCTGTCACATTGAAACTGCTATCATCACTAATGTAAAATATTTTTAGCAAAAAAAAAAGGAGGAAGCAAAGAGGGTAAAGCAGTTTCAGATTTATGTAATTAATATCAAAAATTACTAAATATAATTTAAAAATAACACTCTGCTTCCTCGATTTGAAATCATCTTATAATTCTTTTCCGATATCCAAAGCAATGGAGGTAGTATCTCACATGTAAAACAATCAAATGCACTTCCAAAAATATATATATATATAAATTTCATTTGGCATAAAACTAAAAATAATTTTTGGTCATATGTACTATCAATATTAAATTTTAAATTGTGTAAAGTATAAATATTAGCCAAGATTTTAGACAATCAATTTTGGGTTAAAATCTTTATGAATGCTAATTTCAATTAAATCGAAGCTGCTATCCATCTTATTTGAATTGCATTTTTGGAAAAAAATGTGAGGATGATTTTATGCAATCAATATTGTGTATGATGAAAATGCAATACAAATAAAGTGAATAAGATTAATACTTTTTTTTTTACTTAAATAGCCCATAAGTCTACCATCAAAACATATTGTGCCATTCAACAAATTGCTACATTGTTGCAAAAATATGGTTACCGCATTTGACAAAATAGTGTCATGTCTTGCCCCCAAAAACCTACTACAGGTATCGTATTTGTTTATTTAGATTAGCACTGTGTACATTGTAATAAAAACCTTAAATATTGATTACAATATGTTAACTCAGACTGCACTTTTGTATGGATCTTGTTACAATAATGATAAATAACAAGTCTTTATGGTCAGTCACGTAATTTGTTATTAAACATTTTTTTTTATTTTAATTTTAATAATTTCACATAAATAATATAGTATAATACTGCAGTACAAATTTAAAAAAAATCAATTCAATGGATTTTTTTCCCCCAGTGTAATGTTGTGTGGAATTAACACACAAAAAAATGTTAAATGCTAGTTTAATTTCACTTTCTCGGCCTATTTTGCTGTACGTTTTGGGTAGTGAAAACATGCATTTTTTTTCTAGTGACTTAAGCATTCTTTTTAGAGATTCTGAGCATTCTTTTTAGAGATTCTGTTTAAAGTCATTGTAACAACTAATATGACCAAAAAAAAAAAAAAATCAAGAAAATCTTTGAGCGTAAAAAGGAGCGTTAATGAATCACAAGAAATAACTTTAAGCTATATGTTTTTTTCTTTTTACATAGATTTAAGTTGTGTTATCTTACATACATAAATACATATTTTAAGTGAATATATGCATAATACACACAGCACAGTTTACACAAGCATATAATGTACACTAAGGGGTTTTAAGATTTTTATTTGTACTCTATACGTTATTTTTTTAATGTAATATTCCCAACTTATAGTGTAATTTTTTAGCTGGAGTGCCCAGGCAATTTTTTTTCCTGTAGACAACAATTATAAATACTTATTCTGCACATGATATTCTTGCTTAACAATAAGTTTTGGGGGCCAATTGCCTTCACTAATAGAGATGTAGTTCTATTTTTTTTTAATTCTTTTTTGGTATCATATTTTTGATAAACATTAACAACGAAAAAAGGTTTACATAGGGCAAGTTTCATTTTTTTTACTTTGTAAAGAATATAATTATAAAACTTTAATGGATATTTTTTTGGTTATTATTCTGAATATTTCCTTTATACTTCAATACAGAATATGTAATCAAATTTTTTATAGATTAATCTTAAAAATTGTAATAAAAAAAAAAAACACTTATTAAGTATGCTTTTATTGCTTCATAAAGAAAAAAAACTATATGACATCAAAAAAATAAATAAATGTGACTCCAATATCCGAAAAGGTGGAGACTTTTTGCTGGTTAATGTATAATGGTTGAGATGAGGAAATAATGTGCCGAGTATCGAATCTTTATCAGATAATATAAATAAGTTGTCCATGAGACATACATATTAATCAAATTATCTTAATTATTTTTTCAGTAACTGATGAAAAAACAGTTGATGTAAAATACTTAAAGAGCTGCAAATTATTTGAGGTACTCAGATAGCAAACACTTATGATGCCTACCTGAATAGCACTCACACATATTGTACATATGTTAGTTTATTCTCAATCTTTTCGATTTTGCGGCACAGTTGTAAACTAATAATATTTTGGTAGCATGTTAATAAATTCTAAAGTATTTATTTTTTTCTTTTTCATTTTTTCCTCTTTTTTTTAATCATTTGATCTCGTATTACAATACTGAATGCCTCACACAACACATTATTATCATTATTAGACATTCTACAACATATATATATAAGAAATCATTGTAGTTTATAAATACTTTATGTGTAGTATATATTATAAGGAAAAAAATTGAAGAAAAAATGTATATGTGTATATTTTTACCAAGAAATTATCAGTGTTCCAGACACACTTGTTCAGGAGCAGTGATATAAATTCACGTTATATATCTTCAGAGAAAAGCCTTTAAACAAAAAAAAAAGTATTCTCATTTTAATGTAAATAACCTTTTCTTGTCTATTTCAGGATTGTGCATCCAGTTTTTAGTTTTGTAAAGAATAGCCCAACCTATCCCAGGCTCTAGTGTCAAAAGAGGGTTGCTAGAGTCACTTCAAAAAGAACAGCCGCTGCCAGCCATGACTAGAAGAAACAGACCCAGAAAAGCTATTTAAAGAGACAGCAGCTGTGTTCAAAGATATCAGCTGATGGGTCTCAAAATACATTCAGGGAGGACATTAATACAAAGAGTAGTAAGGGGGTGTAAAAAGAGGGATAGAAGAAAAGGAAATAGGAAGGGTGGTCCGATTATGAAATACAGGAAGTTAATTCTGGCTGGCAGAAATGTCATTTCGCCTGGTATGTAAATTAAAGTAAATTATTCAGATGGTTCTCATTATCTAAAAATCTTTTTTCATAATGCAAAGAATACACATGTACTTCTGTTTTTAATATAGAAAATAATTTCAATCTATATAGAAAGAAAACTAAAATCACTACCATAACACGAATCATTACATTTTTTTTAAAGTATGCAGAATATATTAAAAAAAAAAAAAAATCTAAACCTCCTCCAGCATTATGTTATTAGTGATCATTTGCTTCAGAATATGTAAAATAAAAGAATAAATTAACCAACAGTGTTTTCTTGTTCTTGCTTCTATTCATTTTTAAAAAATATCCCAAAAGACAAATCTCATGGATTTAAAAAAAAAAAAAGAAGTTGGGGGGGGGGGGGGATTTTCTCTTGAAAAGACAAATCGTAGGATTAAAAATGTATGTTTAAAGCAGACACTCTTTGACAATAAATATAAGAGGTCTTCAATAAATGGATTTTATCTTGCCATTTAGAAACAAAGAGGACTGTATTCATTATGTTCAGAATACACCAAACATTCTTCTTCAACTTAAAAATAATTATTTGAATACTACCCACTTTAAATTATAAAAAATTAAAAAGCAAAGTTCAAAATATAAAAGATATGCGCTATGTATATAATGTTTGTGTGTTGTATGTTGATTAGTTACTACTAAAGATAAAAATAAACTGTTCTCATAGGCATGGGATTCACTGAAATCCAATATTAACCAAGAATGCATATATTTAGAAACAATCGTTTTCAGGCTCACCGCACTCCAGAACAAAATTACTATCCAATACAATCTTTAACCAACAAAAATATCATAGAAAATCAAAAAATAGATAAATATAAAAATACCTATAAACATAATTTACTATATTAACTTTTAAATATAGGGGATTTGAACTCAGACTTTCAAGGAACCTTCAACTATTCAAACTCATATCTACATATATGTAGAAAAGATAAATAATCACCAGTAATCGTATTTCGTGCTGAACCAGCACTTACCAGTTGGTCCAGATTATCATCTCCCACACACATATATAATCAGTGCACAGTTTTACATTAAGATAGCAAATCTTTATACTTTAAGGGACAGGCTTCAATCTATTCCAACCTCCAACTCTTCAGCCATCCATACCATTGAAAATCTCATGATAGAATGCCCAAATCCCATGCTGATGCCAATATTAACTTTACACACTGCACTGACAATTGAAATCGACTTTAAAAAAAAAAAAAAATTATTTTAGTTATTAAAGGTTATTGCGATCTGGTCGTAACCAATTAGCAATTTATCTCTAACTGTAAGATCAGAGTTCTAAATGCTAGTAATTATCCAGTGACAATTAACTAGTTTTATTTGTCAACTAGTACACTTTATTATTGTGTACTTAAGCATTATTATGTTTAGCTAGATTTCACCAGATCAAGAGGTTTGACTCTTTTCAGTCTTCTAACCATGCCTTCTTTGTTTAGAAGTTTATGAGCCTCGGCATTAACGTGCTTGTGAAGTCTATTTTCATGTTTTTGAGATATTTTTTCACTTACTTAATTTACTGTTTCCATCCCAATATCATTGTGTAAATTGTCATTTCGTATGTACCAGGGGGCACCAATGATGCCACGTAGTACTTTATTTTGAAATCTCTGTATGATGTTTTTGTTGCTCTGGCAGGTACAGCCCCATAGCTGTATACCATAAGTCCATATTATCTTGATGCTAACATCTGTATTCAACTCTTCATAAATCCAGATAAACTAATATTTGGTTCCATATTACGAAGTCTATTTCTTAATCTGGAAATTCCTTTTATTATGCAGTTCTCTTTTTGGTGTTAATTAAAAAAAAAAAAGGCATTCCATATTGAGAACTTAACTCTCAGAGAATTTTGCTCCTCTTTAGCTTAAAAACTATTTTTTCTATACATTCACATTAGTTTTCTAATTCCAATTTTATGGTTCATGAAAATGTAACATATACACTTCTAAAAATTCAGCTAAGCAAATAAGAGGACTAAATTGCTAATAAAATAATTACAAAATGTTAAAAAAATAGGACAAACAGATGAAATTATTTGAAATCATTTGCATATCTGCTATATCAGCCAATGACATTCGTCATAACATTAGCATTCAGTAATTTTGCTATTTCCTTTTATAGCATTTTTTAGCAGGAATTTGTTTAAATTATATTAAAACATAAAAGTAAGTTTTTGCATATATTTTAAACGTTTTCTGACGTTTTAATGTATTTTTTATTTATTTCTAACAATGTTTTTAATAATAATTAACCAAAAAAAAAAAAAAGGAAGAAAAAATTTTACCATAAACCTTATTGAAACTGAACATCATTTATATGAAAAATAAATTGTTCAGTTTAAGCATCAATTTAATCGGTTTGAATGTGTAAGATTATTATTGTAAAATATATCCGTTTTTATAAAGTTGGATTAAATTTAGGTTTAATCTATTTTAATATTTAATTTACGAAGTTATACAATACATTTCATCCTTAAATTTCATTAATGTGTATATTATAAAGAAAATAAATGGAAATATCTTAAATATTGTATAAAGCTAACTACCTAATGTCAAATAAGACAATTACAGTGCTATCTAGAAACTGGAGACCTTGAAAAATAAAAATGATAATTTGAATTAGATAATTTAAATTAGTAAGGTTTAGTCTATACTATTTGTAAGTTGTGTGAACCACGCATTCTGCAGAATCTCATAGAAAATACTCATCTCTCCAATCCAATTATTCTTCCAGCTAACAATAATTCAACAAACAATATATATCAATATTGATTATATATAGCAAACTAATTGTGAAAAAAAATTATTGGTAAATCTTCAGCTGCCAATAAAATGGCCAGGTTAATACCCAATTAGGGATATAGCCAGCCGGTGGATCATTAACCACTAAATCACAAACTTCTTGTTAATTTTTTTTTTTTAAAAAATGAATAAGAAAAGTAAAGATAAAATGTAAAACAATTTTAAATTAACCATTGGAGGCAAAGACTTTTACTAATATCTATTAACAGAAAAACAGTAAAATAAAAGACATTACTTATCAAGCTAGATCAATATAAGAAAGTAAAAATTTTGAACGAGTTTTAATAATCATTTACTAATGAATAATTAAATGGTTGGCTAGTTATCTATGAACTGATTAGTTTAAAAACAATTCTAAACTTCTTTGGAAATTCTTAATTACCTAGAAAATTTTACAAATTCACCTGAATTCTACTCCATGTTTTGGACTTTTAAAACCATGATTTTTTAAAGCATAACAAAAATATAAAACATGCATATACGCACACACACACACGCATATATATATACAAACTCTTAATAAATTATTCACTGCATAGTAAGCCTTAAATAACTTCTTTACTATAAAACCTTCATCAATAAAACAATTCACTTGAAAATTTTGATATTCTCATTAAATGCTTCCAAGATTCCATTTCTTACAGCCACAGAACACTCACTGCTTTCTCTACTTATATTGTTCTTAGTAAATCCTCTGCAAAATATATACATGCACATATTATATTTAGTGTCTATATAAGTATATTGGACCATTAATAAAAATGGAATTGTACCTTTATTGTTAAAAGGTGGTTGTCTTGACAACAGTTTCAAATTGTTGATTGTTATTGATATTGGGATCATCTAAATGTTGACTGGTTATTAATTGTTTACATCTTTAACCTGCTTAGAATACCAACTAAAAATTACACTATAACATCGAATATATAAATATAGGAATTTGAATTCAGACTTTCAAACAACCTTCAACTATCCACATTATCTCGTACTACTGATACAATTGACCACATACATGTAGAAAAGATAAATAATCACCAATATATGTATTTTGTGCTGAACCAGCAATCATCAGTTGGTCCAGATTATCATCTCCCACACATATATTTATAATCAGGGCTCAGTTTATATTAAGATAGCAAATATTGGCATCAGTATGGAATTTGGGCATTCTGTCATCAGATTTTCAATGGTATGGATGGCAGAAGAGTTGGAGATTGAAGTAGATTGAAGCCTGTCCATTAAAGTATAAAGATTTGCTATCTTAATATAAACTGAGTACTGATTATATATGTGTGGGGGAGATGATAACCTGGAACAGCTGATGAGTGCTGGTTCAGCATGAAATATGTGTATTGGTGATTATTTATCTTTCTACATGTGTGTGGTCATGTGTATCAGTAGTATGAGATAGTATGGACAGTTGAAAGTTGCTTGAAAGTCTGAGTTCAAATCCCCTAGACTTACAATTAAGTTCCAGGTATAAGAATGTCTATATTTCAAATCTTATCAAGTATATATAAAAATTTTAAACCCTTAACATACATTTTATGTTGTGTAAATTGTGCTGGGTGTATTATGCATGTATTCACTTAAAATATGTAAAGATGATAATACAACTGAAATCTATATAAAAAGAAAAAAAACATGTAGATTAAAGTTGTTACTACCTATGTTCCATTCACCCATCAATCACCATTATCCAGATTGGTTTCCAAGCTCAAAGATTTTCTTGATCTTTGTCATCACATTAGTAAACAGAATCTCTTTTTAAAAAAAGTTTAATATCACTAGAAAAAAAATTGTGTGTTTTCATTGTCTGTCTAAAAAGTATATCAAAACAGACCAATAAAGTGAAACTAAACTAGCATTTAACAATTTTTTTTGTATTCTTCTATACAACATTACGCTGAAAAAAAAACCCTCCATATTGAAGTTTCATTTGTTTAAAATTTGTACTACAATATTATACTATATTACTTACATGAAATTATTAAAATTAAAAAAACAATGTGTAATAACAAATCATTTGATTGACCAATTATTATTTATCATTAGTGTAATAAGAACCAAATAAACATGCAATACATTACAAGAACTTAATCACAGTCAACTTTTTAAAAAAAAATTAATTGTGTATTGAAAAAAGAAAAAAAAAACCTAATGCATTCTGAGTATGCATATTGCAATATTTAAGACTTTTGTTACAATGTGTACAGTGTTGATCTAAATAAACAAATACAATAGCTGTAGTGAATTTTTATGAGCCTGAAGTGTCACTATTTTATGAAGTGTGGTAGCCATGTTTTTGCAATGACTTAGCAATTTGTTAAATAGTGCATTAATATTTACTTTATTTGTATTGCATTTCATCATACGCAATTTATTATTAATTGGATAAAATCATCCTCTCATTTTTTTCTAAAGATGCCATTCAAATACGATGGATAGCACTTTCGATTGAAATTACATTCATAAAGATTTTAAACCAAAATTGATTGTTTAAAATCTTAGCTAATATTTATACTGTACACAATTTAAAATTTAATATTGATAATACATATGATCAAAAATTATTTTTAGTTTTATGCTGAATGAAATTTATATTTTTTTTTCAGTTCATTTTTTTTTTTTACACATGAGATTTTTCCATAGCTTTGGATATCTGAAAAGAATTATGAGATGATTTAAAATTGAGGAAGCAGAATGTTATTTTTAAATTACATTAATTTTTGATATTAATATTATAAATCTGAAACTGTTTTACTCTCTTTGCTTTCTCATTTTTTACTAAAAATATTTTAGATTAGTGATTGTAGCAGTTTCGATTTGACAGAAAATTTTTAATTCAAAATTAATTGACTGAATATTTTAGTTAACATATGTATTGTACATTTTTAATTTCATACTGAATAAATTTACTATTTTTACATTACTGTATTGATTTACAATCATGTACCGAATGAACCATTGTATTTTTTTGCTTTTGTAGTCATTAACAATGAAAATCTTTGCTTTGGATATGTTAATAAAGTACTAAATGTCTTGTAAAAATACTGGATGAAAATAAAATATTGTACATTCATTAATCATATATTGAATGCAGCACTATAACATTGGGTTTTATGAATAAAATGCCATACAATTTCAAAATGAAAGTCATTATTTTACTTTTGGATGAGATGACTTTAATAATTATTCTATGAAATCATCATGTTACAAAACAGCCACCAATTTAAAAAATGACTGCCAAAAATTTTTTTTTAATTTTTTTTTATGATCGTTATGGCGAATAATCGATTATAAATCAGAATAGTGGGTACAAATTGATGATGATCACTATTGTGAATCCTCACATACCAGCCAAGAGCTAAGTGGGGTAAAGGTATATTGTATTCTTAATAATGGTTTTAAAATAATTTCTGTATTAACAAAAATTATTAATTTATAGAAGTGATATTTTATGAACATCATATGCATAATATATATGAATGAATATTTCCAAATATAAATTAAGAATAATAAAAGTATTAGTGTTTTTGAATATCAAAAACAATAATTAATATGTCACATTAAGCCTGAATTTATAGTCATCACATAATAAATATTTACATTGTGGTAACCATGAGTTCAAACAATATTTATAAAATATACAATTCAAAAAATTTGAAGATAAAATAAAACCAGAAAAAAAAAATCACTTTATTCTCATAATAACAAATGGATCATGAAGAAAGTCGCTAATTGAAAAAGATGCAAAGAATTCTGAAAAGATATCACTTATATGATTTTCAAAGTCAATATCAAGATTATAATCAACAATTTAATATATATATATACTGGTAGCAAATTCATATCTAACATATTTAGTATGTTAGGAAATACATTATCTGGTTTTAATACAAAAATTATAACTCAGCAGTAGCTTTTCTATGATAAGTAACGCCTTTCCATTTACTGATCTTCTTAGGGGAATTAATTGTTGAAGAGCTTTTTTTTTATGCAATCGAATATTTTATCTTATAATACCAAAGATTATATGATAAAGAATTGTTACTTTTTTTATAAAGAGTTCCATTCTTAAATGACCCAAATATTTGTTCAACTGATAATAAAACTGAATTCTATTTGTAGTAACAGTACATTATTTTCGTCCTGTATCAAAGCGTCGTCAGGGAAGCGAAGCCGGGACAACTGCTTGTAAGGCAGCTGAGATGACCACTCGGCCACCAACGCTTGACAGCAGGGCATTAATTTTTATCAGGTTTTAACAAATTATTTTAGGTTCACGTTTCAGGCTTTATAATAAAATAATGATCTTCAAATTAAAAAAAGGTAGTATGACAGAGGGCAAGTGTTTAAAATGGAAAAGGTATTATAACGTAGTTGAAGCAGCATTATCAGTTTCTTATTTATTTAAAATAAAAAAAAGGTTGTAATACATTATTATAGCTTCTAACCGGCAAGGACAGTAGGGATCTCGAACTAAGGTTCTGGAATCTATTACTGAATAAAATAATAATGATAAAATTAACTTTAAAACAAATATATTTTTCATATTCTTCAACGTTTTATATTATTAATATTTAATTTTAAACATTAAATTCTTTATTCTAAATTTTGATATTAACTTTAGAAATTATTTTTAGTTGAAATGAAAAAAAAAATTATTCTTTATTTTAAAAAAATGTATGAAAAAAAAAGAAATTTTAGCGTTGACTGTGTGGTTTATTATCTGACCAAAAGACCAGCCTCAAAAATTTGCCTCAGGTCACAAGGTGACTTTGGAATTTCTTCTATTACAAGAGGATCTGGTTGCTTTCAGATAAAACCAAAATTATACTATGCACTGATTACTATTTTAAAAAGGTAAAAAAAATCTTCGCAGACAAGTAAATTGTGAGATTTAATACGTCAAAATATCTTGTTACTTAAAACAATTCTTAATATAAATGAAAGAAGTAAACAAATGGATGGATGTTTTAAGTATGGGTGCGTAACTTTTTAATATATATGTATGTATTTCTGATTTCTAATATTTTTTAAATAATATTTGATTACATAATTATTTTACTCTTTAGGTCACGAATTACAATGCAAAGTTTGATTATTAAGGCAAAAATATTTTTAATTAGAATTAAAATGCATATAATTTTAAATAATATTGTGTGGGGAAAAAATCAAAAATATAAAAACAACAATATTCGTTTTTATAAAGTAGTAATAACAACCATACTGGATTTCACTACAGATTTATATGCTTATTTATATTCACTATTATAATTATATGTTTACTTACTGATTTAAAAATTAAAATGAAAAAATATGCGTTTCGGAGATATTCTAATCAGGTTTGGTACTGACTGACAATTCCAGCTTTCTCTCAAGCATTGCAGAGGCGGATCAAGCCAAATGGCGGCTCCGAGCAGTAAAAATTTCGGGGACCTCAAACTCAAGTTAGAAAAAAAAAATTCCAAGAAAACCCTCATTAAGTTATTAACAAAAAAGAAAAATAATCAAAAATTTCATAGCATAACACATTTAATGAATTTATTAAAAAACATATTTGCATGAATTTCAGTCTTTGCTTTATTTCTTGTAAATTCGTCAATTATTTTTGCAATGTCAATTCGGCTTAAAATTTCCTGCTCTATATACAGAATGGCTATATTATTTAATCTTTCTTCTCCCATAGTACTCCTTAAATATTTTTTTGCACACTTTAAAACAGAAAAGGATTTTTCTCCTGACTCATTAGACAAGGAAATTGTTTTAAAAAATTTCGATAATATTTCAACATTCGGAAATGTGCAAGACATGTCTTTGGCGGCTCGATAGATGTCTGGTGTGGGTATTATGGAGTCCTCCTTGTCTTTTAGAAAGATTAAAAAGTGATCAAATTCATCTTCAAAATTGTAAACATCAATGTCAATTTTATACTGAACTATTTCCATCATCTAATATGTGTGTTGAATGTCTTTAGAACAACCTGTTTGCTGTGATATTACTAACAGTTAGTACATATATTAACCTGTTTGCTGTGATATTACTAACAGTTGGTGCATATACTAACTTGTTTGCAGTGATATTACTAACAGTTGGTGCATAACCTGTTTGTGGTGATATTCCTAACAGTTGAATATATTTGGAATATTTAAATAAAACTAAATTGTTCTGAAGACATTCAACACATATATTAGATGATGGAAATAGTCCAATATAAAAATACAACTAGAACACTATCATCACAAACCTTCAGAAAAACATCAATGTTATTTTTGTAAATATCCTTAAACTTTATGATCACATTCTTTTTTACTTCTATTGATATATTTTAATCAAAAAATATTTGAAAAGGCTCTACAACAACTTCACACGGTCCAAGTTCTTTGAGATAGTTCTGCTTTGGTGTTATCACATGTGACATAAAATAAATTGACTATGACATTTTCTCTTATTGTAAATTCATGTCTGACTTTTTTGGTAAAATAGTTTAAAAGCTTTTAGCCTCGCAAACAATGCTTACTAAAAAAAAATTTTTTTTGTGATAAGATGTTAACAAAGGAAATTCATTTTTACCTGTCTCCAATCAAAATATAATTTAGAAAAAAAACCCTCTGGAGATAAATGAGCTTCAGGAAAACAGCAAAATTTATTTATGACAATTTTTTCAAAAGCAGAGTACAGTATTTAAATTTAAATCAAATTATTATTTTGGGAGGGGTCGAATTTTTTGTGTAATTAAAAATACATATATTTACTTAATTTAGGCCTATTTATGCTGTACTAGTTTCAACCCCTGATGGTTAAAAGTTAGAATCCTGCCAAAATTCAAATTCCCTTCAAATGTTTAACTAATACAGCATTATAGGAGAGTGGATTGTATAGAAAAAAACAACAACATATTTTTCCTCCAAATCCTAATGAAAAGACATTTTAAGACCTTAGCATTCTGGGGTCCTATGCGGTCACTTAGTCTCCTTACTGCTTAATCCGCCTCTGAAACATTGAACATTTGTTATTTTTATTTGCTTATTAAGATGTTATAGCAGGTCTGATTTTAATCTTAACTCCTATATTTTATTGGGAAAGTGTTGTTCTTAATCCAAATATTATGATTTTAATATTAAATTGTGGATATCCATATACTGTCCATATGCTATTTGTTGAAAAACTTGGGTTTATTAGATAATAAAAACCATCATAAATATAGCTGATCCATTAATAAAATTCAATTGACTAAAGTATTATGGACTTATCATGACCATCACTACCAAAAAAAAATTTAAAAAGTGCAAAAATAAATGTTTCAAATATAAACCTAATAATTCTATCATGAACTGCAGCAAAATTTCACTCCAATTAAACTTAACATTTTCAGACAATAATGTTTACCATAATGATGTTAATCCTATTAGTGTTTATGGTAATTTTAAATATAAAAATACTATATTAAATGTGATAAAAAGGTAGTAATTAACAGCAAAATACCATCAATACAGATCAAGAAATATCACTTGGTCACAGTATCCTCTTATGTAATAATTTCAATCTGCCTGTGCGTGTAGAGAACTTAAAATAGAGAACATAAGCAGCATATCATATTTATTACAATATATGATGGATAATTTTGTATTCAATATATCACAAGTAGGGGAAATATGCTGCAAAAATTTTAATTGGTTAAATTCATTATTTAAGAGAACCTCTCTTCATTCTTCTTTAGAACCATCTAATGCAGGCAAGAGTAATCAATCAGTGGTCCAAATGGTGTAATGCTATAACATTAACACCTCCAGAAATGTTTGTTTTTTGTCGATGTAAATAAAAACTTAGGATTTAAAGCAAGAGCTAATATATCTAGCAAACATTGTTTATTTCTTTATAATATTTAAATTAATAGCTGTAAATTAAGAAAAGAACCAAGATTTTTGAACCAAAGCTATATTGCTTGCATAACTATAATAGAATCTGATACCAAGTCAGTTTCTATGTATTTAAAAGTTGTTTAATATTTTTATTGTTTCTATTATTATTTAGTTGCTAAAATAAAAACAAAGATATGTCATAATAAACTTGCAATTATAAAATAAGTAGTAGTAGTAGTAGCAGCAGTAGTGATAGCAATCTTTTCAAAAGTTTTACAGATTAGACTTCTTTATAGAGTTTATGGATAAAAAAGCATTTGACAAATAATATAATTTATATTTTATGTGATAGTAATTTGGGTTTGGAATGGAGACTTGTTTTGATTTCTATACAATTTGACATTTGTTTGGATTATTTTAGAGATTGGATGATTTTAGGCATATCTTAAATCATCATTTTTCCATGATCATAATGAGTATAATGTAGTGACAATAAAATGTTCAATATAATATTCTAATAAGTCAAAATATCTTACTATTTCTTATTATATTGCTGTTCATAAAATTAAAGATAACACTTTCTGATTTTCTTTTACAATATATCTTTTCATTAATATTTCAGTTCATAATTAATAAGGCTCTTCAAAATAACTTGTATGATTTTTAGGTGTATTAGAACTATTCAATGAATAAACCAAGTACAAATTATTTAAGTCATTGGTCTTTCCTTTTGTTGAATATAGATCTCTTGGTTGAAATTCTCATTCCAAATAAAATATTACTAAAATACAATCATAAACTCACTGAAAATGATTACTAATGCCCCACAGAATATTAAGATAGTGTCACTGTTCTAGTTAAATCACTCTTTTGCAGTTATGTTTAACATTACTTTTCCTATTTTATATTCATTTGATAGTACAATTTCAAAATAAGTAAGTATTGATTTATTAGCTTAAAAAAAATAAAATAAAGATACTAATAATGCAAAGAGACAAACTATAGACAAGTAATAAGAGTTTACACAGTTTCTGATTGATAGATTCTTTGAACTTCAGCATATAAACAAATTTTTCAACTCTCTTTCCATTGTTGTTAACAATGAGAGGGGGAAAAGGATTACTTAATAGATTTTTTTTAAACTTACAATTAGTTTTACAAAATATTCATATAGCAATTATTAAAAAATAAATATATTCATGTTTTCACTTAGACTTTTTCTTTAAAGCATATTTTATTTTTTAAAATACAAATTAAGAAAATTAAAGTAACAGTAAAAAGAAAACTACAATAATTATGATTGTAGTCAAGCATTGGTGGTCGAGAGGTCAGCGACGGCTGCTTTACAAGCAGTTGTCCCGGGTTAGCGGGTTCGCTTCCGGCTGATGCTATGACACATGAGGAAAAAAAAATTATGATTGTTATGTTCTGTCAAATATTGTATTAAAATTTTGTGATACTTTAATAAATGTAAATGGAATTTTAAATTTTAGAACAGAATTTTATGGCTTATTATCACTTTAAAATTATTCATTCATCACATGATTACCATCTCTTATACTAGCACATAATTGTTATTAAACAAGGTAAAACTCTCCATACAGTAGTGCCACCCTGTGCCAACCAGAGTAATCAAAAGGTGCCAAAAGGCTTGTGCATAAAATCCCTATCTAGTGCCTACTCATCCAATATCCCCAGACTAGTTTCTGGCTTGTGGCCTTCATCAGTGAGGAGTCTTGGATCTAAAAGCACTGCACTTAGATCTTAGGATCTAATGCAACCCTCTAGCAGCCACTTTTTATCTCTACTTAACTACAAAACTATGAGAATGAAATTAAAAACACAATAATATTTTCAATCTAAGCTCAATAGCTTATATAGTCATATGTACCTTCTGGTAGAATCAGTTTTTAATTTATTTAAGAGGGCACCAGGATATAACTCCCGCATCTCATGGATTAACAGCAAGTAACTAAAATTCAATATTTTAGAAAATGTGCTTTCTTCCATCAGCATTCATATATTAAATGAACATATTGGCATAGGTAATTCTCTAAAGTTAATAATAAAATCTAATAAACTAAAATTAAGAACGTACAATGAAATGTAGATATTAAAAATAAATATTTTATTACTACAAATTAAAATATTTAAATGATAAATTATTAATAAAATTGAAAAGCATATACACACACACTCATCCAGATAATGTTAATCAAATAATTAAATAGTTCCTATTTCTTTTCTTTTAAGTTTCCTCTAGAAAGCAATCCACAAATAAAATAGATATCTCTTTTATAATAAATCAGAAAATGTCTTGATCCATATTTGAAGTTCATGATTAACATTTATAATTAAATTTAGTTTGCAAACATTTAATTAGACCCAAGTTTGTGTTGAATATTAACTAACTTACAGGTAAGTTATATGGGTTTATGTAGATTATTAATTATACCATGCATGTTTTTTGAGATGCAGAGCTTGTTATTAGTTTATTCTGGTGACATTTTCAATTTCCTGGTCCATTTTAAGGCTAGACTTGAAAGCTTTTTGGAATGACATCTTTATGACAAAAGGAGTCCGCAAATGCTCCATTTCAACTCCCACATGACAACTTGATTTGACATCTGGGTAGTCCTGATCTGCAGTAAGGCTGGACTTGAAAGCTTTTTTGGAGTGACCTCTTTATGACAAAAGGTGTCCACAAACACTCTGTTTTCCTCTCATGCCAGAAGACTTACTTCAGCATATGAGTCATCCTGGATGGAAGCATCTAACCACCATTGTGAGAACAAAACAATCGTAATTCATCCCTTATCACTCCACCCAGGAAGTATGAGACAGCCAGAAAAAAAAAACAGACAGCAGACCTCACTTAAAGTTATTTTCTTCCTTTTATACTCTCAACTACTTTTAACATTTCTGTGCATATATTCTAATCTTGTTTTATTATCAGAATACAAGTTAGTAATCTTGTATATTCCTTATTACTTGACAAAATCTTTTTTTATATATAAATTATTTCAGCCATCTTTAATTATAGTTTAAAATGTTTTACTCTGATTGTAATCTCTTGCATTTATAATTTCTTTTGTTTATCTGGATAAACAATCTGTATGCATTTCTATTATTTCCAGTTTTAACTTTAATTAAATAAGTCATATCAAATACAAACAACTTTCATTGTATGTATCAAAAAAAAAAAAAAATTATGGTAACTAAAAAAAAGAAAAATCTCAATTGTGTCTATTGACAGATTTTTAAATTCTAGTTCTTTTATCTTTTAAATATTACCAATGCTAATGCTCTTGAGCCATATATATATAAATGGCCATTGTATATATATGTGTGTTTATAAACTGAACAAGTTCAGTAAATAAATATTTAAAAACAAATTACTACATAATTAGTATTCACTTTTAGATAAGGCTAAAGTTGCTGATGTAATTTCCTTACTTGTTTATTTGCACCTTTAGCAGTGAAAATATACTAAATCTATTACTTTTAATTATTTTTCTGCATATATATAATAATTTGAGCTTTAAATTTGAAAAATTGAATTAGACACCAATTACCATTGTCATAAAAAATACTCCAAACAAAAATGCTGTAAAGTTGGCACTGAATGAAATACTATAACGAACATCATTAGATGACACAGAATGCATAAGACAATTCAGGGTCTTTCTGAAAAGCTGAATCGGAGTCTTAATAAATGCCATGCAAAAATGCAATTTAAAAAATGAAACTAAAGTGATTTTTCAATAGCATAAATTTGTCTTTAAAAGGTCGATTTTAATATTCGCTATGAAACAGAAAAGTTAAAATGTAGGGTCAAAATCAAAATTTCTAAATGGAAAAGTTATAAAACAACCAATGAAAATGTTATGACATATATCAGGATACATGTGCTTAAGATGTTTCATGGCAATGTCCAAGTATGAAAACAACAACAACAAAAAAAAAACCATTTCTTTTTATTAATATAAGATTGTTTTTTCTTTTACACTGATTTTAATTTTTACTCTATAGAAAATGTGTCAAGAAAAAAAAATTTGAAGTGAAAAGTTGTAAACTATAAAGTAATGTAAATATTAAAATGAATCCCATTACTTGATATAGGATATGTGTGCACATGATGTTTCAGGTCATTCTAGAAAAGCTGAATTAGAAAGCTGATTAATGTTATGAAAAAATAATCCAAATGATGAAACAGAAGTGACTGAGTATAAGTTTGTTTTTGTTTTTTAGATCAATTTTATTTTTCACTGTAATAGAAAACATACTTAGAATATAGTAATCAATAAAATAAAAATTCAAGCAAGAAAATAGAAGTACTGCAAATAATATGGCTAATTCAATGTTCTGTAAATTTTTATTAGGGTTGTTTGTTTACATTTTTATTTTATGTTTTTAAAAGTTTTATTTCCGTTTTCATTAAAATCATATTGTTACATGTACAATTACTTAAATTCCACATGTATTTATACTTATATTTTTGATACTGTATATTTTTTCTATTTAAAAGATTGCTTTAGGGAATAATTTTGCCCTAGGATGAGGGTCTAAACTGGATTATCCCTAAATACATGCATTTTAATGTAAACTACAATAAATTAATGATATAACAAAATATAGTTTGGAACCAATTAATTTGTTATAACATATACAACTTTATATGTTTTTACAACACAAGTGTGAATGAGTAAGAGGTCATTAGGATCAACTGATAGAACATAGTTCAGGTTGAAATGTATCATGGAAGCCATAATGTATTATAAATTATTTGACAAATGTATTAAACATAATGCATGAGTAGAATAAATTAAAGAAATGATTACATATTAATAAAAATTAACGGATATCTTTAATGAAACATTAAAATAATTATATGAGTTAAAGAAATGTGATAAGTTCTAACATTAAGAATGTATATTAATAATTAATAATCAACTATTATCTAAGAATCATTGATAAAGGATGCATATAAACTCAATCGATATAATTATGATTATAAAAATAGCAACAATAGACATTGGGACATGATGAATTGGACCAGTTGATTACACAAGAATTCACATTGGAATGTATTTTGGAAGCTTTACATACTTCTTCTCCATTGTTCAAAAAATAATGTGTCTTTAAGATAGTTGGGAATATATACTCATATATATATACTAACATCATCTCTTCATAAAGTAAGCAATCTTGGTAAATAATTATCTAAGATTTGATGTAATTACCGTAGTCGTAGAAAAGTAGTCATTAAAATTTGCAAGGCTGAAATCTTTAGTTGCAGTTCAATTCATGTGCAATCCAATTTCAATACTCATTTTGCAATTTATTAAAATAGAAATTTCATGTCACTCATGAGTACTCATTCCATGGAGACAAATCTGAATTACCCTTTACAAAATTAAATATGCTTTATTGTTTATAACTCATCGCAATATACTGAAATGCAATTTGTTCCGCTCTTATTTTTAATCCTATTTTATTTTGAACAAAATGTTGAAAATTATATTATTTTCCTGCAAAAATAGATTATCAAAGAATCACACGTATTTACTCAAATTAAGAAAATCTTGCTTTTATTTTTTTTTTAAATTTTACATATTTTAAGTATTTTGTAAATAATAATAAAAATCTAAATAATCGCATAAAATTTATTATAATTTTTTTCACTTCTAACAACGTAATAAATTAACTCTGACTAAGCAGATTAGAGATTGATTTCTATTTTTAGTTTTAAAATAAACAATCTGAATTTTATCTTTAGAGATATTATTATTTATATATTGTTAATAAAAAGGTAAATTATCGCAATATCCCCTACTCCCAGAAATCAAGATATACACACACATACAAATTTTGCTATCTACAAACAAAAACAGGAACATTAATTTATTTTTTTAAACAAAGAAAAAATATATAAACTATTAATAATAGAGGCATTCCTTACTGCAGTGAAAATATATTAATGTGTACCATGCAAAAAAATAATTATAAAAATTGAAATAGATTCCTCTCTGCTGCTTCCCAATTCTAAGATATATGAAACCATTGCCAAATCCCTAAGAAAGTGTGATATTCACGAGATAAGTACAATTTATAAAGACAAGTATTTATTGTCTAACTTCATATTTATTCCAGGTGACAGTTGTTGCCACTATTTAAACATTTATCAAATAAATCTAGCTCTATATTCGATTCCCTATGTAAAAAAAATCATTGTCCTACAGGAACAGATTTTTCCCTTGAGTAAAAAGGCTTCTAAAATCTATGAAAAAAAAAGCCCCAAGAGGAGCTGATTTTCATGGAAAGACTTCATTAATTCATTCATTTGAATAAATTTTCCAAGCGTCTAAGAGATTCAGTTTTTAAATGACAGGCTTTTAAATCAAACTACAGTTAATGCTTTTAGTTATAGGTCTTACTTAAGACAAAGCAAATACTGAAGCCTTTTGAATTAAATAGATTATTATCATGCATCCAGGACTATTAATTGCAAAATAAAATAATACAACCAGCAAAAGCAAAATTTATTTATAAAAGAAAAAAGATATGGAGATTTTAAAATTCATATATACATGAGTGTGTATAGTATAGAGTGTGTTAATTTCCCTGCCTTAAGAAAGAATGGATTAACTAAATAATAGGCTATTATAACAAAGTAATCATTGTCAATGTGATTTGCCAACATTTGCTACATCCCTTAACCCAATATCTTATAGCACTTCTTACTTAGATAACAGAATTGGGATTTTCCCCTCTCCTTTTTAATTATAAATATCTATTTTATTATAGAAATCTTTATGACATTTATGTGTTTCAGTGTGCAGTAGTTAAAATTTTTTCAACATAATATTGTATATGAAAGTTTAAAATGAACACAGTTTTTAAATGGCACCAAAAGGGATCACATCATGATGGTTAGGTTAGCTATCTATCATGTCACAATATAGACTTAAAGTTGCACTGGGTAAATCGTAAAAACTTTTATAAATTTCAGAAGCAATCCAGCATTGTTAGTCAGTAAATTACTATCTAACTATAACTAGATAAAAACAGGTAAAACCCACTATACATATTGCCACACACAACACGCTAAAGTAATCAATGTATGCCAGAAGGCTTATGCATAAAATCTCCATCTAGTGCCTACTCATCCAATATTCCCAGACTAGTTTTTCTGGTTTGTGGCCTTCATCAGTAAGGAGCCTTGGATCTGAGAGCACTGCACATAGATCTTAGAATCTAATACAACCTTCCAGTAACCACCTTTTATCTCCATTTAACTACAAAACTATGAATCTTAAACTGAAAACACCTTAATGTTTTCAATCCAAGCCCATTAGCTTATATAGATCTAGGTGCAGTGCTCCCAGATCCAAGGCTCCTCACTGATGAAGGCCACAAGCCAGAAACTAGTCTGGGGATATTGGATGAGTAGGCACTAGATGGGGATTTTATGCACAAGCCTTCTGGCATCCATTGATTACTCTAGCTTGCTGTGTGTGGC
This sequence comes from Epiperipatus broadwayi, assembly GCA_028023455.1. NCBI lineage: Eukaryota > Metazoa > Onychophora > Udeonychophora > Euonychophora > Peripatidae > Epiperipatus > Epiperipatus broadwayi. The sequence continues at coordinate 153,319 of JAQFVV010006415.1, forward strand.
AATATGTATAGTGAGTTTTGACTGTTTTTACAACAGTTATACACAAGCATAAGAGGTGGTGGTCATGTGATGTTTATCGGCTTATAACTAGATAAAATATAAATTAATCTGGATTAGACAGATGAACAGGATTATGATGTAGATTTCACTACTGGGGGAAAAATGACATACTGTCAACTGTTGGTGGTTGAGAGGTCAGCGCAGCTGCCTTACAAACAGTTGTCCCGGGTTAGCGGGTTCGCTTCCCGGCCAATGCACACATGGAAAAAAAAGATGACATACTCCTATGGGCGTCAAGCTCATAATTCACATTTTCTTTTAACTATCACTAACACTATCCTATACTGCTATTGACCATTATAGAAATCAAGAACAAAAAAAAAAGCAATGTAAAATTACTTTTTTAAAATAAAAAAAAAAAACAAAGTGTTTTTACAGAAAATAGTTTTTAAAAAATAAAACTCAATATACATTTCATTATAATATGAGAAATATAATTGATATGTGCTTAAGATTATATCTATTTCAAATTTGGTAAATCAAAATATACAATTTGGGGATCCATGAGGAGCATATACATATATGTGGATGTATATTCAAATACACTGGTGTTCTTTGTATTTGTTACTCAATCTATAATTTAGTTTTCATTTTTGATTCTAGATGATAAGCATAATCGGGGAATAAAAACAGCTTTAAATTCACTTATTTTTTGCATAATGTAATGAAATTTTTTTATTCTCTTCATCAAAATAAATTGTTGTTTTTTTTTAAAAAAAAAAAAGCTTTAATAATAATAATTGTATTGATTATAATACTAAAAAGTATATTTAAAAAAAGCATCACAAATAAAAAAATTGATTTTTCATACCTAAAAGTGAAATAAATTTTAATGGTAATGCTATATATATAGAAAGACGAATAAAAAAGTAAAAGTAATATAAAATTACGATTTAATATTTCCAAAAAATATCTCTCAAGTTTATTTTGCAATCTCCAAGTCAACATTCAATAATAAAGATGGCAAAATATTAAATATGTTAGGAATGTAAACACATCTTAATCTGCTGCCAAATTGAGTTTTTTTTTTTTTTTAAATACAAAAATACTCCTTTCATAAAAATTTTGTCAGCCGGATATCTTATGAGATTTTAATTGATTATTATAATTATGGGTTTTTTTTTTTAAAAAAAAATAAAAGATTGTTAAACATTTTTAAAAAGATAAATAATTCAAAACAGATTATCCCTATTAGAATGAGGATAATATATCAGTTTAATAATCTCTTTTCCAAAATGCTTTTAAATTTAATTCATTAGAAAATTTATATAAAGATCGCAGCCGCCTTGCAAGCAAGTAGTTGGTTGCAGACGGTTGTGGGTTCGCATCCTGGCCGATGCTATGACATATGGGAAAAAAAAAAGAAGTATCATAATGAATTGGTGATTCACATAATGCTTACAAATCATTATATGCCATTAAAAAAGAATGATCTATGAAACATATAATAGAAATGATTAAATCTTTGTAAAAATTAAGTAATAGAATGATACCACGATATTCTGTTATCAATAATTTAACCATCTACATCTGTATGCAATAATGATAACATTCACAATGTTGCAAATAAGAATAAATGAAAATATATATATTTAAATAGGGTGATCTTGTGAGACTACATTTAGTTTTATTATCATTTTTTGCAACACTATTTGACAATTTTATTGTAATTAGAATCTAGTTATTGAATGCTCTAATTTGATTTGAATTAACTCTAATCAATACAATATCATAAGCAATTGCAGAATTCAACTATCATTTTTATATATTCAAAATACAAGAGAACTTGAGACTGAACACTGACACTCTTCATATCTAACATTATAGTTATTATTAACAAACTTCATTAATTTTTATAATATAAAATCCGTCATTTAAAAAGTCCTCAATAAGTTCAATAATTTATTATGAATTCTACATTTTTCTAATGAAATGATAAGTAATCTATGATCAATTAGTATAAAATGATTTTTGAATCACTTAAAGTAAAATTAATTCTATGAACAAAATTTACCAAGAGCAAATCAGTATTTCCCCGCCTTCTAAAAAAAAATTCTCTAAATTTTTTTAAATATGTTGCATAAATATTTTACAAAAAAGGAATAGCTGGCTCTCCCAGGCGGCTTTCCGGAAGTGACAATCTAAGCAGATCGTTCAACATTAAAATACTAAATCATAGTTTTGAAACTTTTTTTTACCTACGGAGAGGTGGAAATGATCAGGTAAGCATTTATCTTTTGTGTTTATTAATTAAAACTCGGAATGGATAGGGCATTTAATTTTCCTGATCAGGAAATACCGAAGCCTAACAGAATTATGAGGTCTCATAGCGACCATAACGTTAGAAAGGTATTTGATATGTTTAACACGAGCCCTCAAAACGAAACAATAGTAAATACTTCCAGTAAAACCAATCAAGCCAACTTCTTCCATAACGAAACCTTGTTAAGCCAAATGATCGACAAAGAATTAACATTACAAGATCCCTTTGGACATATAAATAAAAATGCAAAGCCTCAATCGCTTTCCGACAACTTTACATTGTCACAACAAAGTAGACAAAAAAATATAAACTCGTTTTCCAATACGATAAACCGTGATCGAAGTTATAGTCAAGCACTAAAGGTACAAAAACCTTATTTACTAGGATTTCCCCAGTCTTAAACCCATTTGCGACATAGAAAATTTACAGTTCTGTAATAACACAACATTAAACCATAATATAAGTTTTAACAGTCAATTACAAAATACATTAAGTCCAACAATTCAGGCAAGCGATCAATCATATGTGACAGCACTTAGCAAAAACAAAACTAAAACTACAAGTATAATAACAGGTGAATCTACCACACAATCAAACATCCTTGATTTTATGGGAGATGAATATTTCAACAATAATGAACATAGACCTCTAGCATTTCCACAAAACTCACAAACCACCATGAATAATTATCATGAGATAAGCCAGGAATTCAATTCCAGAATACCTCCACTTTTGTTCAACTCTTTCTTTATTTACTCATAATTAAGTTTCAGTAAGAATGACGTTTAGTAAATTCTAAGTAATTACACCGACATCATTCAGCCAAAAAACATTGTAAATAGTAATTTAAGATGAGAATCTATTCACGCTCTCTTTAACAGTTCTTCAGATTTGCTTATATAAAAAAATTTGAGTCGTAGGAATAAGAGGGATTCTTTTTATTCCTGCATAAATACTATATCTTGGATTGAAGAAGAGAGTATTCATTTATTTAACACTCAAAAGGCGCGTGCTCAATTAGCTTGAAAGGCTGATATTGGAATGAAATTACATTACCATAGTGATCTTACTTTGATATTAACCAATTTTAATGATTACTGCAACTTGTTCACATTCCCCAGATGACTTTTTTGAGCTCATCAAAAGTCAACAATTAACTGATTCAGTAAAGAGAATATATCACCATCCGAATAAAAGATATTTAGTAATAGAGTTTTACAATATATTACAAAAAGAACAATTTTAAAAAAAAACAACTTTACCTCAAAAATAGATATCTCATAAAGATAGATATGAACAAACCCAGAATTATTCATGGATTAGCATGAAATTGCTATTTAAATTTTAATCAAAATGACCTCCAACGACTTCTAGCTAAATTTGGAAATATCACAAATTTCAAATTCATAATAGAAAACAGAGCAGGCATTGAACTGCCCTAAAACAGCGCAGCCTTCTCACTTAAACTAAACCCAGATTATTCTCCACTAGACATTCCGGTTACACTAGATGAGGCAAAACTTCCTATTTTCATCTCGATTCGAGGTGTGCAGCCTCAGTGTTTCAGCTGTGGGGAACGTACTCACCTTCTAAAGGCATGTCCAAAAGGAACATGTGCTCATTGCAATTTAAAGATGTCCAGAAACCATAAATATCCACAAAAAACGTTAAACCCTCAATTCACTTCAATTCAACAGCCAACTAATACAAGTGATAATGAACAAAATCAAGTCAATGAAGACAGTATTGAAATCTCGCAAACATTAACAGATGCCATAACTCGAGAGAAAACAAAAGAACGCTGTGTGAACAGTATTACATTACAACATATACACACAGTTTCCAAAAACCATTCAACAACTGGATCAAAACAGGAAATAGTAGAAACACAGACACATCAAGTACAACAAACAATAATTAAGCAACAAATACCAATACATTTATCTCTACAAACTAATCCGAAAGGTCAAATAATACCGAATAACAAAAGGAAAACACAAGATTATTCTGAATCGCAGCATGAAGAAACAACCAACTCAACTGCAGAATCTGATCTTGATATCAACTACTCTCAAAACTCTTCAAACAATGCATCCAAAGATAGAAGTAGGCAAGAAAAGAAGAGAACAAAAAGAAATGTCTCAGAACAGCTCAACAGAGAACCTATCTACAGATTCACTAAGTACAGAAATCAAAAAGACAAAATGGTCAACTCAAATACAAATTCTCAAAACAAAGCGCTAGATCAAGGTCAAACAATAACAACAGTAACAAATTGGGATATTCTGACTCAAACAGCACAAGTACTCGAGGATCAACTAATCTCATTGGATGATGAGTTCTCAGAAGAATAAAGCAATCTCCACACCTACACAGAATCAAACAATGCATTTAAAAATTTCTAGAATTAATGTGAGGGGGCTCAATTCACTGGATCGGGTATATGCAATCAAAAACTGTTGAACAAATCAAACTTACACATTGTATGTTTCTCCGAGACCAAATTACATTTTCAGTCGAATATTAATTTTTTTTTTTTTTTTTTTTTTAAAATTAATTTTAAAAAATTTTTTTTTTTTAAATAATTTTAAAAAAAAATAAAACACCAACACATTTTTCAGATTTAAAGAGGGCACTACAAAAGAATCAGTTTAAGAGAGGGCCAATAAAAATTTCATGAAAGGTTAGTTCAGCAATTGATGCAGCAACATGGATATTTCCATTATCTATCCTCGAATACTGCTTCTTCTGGAGTGGCTTTCCTAATCAATAAAAATCTGGAACACCAGCAACTAAGAACTCTTCACATTAGCAAAGAACTTCTATTTATTAACATTAACATTAATAATAACCCCATAAATATAATTTACCTTTATCTCAAGAATGATACGAATCTAATTCATTCAGTGATTAATAAAATCAACACCCTGCTTTCATCCAATAATTCACCCTCAATCTGCTTTGGGGATTATAACATGACCTGTCATCAGTTTACTAACAAATATCTTCATTTATTCAACAAAGTTATGCTATGTGGAGAAGGTTTCTTTCCTCCTCAATCATTTTCATTTTACACACAACACAAGCAATCGCTAATTGATCTTTTTTATTCCCCCGAACTTCATTATAACCTGCATGCCAAGCTGCAATTAGTGCCTTTTTCAGACCACCTTGCTACAACTAGACACCAACATGATAAGTCTTTCAGACCACACAAAAACTATAAGACTTTTGAACAAAACCACAACACCGAAATGGTTATTCTCAGAAGCATATATCCTTCTAAATAAAATACAAGTACTCACTTTGCCACTTGTGCAAGCATGGTCTGCTTTCGTAGGAATCTTGAGCACCCTCATTAACTTTCACACAAAAAGATCTAAGGGACTTTTAAAAGAACTTCATTCAGTTAGTAATAGGCTAAGTTCATCACCCCTCTCAAATACCAAAATTCAAGAAATACTAGAATTAAAAACTCAATATCACAAAAAACAAAAAGCTCTAGCTCAATACATTATTACAAAGAGGTCCAAAATCTTTTTGGCAAATAGTCATAACTGGACTAGAAGCTACATTCGATGGGCACTTGGATCGGCTGCTAGACCAACCCTGACACCTCCCTGAGGAGTGCCAAAGCATGAAACAATGGTCAGGGATTTGGAGAGGGGTTCCTGGCAGAGATATTTTAAGTGCTGGCTCTGGCTAAGCATTTATCATAAAGCTTGTAGAGGAATTGGCAATCCTCAATGTTTATAACTTACAAGCTTAAGAGATAGGGTCATGTGATATATGACTCTTATTTTGACTATTTATAGTCTTTGCCATAAGTCTTATGCAATTTTATATTGCTAAGACTACTAATATATGGTATGGCTGAAGATCTATCAGCCCCATATAGCTATTTGAGTTGGATAGCTGGGTTTGAAGACATGTAGATGTCTGAAATTTTCAGATTTTCCACTCAGTAGATAACTTTTAGATGAGTGCTTGGCTTTGGGTTGGTATTTTTAGATCTAGTGTCTGAACCTACCCTGACACCTCTCTGAGGAGTGCCAAAGCACGAAACCATGGTCAGGGGTTTGGGGAGGAGTTCCTGACAGAGATATTTTAAGTGCTGGCTCTGGCTAAGCATTTATCATAAAGCTTGTAAAGAAATTGGCAATCCTCAATGTTTATAACTTACAAGCTTAAGAGATAGGGTATATGTGATATATGACTCTTATTTTGACTATTTAAGAGAGTGAACTAGTTTTAATAATGTATGTGAATTGAAAGTAAAAGAATGAAAGAATAGAAGAAATCATTTACTTGACATATTTTTTAAAAATTCAAATGCATCAAATAATAGTTACTAATATGTTAATTAACTTAGTCATCATTCATTGTTGCCTGTATATAAATTAAATTGAAGATATATTGTATTTAATCAAGTTATATTATTGTATATACTATTTAATATTAAGTTTACAATTTCATTTCAAAGTAGAAAAATTCAGCAAGAAGGGCATATTTTGCTAAAATTTAAGATTTTGAATTATTTAATCAAGTTATATTATTGTATATACTATTTAATATTAAGTTTACAATTTCATTTCAAAGTAGAAAAATTCAGCAAGAAGGGCATATTTTGCTAAAATTTAAGATTTTGAATATTAACTTTTATTAAGTTTAAGGAAAAAAACCTAATATTCTTCAATTAAGTCTATTATCCTTTTCCTCTCTTCTTTCCATTACTATATATATAAACTCCAACCAAAAAGTTATTATAGGGTAAAGAGAAAAATTGTTTAGCTTCAGAAATTATGAGTTAATGGTAATTAATAATTTCTTGGCAACATCAAAAGTTAAGGGTTCTATCTATTTACATGAATATTATCTCATCATTTCTATTCTTTATTGTAAAAACAATCCATGAAAATATCTAATTCAATATATATATATATATATATAATGCTTAGGAACAACATTATTCAATTCAAAGAAAAATATTGCTTTTAAAATTAAATCAGCATTTCAGTATTAAATCAGTATTTTATTGTATTAATGTACTCTGTCCAACTAAACTTTTTTTTTTTTTTTATAAAAATAGCAAAAGCATTAAAAACTTTTGTATGAAATATCTAGTCACATTATTTTTATACCTTGAAATAATGTCATTTAATATTTTTTATAAATAAGACTCAGTGGGATAATAGCAATTAAGTTTTAATTATTAGATGAGACTTTTTATTGTTGAATTTGTTTTAAATCTTATTATCTGATATTTATTTATAATTATATTGAGGATAGCTATTATTGGCATAGTCATCATCATCATCATCATCATCAACCATTATCAATCCACTGCAGGATGAAGGTCTCTCCAAGTTTAATCCATCTTCTCTGATCTTTAGCTTCTCTTCTCCACATCACCCCTGCAAACTTTTTTATTTCATCAATCAATCTCACATGTGGTCTCTTTCTGGGTCTTTTACAATCTCTTGGAATCCAGTTTAAGATTTCAATTGTTTATCTATTATCATCTCTTCTAGCAATATGTCCAGCCCAATTCCACTTCAATCTTTTAATTTTTTCATTGAGGTCAGTAACACCTGTTTGTTCTCTTACCTATACATTGCGTTTTCGATCTCTTCTTGTTACTCCCAACATACATCTCTCCATACTTTTTTGAGTGGTCTGAAGTCTCTGTATTGCTCTTCTATTAAGTGTCCAAGTCTCAGATCCATAAATAAAAACTGATAAAACACATTTGTTAAAAACTGTCCAAGTCTCAGATCCATAAATAAAAACTGATAAAACACATTTGTTAAAAACCTTCCTTTTCAAACACATAGGCATATTTCCTTTTAGTATCAAGTTATTTCTACCAAAAGCACTCCTTCCTCTATTATGTTTCCATCTGCATTAATAATCTGACTGAGGTATTTGTAACTGTTAACTTCTTCTAATTCATCATAATCAATCTTTATTTTCATATTTTGAGCAAACCGATTAAACATTACTTTAGTCTTTTTAACATTTATCTTTAGTCCTATTTTCCTACTTTCATCTGATAACTCCTGCAACATTTCCTGCAGCTCTGAAGCATTATTTGTAAAAATAACTACATCATCTGCGAAATCTAAATTGACTTAAATAATCTCCATTTACTTTCACTCCTTTAGTTTCCCATTTTAATCCACAAAATACTTCTTGCAGCAATGCTGTAAAAAGTTTTGGAGACATGGAGTCACCTTGTCTTACACCTTTATCAATGTTGACTTTCCCAGTATCATTATGTAATCTAATTGTTGCTGTTGCATTTTTATAAATATTCTTTAAAATATGACAATATCCTGGATCTATATCTTGATGATCCAATGCTTTAATCACTGAAGAAATGTTTATAGAATCAAATGTCGTTTCATAATCTACAAATCCAAAACATAATGACAACTCATATTCATTTGTCCTTTTTATAACTTATCTCAATAACTGGATATGATCTACTGTACTAAAACCACTTTTAAATCCAGCTTGTTCTCTTGGTTGGTGGAAATCCAATGTTCTCTGTAGACGAGTTGTAATTAATTATCTTGGTAAATTTTTTATATAAAACTGATAAAAGGTGATAGGTCTGTGATTTCTAATATCTTCTTTATCACCTTTTTTAAATATTAATATTATTACTGCATTCTTCCAATCATCCAGTACAACTTTATCATTTAGACATTTGGTATATAACTTTGCTAAATTTTTTTCTATTTCTTCACCTGCTTCTTTTAATATATCAGTTATAATTCCATCATTACCTGGAACCTTTCCTTTCTTCATACATTTAATTGCATGCTTCATTTAAAATTCTGGGCAATTCGGAAGATGTAATAGACATAGGAGGTACTTGTTCTTTATTACTATATAATTCTTGATAAAAATCTTCTACCAATTTCATGATGTCATCTCTCTTTTTAATAATAATTCCATCTTTTTTTTCTTATTGCACATATAAATTTCCTACCAATACCAAAATGTTGTTTAATATTCTTGAGACTTTTATTCTCTTCTACAGCTTTCCTTGCTAGTTCACAGTTATACTTTCTTATATCATTTTCAACTCTTTTCCGCACCATTTTACAAAATTCTAGATATTCAATTCTTTTTAATGCATCATTTTTGTATATATTCATATTCCTTCTTTTCTTCATATATTCTCTAGTTTCAGTATAAATTTTATTAGTCAATTCCTGCTTTTTTCTACTAGCTATCTTTGTTGCAGTTTTTAAAAGTGTATCAGTTATTTTCATATTAATTTCATTCAAATCTGAATCATGCTCAAAATCTACTAATACTTGAAACCGATTTGTAAGTTCTAATTTAAATTCATTAGAATGTTTCTGAAGATTAGAAATATCAACTGTAAATATTGTTTTTCTTAATAATTTTTTGTCTCTCTAGTTTTACATTAACACGTATCTTACACCTTACTAATTGATGATCACTTCCTGTGTTAAATTTATTAAAAACATTACAATCTTCAAATATGTATTTCCTGTTAGTCAAAATATAATCCAATTCTGCTATATCTTCATTTGGATGCTTCCATGTCCATTTTCTTTTAACATTTTCCTCAAAAAAAGAATTCATAATATAAAGTTTTTCTTTTTCTGCAAACTCCACAAGTCTATGTCCTCTCTCATTTCTATTACCATAACCAAAATTACCTACAGCACTTTCATCTTTCATTTGTCTACCAATTCTAGCATAAAGTCTCCCATAACAATTTTAAAATTTTGTTTACTCTGATCAAAAGCCTTTTGTACATCCATATAAAAATCTACTACTTCATCACTATGAGAACTTGTTGGGGCATAAACCTGAATTATCTGCATTTGGTATCTGCTATTAAGTTGTATAACTAATCTTGCCATTCTGTCCGATACACCATCAATCTCCACGATATTGTTCTTCCACTTTTTATTTATAACAAATCTCTTTGTGTGAGATTCATAATAGCAATCACCATAAACTTCCATTTAATAATTCCACAGTTATTCATTATATAATTAGATAAAAAAGTTGATCAGTTAATAAAATATTCAAAAATAAATTAGAAAATATACATTATATTAACTAGCCTTTTAATTATTATTTAGTTTAACAGCTTAAAGTGGCAAGTTGAATTAAATTTCTGATTTTTTATTTGATCAAATTTATTTTTATTCTTTAATATATTCTCACAAATTTTGAATTTATTTGTTAGAAATATAAGTTTACAAATGAAAATTTCTCATGAAAATATTTCAATTCTTCAAATATAAAAAAAAAACCTGAAATATGTAATCAGAACAATAACTTTTTTTGGTACTTGAGAGCTTTCATGCAAACCAAGGTGGCTCTATATTTTTGATAAATGCATAGTTTCAAAGGCCTATAATCTACTAAGGGATAGTTGTAAAATTAAAACAAAATTAATAAATTGATTGTTAAGTTTAAAAAAAGAAATAAATTCTGATAAATTTCATTAAAAAATCTTTATTTCAGTTTTTTTTACTTATAATGTGGGAAATGAGATGTGCTCTTTAAGTAACACTATCATATTTTGGTTCAATTCAGCATGTTTCTTTTCATCTGCAATTTTTTTGCAAATTGTCATAATGATAAAAATATCAGCCTTTTTTTTGCAAATTGTCATAATGATAAAAATATCAGCCTTCCTGTCATAGAATGTGATGTAGTGAACTATTTCCAAAGATATGAGATCCTGCCCTTTGAAAAATGTGCCTTAATGGTTATGATATTATTACATACCATTGACATGTGCAAAGTGTAAATATTGTATTTATATATTCTTTTCTTTTTTCTGACATGAGAAAAGTGTAAATATTGTATTTATATTTTCTTTTCATTTTTCTGTTAATAAGTTAATCCAAAAAGAAAGAAAATAAACTATAAATATTGTAATTAATTTTTCCACAATGATTTCTTTTTTAAAAAAATAATAATAATAAAAAATAAAATGTAATTATTAAATACGTTTCCTAGCAGGCATTTTTTAAAACATTTTTGGAGAGTCCCTCAAACTGTAGATTTATCAAAAATATGAGCTGTCATTTTTGTTTACTTGAAAATTCAAAAGTACCTTTTTTATTGGATGATTATCATATTGCTGCTAAATAAATTAAAAAATAAAATTAGATTTGTTGTAATTAAATTTCTAAAACCTGAATAAAGTATTGTTCAGATTATATAAAGCTAATGAAATTATATTTAAAATTTTGCCTATAATTATTTAAAAAATGGCCAAAAAAATCTGGATACTTCAACATGAATATATTTCTTTTTCAGCATATAATAAGCTTTGGCTGTGCATTATTGATTTCTCTTAGCTTGTCTTCTAAAACTATTATCAAATAAAATCTGAATCTAATCACATTATTCTTCTAAAAACCATTACAGAAATTATTAGCAAAAATAATATACCTTTTCATTTTTGAACTCTAAACAAGAACATGAACACTATCAAAAAATCTTGTGAGTATTCTGATGTGGAATGAACAAGAAACTACAAATCAGTGGTTTTCTTATCTCTTTGTAGTCATTTATAGATTTCCATATAGTGACATCATCTTTTTTTAAAATTAATAAATCAATATTATTTTAGTTCCAGTTTTTACTGATAAAAGAAAGCAAAACCAGCAAATGAATGTGAAAATAGCTACAAGAGAATGAATTAAACCCAAAGCAGCCAGCAATGCCATCATTTGCCCTGAAAACTTTTTGGAGAAAATGCATTTTTTTTTACTTGCATTATTTTATTTAAGATAATGATAACTTCAATGGAATGCCAACATTATTTCAAGCTATATGAGGACTGCATTTGATAAGAAGTTTGCATTTAGTGTTTTTAATTAAATACTCTTAAATAAATGTTTAATCATATATTATTACTAATTGCCAAATTATAACTGTATGCACTGACATGCTCTCATAATAAAAGCTGTAATTGCATGAAAATTATCATCAAAGCTAAGCACTTTTGAGGGTATTATAAAGATGCATGAAGATATTTCTTAGCATTAGATAATAAAAAATAAAAATTGTGCCACATCTAGATGTAAAATAAAAATAAATGACATTATTTTCAAAAATAAATGACATTATTTTCAGACTCGGGGTATTGATTCCCATAAAAATAACCTATTTTTTATTTTACTGCAACATCATGTTAACTAGTGTTATTTAAATCATATAATAATTTGAATATCTGTATGTAATGGTATATCAGTCTTATCAACTTATTTATATTTAGAGATATCTATTTTTGTGAGATTAAACTTCTCTTTGAAAGCTTACCAATGGAAAATCAGTGGATTCTGATATAATTCCTGGAGAAGTTTTAAAATGTAATATTTGTTTCAAAACTAATGAAACTTTTCAACAATATGTAGAATATAAAGATGCACCAATCTTATCTTAAAAGACACTTTTCTCGTTCTAATATGTCAGAGTAAATACCATTGTGAACCAGTTCTGGAAAAGTCCTTTTAAAAATTTAATTAAATAAGTTGCTTCTAATTGTAGATTAGTCATTATCAAAAACTCAATATGATTTTTTAAAAATCCAGAAAGCATTATGCGCAGGCTTTTTGCTGTCACACAAATGTGGAAGTGTTGTGAGCAAAAATGTGATTTATAATATATATATTAATGAAATAATCAAAGCACTTGATTTATTTAATTGAGATGGAAATATAGAAAAAATATATGGCTGTCCATGGAGATTTGTTGTTATTACAATATGTTAGTATGAGAAGAAGAATTATCACTTGTAGTGAACAATTTGAAATATATGAAATAAAAATTGATATTAAATAAAGATGTGTTCTAACTCCAATTTTGTTTGCCATTTTTATAGCAATGATCTTTGGAATAGTTTAGAAGTAGTTCTTGAAGCAGGCATCAAGATGCAACATAGAGTGACAGCAAGCTACTGATGGTGTTATTTTTCTCAGTTCAATGAGTCATCTGCAGTATGAACTAACGTTTTGACTACAATATGTAAGCAAATTGTTTTAAATCTCATCTGATATTTATTTATAATTATATTGAGGATAGCTATTATTGGCATATTATAAGTGTACATATATGCTTTTATTCAATTATAACAAATGTCTTTGTTAAAACAGGCAAAACTCACTATACATATTGCCGCACCCTGCAAGCCAGAGTAGTCAATGGATGCCAGAAGGCTTGTGCATTAAATCCCCATCTAGTGCTTACTCATCCAATATCCCCAGATTAGTTTCTGGCTTGTGGCCTTCATCAGTGAGGAGCCTTGGATCTAAGAGCAGTGCACCTATATCTTAGGATATAATGCAACCCTCCAAGGATCCTCACCGACGAAGGCCCCAAGCCAGAAACTAGTCTGGGGATATTGGATGAACAGGCACTAGATGGGGATTTTATGCATAAGCCTTCTGGCATCCATTGATTACTCTAGCTTGCAGTGTGTGGCAATATGTATAGTGAGTTTTGCCTGTTTTAATAACAGTTATAAGCAAGCATAAGAAATGGTGATCATGTGATGTTTATTGGCTTAAAATCTCTTTGTGTGAGATTCATAATAGCAATCACCATAAACTTACATTTAGCACTCCCACAGTTATTCGCTGTGGTAAACTGAGCTCTTTATAACATATATTTGATAATGCCATTGAAAGCAATATTAGTTTTTTAGATGAAAAAGCAGATTTGAATGATGAAAAGCAATACAGATTATAATTTGCTGCTGCTGCTACATTTAACAATAAAAGATAAGATACTATCCTGGCTAGGTCGTAGTTTAAATTTTTGTCTTGCGTTGTTAGCCGAGAGGTATCACAGCCACCATGCAAGCAAGTAGTTGGTTGCAGACGGTTGTGGGTTCGCGTCCCGGCCGATGCTATGACACATGGAAAAGATAAGGTATTTGATCATAATAATACAATCACTTCAACAAAATTATTTGTATATAGAGCTGCTATATAGAGAGAGAAAATAAATTCCTTCCAACATAACATAAGTTCAGTGAAGAATTTCATTTAATTAAGATGTTATTCTAAATTAGGATGACATGGTAATAAAATCACTGGAAGATTTTAGTTTCCAGATGTGATATGAGTGTGTTTTATAATAAATTTGAATATGGTTGCAAAAATAAACGATCTTATAGACATTCTAAAGAATGAAATAATGATTGTTTTCATTGGAAAAACATGACTAAGGATAAAATATAGTGAAATGATACAATTAAACAAGGTGATGAAATCCTTCAGAAAAAATGAGTTTGTTGCAAAAATAGAAAAAAACAAACAGCACCACAAGAGTAAAATATAATCTAGCCCTTTTGGACAGTATTTCTTTTAATGAGTATAAACTTTATATTTCATAATTTTAGTTTTTATTTAATCCATTTCCTTTATTCATACACGATACCATAGCTTAAATGAGAGCTGTCTATACGGACTTAATCCATATCTTTTATTCATTCATATTTTAAATAAATACTTCACATATAGCGAGTAAAATATTTATACACGATATCATTGCTTGCTATATATATATATAGGAAGTAACTGATTTTAACAGAATACTAGTCCCAATTAAATAAATATTAATCCGCTGAAACTTTTGGACTCATCTACTACGAATCCAGTTTATCAGTCTTTTCCTGAAATCAATTAATCATGAAATAAGAAGACCTCCCTGTCTTTTTACATTTCATCTGACTCTCACATCGGAAACAAATCTAATGGGTTGAATATATATCACATCAATCTTTATACCTTTGATTTTCATTCCACAAACAAATTATAACGTAGCCATCAAATAATCAATAAAAATATGCACCCACTCATATTGAATATGTAGTAAAAGTATAATACCTCAATAGATATAGTTTATGCCATTATGAAAGTTAACAAAGACATAAAGAAAATTTTCACAAGAAAAAAATTGATTACATTTTTTATTTTATTTTTAATAAGCCACCTTTCCCCCAATTTTCTTTTTATCATAAATTTAAAAAAACAAAAACACCTATTTCTAATGCCCTATCGGAAAATCTAGTTTTCATATTTAAAAAGTAACATTCTGATTGAAAAACAGTAAAATCTAATTAATTCCACCCCCACCCCCCATTCTCAACACTACCGCAGTAGAACAAGTAAACTCAAAAAGCCTTGGGCATTACATTCACCATTAGGGTAGAATAATTCTTTCCTGTCTAGTTCTTAATTTTTTTTATAATCAATATTTCTAACTACTATAAAGGGCAAAAACAAGAAAAATAAAATTGTTACCCCTGAATCTGAACTCACTTTCCCCACAAGCTCCCAAAAGTATAATAGAGCTTATGCTCATTATTTTTAACTCAAAAATAAACAAAAGATCATGTGACTGGTATTAAATTAAGTCTTCTTCATTTCCTTTCCTCATTATTATTATTCTTTTTTACTGTACTATCAAACGTGAAAAAAAAAAAAGTTGTTTTTATATATAATCCTGTCTGCATTTATTATTCAGCCAGAGATTTGTAGTCAGCAGTTTCCCCTACTGAGCAACTAACTAGTCAGACCACAACAAGGGAAAAGCGTAATAATAACAAGAGAGGCATTTCTCCATTCATACCAGCCAGAAATGTTTGGGGGAAAAAAAAGGGGGAGGGGGACAAAAAATAATAACTTCCTTCTTTATTTTAAAATAATAATAACAATTACATTATATTAGAAATCATATAATCAAGACAAAATATTTTTGAAGTTCATGACTACATGAACACACACATATTTGGAATTAAAAATAGGCACTTCTGATCATAAAAAAAAATTCATATGATATTCCATATATCGATGTCTTTAATTTCCCATTATTGTGATATGTTGTTGTTAATGCAAAATTAATTTTAATATTATTTTTAAAATTCATTTACATTTATTAAATACAGAATTATTTTTAAAAACAATTTTCGATACTTACGTATTAGTCGGACGGTGAAATTTTAGTCATTATGACTGAAAAATATTTTATTTAATTAATTGAGTAAATTTGACTTTTAAAGATAAGTTGTTGAAGATCTCTAGAGTATTTTTATATCTACTAAACACTGCTTATTAACTTCTAGCTACTACTGATCAACTTATATTTTAAAGATGACCATTTTTTGCAATTTAAATAAATTGACATTAATATAGAAAGTAGAGTTGTTATTTACAACTTTGTTAAAAATGATTATTTAAATCTTTGAAAGTTAAATTTACTTATTTAATTAAAGAGAAAGATTTTCCACTTTTAATATATTCACTCTACTGATGTATAATAACTCAATGATGTGTGTTGAGTACTTAGGATATTCTCAAACCCAAACACAAGATAGATCTTTAAAAGGATAAGTGCCCATCTTATCCTTAAATCTACATTCTAATTATATAGGCTAATCTAAATCATCTTAATATGAGAGATTGAAGATATTTCTTTATTCACTTTTATATCCATTTTTTTTTTTTTTCATATATTAACATTTGCGAAATCTTTTGATTTACTACATGTTAATATTATGAATTATTAGAAACTATGAAATATTCTAGGTTATTTACTAAGTACAGAGATTATATATAATTAAAGAGAAAGGATTTCCACTTTTAATATATGCACTGTACTGATCTTACAATAGCTCAACAATATCATGTTGATGACTAAGGATATTCTCAAACCCAAATACAAGATAGAAACTTTTGAAAGGATACGAGTGATTGTCATCCTTAAACCTACATTTTAATTATATAGGCCATTCCATTAAGATATTTCTTTATTCACTTTTACATCCATTATTTTTTTTCATATATTAACATTTGTAAAATCTTTCAATTTACTATGCTTATTAGAAACTATGTAATATTCAATGTTATTTACTAAGAGCAGAGATCATATCTAATTAAAGATGAAGGATTTCCACTTTTAATATATGTGTGGTATTGATTTTATAATAGCTTAACGATGACATGTTAAGTATTGAGGATATTTTAGATATTATTAGAATATAGGTTTAAGGATAAGATGGCCACTCTTATCCTTTCAAAAGTATCATGTGTTGCATTTGAGATTACACCTGGGTCTCATTTTATGCGATAGATAGGTTCCTCAGAAAACACGCGCAAACTAAATTGTGCAAAAATAGACGTAACTTACATTGAAAAAGGGGGGATGCAGTCTGTGATTTTTCAAAATTTGCGTAAAAGCAAAGCACCAACGTAAAATTACTTTAAAATTCGCGCAAAAAAAAAAAATAAAGAAATAAAATATGATTAATAAAAAATTTCAAATTTGAATAAAATTGATACAAGACAAACTTTTTTTAACTATAATATTTAATTTTATTCAAAATAATATATTTTTATGCATAATTTACAGTATAGTAATTTACATTTTTTTATACACATTTTAATTATTATCGCTATTTGCCGAAAAACATGTTCGTTTGCAAACTGGTAAAAAATCAATTTTTCACAAAAGGAAATACAACTAGCGCCAACGTAATTAGTAATTAATCTTTGAGATGATGATTTTATTAATTGTTTATGAAACTAACAACTAAAAATTAAATTCTTATTTTTGTCTTTATTTTTTTAATTTTCAATTCCGTTTAAAAATCAAATTTCACATCACATTAATTTCAAGTCACCGTAAGTAATTTTTAAATTGTTAATTACGATTAAAAATCAGATTTTAATTTTTAATTGTCAAATTTAATTGTGCC
Source organism: Epiperipatus broadwayi (assembly GCA_028023455.1). Lineage (NCBI taxonomy): Eukaryota > Metazoa > Onychophora > Udeonychophora > Euonychophora > Peripatidae > Epiperipatus > Epiperipatus broadwayi. Next base: position 171,414 of record JAQFVV010006415.1, read on the forward strand.
CACTGCTATTACTCACCTTTTAAAAATAAACTTGCGGACACTAAATGATTAATAATTTATTACGTTCTTTTTTAAAAAGCAAAAATAGAATGTGATTTAAAATGCAAAATTAACACGCACAATGTTTGAACAAATTTACATTATAATCTTGTAAAATTTAATGTGTGTATACATAAAATGTGGAAATCATGATTTTAATTTCATTATTGCATAAAATCTTACTATTATAAAGCACTGACAATATTGAAATTACTAAGATGAAAGTTGAATTCCAATAATATGCTATTACTTTCAATATAACGTAAGTGCGCAAAATTTAATATTTAAAGTAATAGCGCATTATTGGAGTTCGACTTCCGGATAAACGTGAATCGCATAACTTCAAAATGGTGTTAAATAAGTCCGCGTAAAAAAGACCCAGGTGTATTCCCAATACTCAATATGATATCACTGAGCTATTATAAGATCAGTACAGCATCTATATTAAAGGTGGAAATTCTTTCTCTGTAATTACATATGATCTCTGTGCTTAGTAAATAACATTGAATATTAATTAAATAAATAAAACATGCTATCAAATATTTAGCAATCATTAATAATCATAATTAATGAAGATTAAAATTTCCCACTTGTACTAATGCATAAATACCAAGATCTCATTTTATCTAAATGTATATATAAAAGTTAACTTAAAAACCAATTTTTGGGATACTTGTGAGTTTTCAAGTAAACCAAGATGGCAACCTATATTTTTGATAAATCTACAGTTTCAGCGCCCCCAAAAATGTTTACAAAAAAATGCAAGCTGGGAAACAACCTATTTAATAATTACATATTAATTTTTATTACTGTTATTTTAAAAAAAGAAATCATTGTGGAAAAATTAATTACAATATTTGCAGGTTTTTTTTTTGGATTAACTTATTAAGAGAAAAATGAAAAAAATATATAAATACAATATTTACACTTTATTCATGTCAGTGACATGCAATTATATCATGACCATTAATGCACACTTTTCAGAAGAGCAAGATCCTAGATCTTTGGAAATAGCCCACTACATCACATTCTAAGACAAATTCCTACATTTTAATCATTATGACAATTTACCAAAAAAACTGTTGACAAAAAGGAACACACATAATTGAAATAAAATATGACAATATTAAGAATGTATCACCACTTCCCACTTTATAATATAGGGAGAGAAAAAAATTGAAATAAAGCTTCTTAATGAAACTTATCAAAAATTATTCCTTCTTTAAATGCTTTTATTGATTTTGGAAAATTTGTTCATTTGTTTGTTAACTTTTGATCTTTGTCAAATTAAAATAAAATTTTAAAATCTAAGTTTAATATATTTAAATTGCTTGGAAAATAATATTTAATTACGTTAAATAACCCTAATCCTTTTGAATCACTTATCTTTTTGGTATGTCAACTAGTTTGATAAATATGGAACAGAGGGGTGGTGAAAATATGAAAAATAATTAATAACTTCATGTATCACTGTTAACAATTATTCTTAAAAATTTTCATTTGTTTTAAATAATGATCACAAGAGGGCATTAATTTTTTTTTCAATTTAATAACATTTTAAATTAATTTTCTTAGGATAATTCCTTACACAAATAAAGAGCAGTTTTACACAATACACGTACAAAGAATAAATATTTCATTTGGTAGTTTTTTTCAATTTTATTAAAACTTGAATTAAAATTTTGAATAAACATTTATTATATTTATTAAAAACATAATTTACAAGTGCAGTTTTCATTGGCAAGCAGTTGGACAAAAAATTAGACTGATTACTTTAAAAAATAAAGAGCAATAGGCAGATGAAATTTCACACATGTTAAACCAAATATAAATTACAATGTTTTGAGACGTACACGCACAATGAATATATATATTTTGTTTCATAGTTTCTTTCAATTTAACAATTTGAGTAAAATTAAAATAAACATTATATTTATTAAATGTAATTTATTATATTTATTAAACAATTTATGAGTGCAGATTTTGTTAGTAAGCAGCCGGACATGCAGTTGGACAAAAAGTTAAAGTAAAGTGCAATGGGCAGATGAAATTTTACATATTTAGGTGCCAACTTTTTTAGAGCTTAGGAGTAAAAGTAAATGAAACAAAATTTTTCACTTTACAAAGGCAAAAAGGCAGTTGCAATGGTAAGTAAATAAATATGTCACTTAAAATAGGTTTTCTGCAATTTTTTGAGTAAAGAAAAATTCTAAAAGACTGCCTTCTTAAATACAAAAATCTTAAAAACAACTTAAAATGTGCACAAATCATTCTCCATTCTGTAACATTATACCATGATTTTTTGGAACTTCTGAATGAAAACAAATGCTTTTATTGACCATGTGCTAAAAAGAAATAAAAGAATTGTTTCTTCAACTACAATAGGAGTTTTTAGATTTAACTTGAAATAAAAGAATGGGAAGGGGAATCCGGAAATTAATTAAGTCAATCCCTATTTTTTATAACAAGGAATTGACTCACTTAATTTCTGGACACCCTCCCCTATGCTTTTATTTCAAGTTAAATCTAAAAACTCTAATTGTAGTTGAAGAATCAATTATTTTATTTCTTTTTAGCACACAGTCAATAAAAGCATTTAATATATAAAAAAATATTTCTAGTTATTTAAATTTAACAATTGATTTATTAATTTTGCTTTAATTTAACAACTAACTCATCTTTGGTAAATTATAGTCCCTCGAAACTATATATTTATCAAAAATACAGGGTGCCATCTTGATTTACTTGAAAACTGCCAAGTACCTTTTTTTGTGTGAGTAAAAACAAAAATGTCTTTCAATCTTGACTAATTTTATTAAAATTTGTCATTTACAGCTAGGACCAATGCTTATGCAATAAATTGGAATAGATTTTAAATGAGATATATATTTTAAAAATAACATTTATTTATGTTTTGTATGGTCTCCGCATGACTTTAGTTGGAACTCTAATTGCAATGCATGGTTTTAATGCCAAGATTGTGCTGTGATCAATTTGGCAATAGAAAATTTAATTTTAAAAATGACATGAGGAAAAAGCAGAAAGAGAAAAAGGAATGATTTATTTATCTGTTATTAATTTTATATATATATATATAAAATCAGTAAATATATTTTCTTAATAAGTATTTAACATTTATATTTAGCTTTTATTTAAATATATTTATTTTTTAGCAGAAAATAAATCAACCGATAAAGTACTAATGCAAAATGTGAAACATAATATCACACAAAAAACATTTACTGCCAAAATAACTTTGTAATACTTTTTGCTGTTGTCTTTTTTATATATATTTCAAAAAATGTTTCCAAAAGTTTAATTTATACTTTATTGAAAAATATGCTAATTATGGTTTTTATCTCTTAAAAGTAAATCACACAGTCAACAAGAAAAATCACTGACATATTTATTAATACATAAACAGAATAGTAATTCAATAAATAAAAAAGATAGTTTGTTTCTCACATTGCTAGCACCAAAGTTACAATAAATTAAAGCCTGTACTATAGAAAAAAAATCATATTTCAAAATAAATTAATTGATAAGTGAGAATAACACCCATCAAATTTTCATAATTGTTCAAATATAATTTTATGAGATTCTATTAGGTGTTTTACTATAAAGACTTCATGTGTCATTTATATAACTTTCATTGCTCTATATCTATATTGATAATATTGCTTAATGTATTTCAATGTATCACATAAATATGAATGCACATATCACTTAGTTCATTTAAATCTAAATAAGAATGAGATCCCTAGAGAGGATTGAAAACCAATGATCTAGTATGCATTAAGTTGTATACCATACATACAAAGTATCTTGTCATATCATATGTGCTATATGCAATAATAACAACTTTACTATCAACACTAATATTATAACTTATCATTATATCATACATTCAGTTCTCTATAAGGAGACAAAGATATGTATGTAAAATACCCTGATATAAATCATAACATCTAAAATATAATCAGGCAGAATGTAACTGGGATACTGATAACAATGCTACTAATCTCTTAGTAAGTCAGCCTGCAATTCAAGTGCATGCATAAATATATATGCCTTTAAAATATCATTATATAAATAAATGCTAATATGTAGGTAACTAATCATTGTACACCAGGATTATATTGAAATATAAATACACAATGGGTATGCATATGATTATTTTGAATATAAAAACAGGAATGCACATCTGTAAGCATGCATATTGTCATTTGAATATAAGTAAATAGGTATACCATACCTGTGTTTATATGCTCAAGACAGAACAATATACACATGATAGAACTCTTATTTCAGGCATTAATGATTTTAATATTTTCAGGCATGTTACTAATGTTGATTGTATAAAAAATAAATATATGTACATCTCAAGCTCAGCATTTCTATAAACAAACAAATAAATCTATGTATTTAAATTAATTAACTCCATCAGTGTTAATCCCACTTGGAAAATTTTTGAATAGACTTTAGCAAGTAATATTTTTTAGTAATATTTTAAAAATGATATATTTAGAATTAGTTATCATCAAAAAAAAATCGAAAAGTTAGTAAATTATTAATGGTTATTAAAATATTTCACTTACAGTTTTTACAAAAACAAGTTGCTTTTTAGCTTAACTGTTTCACTACGAATTTCTGGTTCTTGTACTGTACTTTCTAAGAGCTGTCTTTTTAAAAATAATTTTTTTTTCAAAGAAAACCACCACCCCCTAGTGATGTAGTTTTTGGTTAATAATAAGTCTTTTACAAAAATATTGCTTCATAATCATTGACAATTACTGAAAATCACATTTTTGTGGCATTTAGTCACAGGGGGAAACAATCTAAATCATCAGCCAATCACAAATTGCCACCTTCTTCATAGCTTTCTCAAAACAACAGAATGTGCTGTCAATCACAGACAAAGATCCTTATACTGCTCCCATCTCTTGGAATTTTTTTAAAGACATTAAAAATCCGAAGTTTCATAGAAAGAATCATTGCAGCTTATCACACACCGTAATTTAACGTATACATTGCTTTAAAACAATGTAGAAAAAATAGTGATTACAGCACCATTTGTGACCTAAAATGTCAAATATGATAGTGTTATCACAACTTACTTTTGTGAAACTTGCATGATCACTTTATAATAATAATCTATAAAGTTATTACAAACACTATATGCTTACCCATTTAACATGCATAAAATGAAGCTCAAAAATTATTAAAGTTCCAGTCATTCACACCACCAAACAATTTCAATTGTTTATTCAATCTCACTTATCGATTTATTTTATTAGAAATGTATAATACACAATATAAAATTATTTGTATATTTTAACTCTAAATTCATTTATTTAAATGTTAAAGAATGTATTCTTTTAATTGTGTCAACAATACATAAACCTGTATGAAGCTTTTATCATCATCATCATCATCAAATAAAACCTTAAATATTTAGAATTATTCAATTAATTTTATAAAATATACACCATTTATAAAATACATCAAAAACAATAAATAATATATATCTATATCAAAAGTTCTTTCATAAATTATAAACAGTTTACATTAAAGTTTATTTACACAGTTATCAGTAACTTACACGCAAATAGAGATGTCAATATAACATTCATTTTTAATTTAAATAAGTTTGTGGTCATAAATATTGATTAAACTGAATTATGTTTATCATATTTAATACTGATGATGCCTTTTTTATATAAATCTTTATTCTATTTGTCAAGTTTGCCATAGAGAGTGAGACAATTTATGATACTTTGCTCCTAATGCATTCTGAGACTCTCCTATAGAGTTGGTTCACATATTTAGGGAGGATTTTCCTGCCATTGCAATAAAATCCATGTCAGACATTTTATTTATAGTCATTTTGAAAAACTTGTAGATGATTTAATTTCTTATCAATTTTAGAATGGGCAGATAATAAATTATTGAGACATGTTTTTTTTTTTAATTTTTTTTTTTTTTAAAATCCAATTACAACATTTGGCCAATATGTAAATATAAATTAACAATCTTTTGTTATATATTTTATAAGTCCCAAAATATTGATCACGTATTTATTATTACCTTTATAATAATTAAATTTAAAATTACTTTATACAATATTTTAAAGAATTCTGAAAATATATATTTTTATTAATGTATAAATAATAAATATTACACACACATATAACAACATAACACATCTTTTTGTTAGTGTTATGAGTTCTTTGCTTCTCAAAATGTATTTTTACTATATTCAAACGGCTTTATCGTCCCTTCTTTTTCTGGTTTGTCTTCAAGAAATAAACATCTATGCTGTACTCCACCCTCTATCGTTGCTATGAAATGATGAAGGAGTACAATCAGGTGAAATGATTATATAATTTCAATAAATAAATTTTTATTCCATATTTTGTTTAAGCATAGCTTTTATTTCTGTTTTTATTATTCTTTTTTATTATTATTACAAAGTTGATAATTTATTATTGAGATTATTTCCATCAAAAAGAAAGAGAAAATAAAAATAATATGGAGAATTTTTTTTTTCTTGTAGAAAACAAAAAACTAAAGCAAAAATATATAAAAAATGAGCAAAAAAAAGGCCCAAAATATTTAAATAAAATTTTACACAAAAGGGAAAATATACTTTCTCCTAATTCAAAAATATTTCAATTGTCTAAATAAATTTTCATTCATCATAAAAATTTTCTTGAATAATTTTTTAATTGGATTACTCATATCTATAGTACACTCATATAGAGAACCAAATATATTGTTTTTCCTTCAGCATAGCAAGAAAATGGTATGTACTACAAATGCTTATTACCAATCCTATGGACAACTCATTTATAATTAAACTGCAATTTATAGTTTATATATATTTTGTAAAAGCCTTTTTAAAAAAAAAAAAAAAAAAGAAATTATGGTCAATTCAAGGTGTTTGCTCAAGGTTTGTGATGATGGTATTTTAGTTGTATTTATATATTGGACTATTTCCATCAACTAATATTAAGTATTGAATGTCTAGAAAAATTTAACTTTATTTAAAATTTCCAACTACATTCAACTGTAAATAATATCTCACACATTATTGTATGCACAACATTTCAAAAAATATTATTCTCCTCTCTTATTCAGGCATTTCTGGCTTGATCAGTGACAGTATTACCATGGGATTGAACCTGGACCCCTAGATACATGGAACATTGAATTTCAAGGTAACATTCTGAGTCATCCTGCCTTTTTAGATGATGAAAATAGTCCAATATATAAATACAATGGTCAATTCAAGTATAAACATTCTATAAAAAAGAGAGATATTTTTATGATAAGTATATGTATTAATATTTATATTTTAATAATAATTTATATTATAGTGAATTGTCTTTATGAACTGAGCCAAATTTGTTATCCAGAAAATAAAATTACTTAAATATCTTTTAAAAACTAAGTTTTTCAGCAATTTATATATTTTTGTGCAAATGTGTATATGAATTACAATGGTGATAATATATTAATTGTTAACCTTCAACTAAAAACCCACTTCAATTCAATGTGTGTATGCATAATTGCCCAAAGGCAGTTATTAATATGTATTTGCATTTCCAATTTATAATTTAATAATATTATTATTAAGTAAAGGTTTTTAAACAAATTATTACATAATCTAATATTTATTTGTTTAAAAAAAATCAATCATCATAAATGTGAGACTTGAATGAAAATGAAATGCCAAAATATTTTCATTTTTACAAAAAGAGCAGTATGAAATATAAATAAGTACTGTCATATGTCATTTTAATTGCCATTTTATAAAAATTAAGACAATCCTATGAACAAAAATTCTATTTTTAAACTTATATCTGGTAAAACAAATTAACTGTTTCCAAAAGCTGATTTTTTATTTTATCCATTCATGGCATTTTATACAGAAATATGTGTAGCCAGTGATAATCCATTCTAAACTCATACTCTAGACTGAAGCTATATCCAAAACAATCATTATCAAGACTATAAATGTAAAAATATATAAAATGACTACTAAGACAGATAAATATTAATTGAAACAAATATTCAACTGTTAAAAGCATAAAAATAAAAAAATAAAAATTTACATATACTAATAAAAATTTGTAGATTAGTTCTTTCAGAACTTTCACTTTCTTCAAGAAAACATTAAGTAGCACTACAAGTCTCACTATGCCCTATAATACTATGGTTCAATTTTTTTCTTCAATCTTGTGAACAGGCAATACATTTCTTAGCAAGAATAACACTTGTATTAAGAATTTTAGAAAAAAAACAATTGCTAGATCTCACAAATGATCAACTAATTGGCACTATCATCTACTATTTGCTTTCGATTAATTCACATTAGCCAAAAAATTTCCTTCTGCTGCTTAGTGTTTTGCTATTTTAATTCCTTTTATTTTTTTTAAATAATGTAGATATTTGATTTAGCTATACTAGATTTAAAATTTAAATTGCTTCATTTCACCATTAGGTTTTTAGAAATAATCTTTCTTTTTTTTTTTTCATTTTAATGCTAATCAACTTTGAGCTGTTTTTCTAATACATGATTAAATTAATATTTATATGCTTGTGAAGACAATTTTTAAAAAAAAAAAAAAACCCCATCAAATTGCAAAAAAAAAATAAATGCTAACAAACTCACAAAATATGATAAAAACTATGTAACATTTTATTCAAAGTTAAAATGATTTGAAAAATTTCCTATATCAACCAGTAATGCTTAATTTGAGCGAATAGTTTCTTAAAATTTAGTAATTTTATGTTTAGATCTTAAGATTTCTGTTATTTTTATGGACTTTTGCTTAAAAATTATTTCATTTTTGACATCAACATTAAAAATGTCCCACAAAGTATAAACTGTTTGCTTATTAATAAATATTAAACATTAAAAGCCTAAAGCTAAATTAGTCAGTAAAATAATCAAAATTACCCAAAATCACCACTAAAGCTGACTAGCCAAAAAACAACTCTAAAACACAAACAATGATTTCACCATTACAATCAGATTTCTCAAGTGCAAAGGACTAAAAGAAAACAATAAATTTATACTAAATATTACCCTCAATTCCACTTATACTCCACACACTCTTAATATTAAAAAAACTTTTAAATAAGTTAATTGCTTCAGAATCATAAATTTTTAATAATAAAAAAAAGAATTAAAGAATCTTTATTATTAAAATTTTACGATTCTGAAACAATTAACTTGTTCAAAAGTGTTTTTAATATTAAGGGTATGTGGGGTGTAAGTGGAATTGAGGATAACATTTAGTATAAATTTGTTTTCTTTTAGTCCTTTACAGTTAAGTTATAGTGATGAAACCGCTGTTTGTATTTTAGAGTTGTTGTTTTTTTGGCTAGTCTGGTTTAATGATGAATTTGGAATAATTGTGATTAATAAACATTGTGTGATGTGAAATATATTTGTTTCTACATTGTTTGAAATAGATATTCAGTGCACTAACACTTTTGGGTTTTTTTTTCATTTAACATAAATTTTATAAATAATTTTTTTTTTTCAAGTGTTTATTATCATCAATAATTTATTTATAATGTATACTTTTTATTTTGATGTTTAGTAAAATATATTTTGATTTGTACATAGCATTCAAAATAAATAATCCATTATCTAATGCTGACTTTTCTTTCGTATTTTTCTTGGCAAGTTAAATTCATCATAATGATATCATTATAAAAACCTGTACAATTTGTAGAGTATACAACTCAGAATCAGGAGATATCAAGATCGATTGTGGCACTTGCAGGTTTGGTACTCAAACTTCTTATGAACTCCTGAGCAATAAAAGCCATATGGATTTTTTTTTATCACACACACACAAAAAAAAAATTCAGGTAAATACTCAATTTTATGAAGGGTAACTATTTTTTATTCTTATTTACCTGCTGAGACACATTTAATAAAAAATAATTAAATGACTTTATTGGGTTGGCAGTTTATAAAAAATCCAAATATCAGAAATTCAATGATCTTACATCCAAAGTCATGCATTAAACCATGCAGAATAGACATTTTAATAAGAATTTTCTTCTATCTGCTAATAAGTGCTCATAACTAGCAATAAAATTAAATACATATTAGTAGATTTGCATGTCATGTGGTATCCTGAATGGAATATTATATGGCAAATATATTCATCATCATCAATGATCATATTAATATTAACTTTTCAGCTTTGCATAGACCAAAATAAATGATAATATGCAATTTTATCTGGAACTTAAACAATTCAAAATACAGCAAAACTCTCCATATAGTAGTGCCATCTTGTGCTAACAAGAGCAATCAATGGATGCCAGAAGGCCATCTTGTGCTAACAAGAGCAATCAATGGATGCCAGAAGGCTTGTGCATAAAATCCCTATCTAGTGCCTTCTGGCATCCATTGATTGCTCTTGTTAGCACAAGATGGCACTACTATATGGAGAGTTTTGCTGTATTTTGAATTGTTTAATAACAATTATTGTGCTAGTATGAGATAGTGATCATGTGATGTTTAGTAATTTTATCTGGAATTTGTTTTTTTTAATGATCCCAAAAAATGCAAATGAATTTTAATATTTTAAAAAAATATCTAATACAAAAAAAACTTTGCCAAAAAATAATTAATTTGAGCATGTATTGATAAGACTCCGTGATGACATTCTATTTAAATGAATACCAACAATCCAAAATTAAACCAATAAACAGTTTTTTCCCATGACCAAATCAAAGACTTGTAAAAGTAAATGAGATACAGAATTCATTTACAAATTTACATAATCAGCTATAAAAAAGGGACAGAAATAATATCAATACTTGCATATTGAAAGTGAACATGTACAATGATGATTGTATAATGACGTCTAGACTCCATTAGCTAAATTAATGTTTGCATATAAAATGTTAAAATCGTGCAAGAATAAGAAAAGCAATAAAAACTATAACTAATGATTTGTTATTTTTTTCAAATCTGAAATTTGTAGATTAGCAATAAATAAATATCATCATTAATTCATTAATTAAACCTTATTCTTAACAGAAAAATATATATAGTTGGGAAATTCACTCCAATCTATTCTTATTGACCAGTCTTTATGATTACAGGGATTATTCTTATATCTACTCACACACACACACACACGAAAAAAACATTATTCTGTATAATCTTTCTAAAAAATTACAAAAAATCCTAGTCCTTATATCTTTAAATTGCCATGTATATGTAAATAAAATAAAATGTCTGTTTTTACATATTGTATCTATAACACACATTTATTTTGTTATATATATATTACATTCATTGTGTCATGGAACCGATAATACAGTATCGAATGGCTTTGAAGTCAATGCTGGAAGTTTGCAGATATAGACAAAGGCTGAATTTTTTGGTGAAATATAGAAATTATAAAGTGTTTCCGAATTTTTGTCATGTAAAGCTGAATCAATCAATACACAACATTAATGTGATCAGCAGACAAGTTTAGGTGATCATTCTAAATGGAGTTATAGCAGAATGTAGTAAAGAACTGGCTGGAGCATGCAACAGACTGAATATTGTTTACCACAACAGGGCACCATTTGTTGATATTATTGGAAAATGCAATAGATTAAGAGCACAATTGGAATTGAAATTTAATAAGAAGTTCCCATTTTTGGCAGATAAACAAAGCATTCAATTGCAGCCACAGCAAGAGGATTTTGTAAACCTATCAATGTCACAGATCCCAGATGGAGTTAAAACAGTTCTGAATAAAGGACATAGATTTGTTGGGGAAGGATGTAAGTACCCTAAGATGGAACTGGTGGCTGACACTGAAGCTGGATTGGAAAAAAACCCTCTTAAGGATGCTTATATAGCAAAAGTTGCAAGAGGTTTGCGACTTAAAACTATACAGCCACAGAGAGATCACTGGATAGACAGGATAGCAACAACACAAAGGTTTATGAGCCAACAGAATATTACAGTAATGAAAGAGGATAAAGGTAATAGATTTGTTATTATGGACACTGTGGATTATAGGTATAAAATTCAACAACAAATTGACAAGCTAAAATTCCAAAAAGTGCCCGAGATTAATTTAAAGTTAAACAAAGATAAATTTGTATCGTTTGTGCTTAGGTCGCACACCTTCAAAGCATTAACTAAGACAGAATACCTGTAAATGTATTCTTTGGCCACTACTCCCCCAAGAATTTTTGCAAACTCCAAACCCATAAAGAAGATGTGCCTTTGAGGTTGATGATCAACTTTGGTGAAGTACACTATTATAAAGCAGCCAAGATCATAAATAAGTGGATCACCCAAACTACTGGATATGGAGAATATGCTGTCAAATCATCATTTGATTTTGTTGAGAAATTGAAGAATGTATATCCAGAGCAATACACAGGAATTACTGCACTTGATGTAGCAGAGTTATATGGATCGATTGATAGACCTAAGTCGATCATTGTGGTAAGAGAAGCACTCATTAATTATGGAATGGACCTTGAGCAGGTCAAGTTTGCTGTTGCTCTGCTAGAATGGATGAACCGGAATATTTATGCAGTTTTCAATCATGAGTGGTATCATATGCTCAATGGTTGGCCTATGGGTCTTCCGATGAGTGGTATCAGTGCCAGTCTTATGATGAACGCATATGAATGGATTATTGTGCCTAGATATATGAATAATGGATTAGTTCTGTATGCTAGGTATGTGGATGATATCTTTGTAGCCGCTCCGGAGGAAACCATTGAGGATATTAAAGCTGACCTCATAACAGCATCAGGCCTTAACATAAATGTAAGTCAGGAAGAAGCATCGAACAGTATTAAATATTTGGACCTACAAGTAATGATTGAGGCTGATCGCTTTTATTACAAAATGAACATTAAGCCGATTAACATTAGAGGCCATATACATTACTTATAAAATACACCAGATATACTTAAATTTGCTAGCCTCAAATTATTTTTACATAGAAATAATTGTTTGTGTAGTTTTGAAGCTGACAAAAGAAGCAACATCGAAACTTATAGAAATGAGCTCATTAATGCACAATATAACCAATGAGCCATTGATAATACAACCAATGAGCCATTGATAATATCATTGAGAAATTTAAAAGAGGGCCTAATCACATGTTTAAACAAGATAAACTGTGAATTTTGCTCCCATATATCAAAATATTTATAGGAAAATGTGGACGATCTTTTGCTTGGAGTTCTGTGTGTGTTTTCGTTCGCCCCCTAATTTGAATAGGTGTATAAACAACACCAAAGATTATATTCTTCGTGTGCAAGCACAGCAGGCAGTCTACAAGATTGCATGTAGCAGAAACAACTGCCCGGCTGCATATTATGGGGAGACGAAAGCATTGGTTCAAACAAGATTATCCCAACATGTGCATTCATACAATAAGGCCTTAGCTGATTCATCCCACCCATCAATTTTTGTGCAGCATGCAATGGTTGTGGGTCATTCGTGCAAACCAGATGGACCAAGAGTATTGTGTAGGGAGTGGAGTGATTTGCGAAGGAAGATTAAGGAGGCATGTTTCATCATCTCAGATGAGCACGCAATGAACAAAAGGGAGTCGTTTTACGCCTTGTCAAAGAAATGGCGAGTGGAGGTGCTCTGATTCTAATTTGCATATTCACCCGGGTTTTGGATGAATATTTGCATATCAGTATATCGTTGAAAAATGATAAGAGAGTTTGTATTTCTTGATAATGAAGGGTAAGCCTTCGAAAACGTTTGGAAATTTAATAAATTGTTATTATTTATAGAATTGTTCAAGATAATTGTCCTATATATCATATTTGAATTATATAATGTGTGCATATTTAATACTAACACATATTAAAGTTTTACATATTGTAATAAATAATAATAATGAATACAATAATAATAATACATTATAAAAAGTATTATACTCCACAGAAGTATTTTCAGTTATTCACTTAATCTTCTTTAATTGTCATTTCAATTCTGATATAGCAGAAGTAATCATCATCAACTCATATTCCATGATTCCTAAATTTTAACATTGACAGATTCTCAAATAATTATAGACATTCTATTTATGAAAATTGCCTCCTTAATTTTTCTTTTATTATGGGTTCTTTCCCCATGAAGAATCTCAACATTTTCAATACCAAAATTAAATGTAAACTTACATATTTTTTCCATAATCAAAGAAAACAGAAGCTGTTTCTAAATCATTATTACTCTTATTCTTCATGAGAAGAGAAGCCATAATTAGAGAAAAAAGTAAGGAGGAATTTTCATAAAAAGAAGTAGAATATTTAATAATTAATTGACAATCTGCTAATGTTAAAAATTGGGAATCATGGTATATGAAATGATGACTTTTACTGCTGCTGTATTTGAATTGAAATGACAGTTGAAGTAAGTTAAGTGATTAACTGAAAGTACTTCTGTGGATTATATTTTTTATAATGTATTATTACTACTATATTTCATTAGTGCTCAATGTCTGTAATAGAGTGCTGTACCATTATAAAGAATAACTACTTTTATGTTAATTATAAATGAATCATGATAAGAAAGCAGAAAATTCATGAATGTTTTGTAAGAGTTACTTTCAATTGACCAAGCTTAATTGTTTTTATTTTTATCTCTTTTCTATTTTTTTCCGGCAGGAATCAATCTATTAATTTTTACTTCTTAAACTAATAACTTTTACACTTGCATTAACTGCTCAATTCGTGAATTTTATTAAATATATATATGTAAATTTCTTTATAAACAAAATTTATGCTCTACAATAATTTAAAACATAGATGGGAAATTTATTTTATCTTTTCAATGCTTCCTGTTTATATATATAAAACAAAACAAGATTAGTGTATATATATTATCAGACACAAAGAAATGTACATAATAAAGCAGCGATAATTATATAAATAAATCTACGTAAATCTTGAAACATATCATGTCCGTACAGTTATAAAGCCAATGTTTTATAACTTTTAAAAGCAACAAGGTTAAAGAAAATATTTTTCCTTGAGGTGATACTGTATAAGTTATATTCAACATAATTTATAGAAATATGGCTACATTATTCTTTTAGCACCTGTGAATTGTTTACCCGACTAGATTACAATTTCAAATAAGAATGCCCTGATTACTTGATAATTTATACAGCTTCCTGAAAAAGTTCATTTTATTAAGGTGATACTAACAATAAAATAAGCTTAATCTTTTTCTAATTGGAAAATAATTACAGAATGCGACTTCCTTCTAGTAGCATTAAATTTGATAGATTTGAGAGCAATGGTGATTTTTATTTTAAAATTGGTTTTCTATCGAGGCTGCTCACATTTTATGAATTTAAAAATCTCATATTTCTAAATAATGCCGCAACAAATATATAGAAATAATATAGCGCGAAATATTTATAGAGCTGTAACACCAGCCCAAACTAATACGTTTACATTAGTCACAATGCTCGGGGCTTTAAAAAGTTTTCTCCCTTTTTTATTTTAAAAATATGAATTTTAAAATGAAATTTAAAAATAAATACCAACTTTTTTTTTGTTTGTGTAAATGGTGCATTTTTTCTTTTATGATATCAATTTATCTTAATGATATATATAAATTCATTAAATTTATGATGTAACTCCAAAATAAAATAAATTGTGAAAAGAGATTGGCAAGCACTGGAAAGTGTTATCATTTGTACACAAAGTACTTTATTGTTTACAACTTTACCTGCTACAGGCTGAAAACTTAACAAGTAGGACTTTAGTAATGATTGCTACAATAATTTATTTTGTTACATTAGATAATGATATTAAAACTTTTATAAACGACTATTACAAGCAAATTTATATGTCAATCTGGTCAATTTCTAGGAAGATGTTACATATAATATACTAATACAAAACTTTTATTTCCATAAAAGATCTAGAGTCTTAAATTTAAAAAAAATAAAGGTGTAATTAGAATATCATTCATTTCCATTTGTTTAATTATGATGATTAAAAAAAATCTTAAGATGACTATCAGAAAGACTATGTCCTCTGCCTCCACATTGGTTCCAGGACTATAATACTTATAAATAATAAGGCATTTTGGTACTTGTGTATTTACTGGTTTGGCAGGTGCGGAAATGGTTTTTTGTTCAATTATACATTTTTAGGGGTAAACAGTAAATGTCTAAAACCAAATAATTTTTTTGGGATGGCAGGATCCCATATCTTTGGAAATACTCCAGGGAGTACTGTTCCTTTGAGGAAGATCCCAAATTTTGATCATTTTGCCAAAATGATAGTGATAAAAAGAAAGACACTGCCAAAGTACAAAAATGAGTGCAGCATATCACATTTACACATTAAAAATCTAAATAAAATAAAAACATTTAAATAGACATTTTAAATATAATTTTTAGTAGATTTATATTTTTTAAAAGTTATTAAGTAATATTTACTAAGGCTGTAACCTTTAGGAATAAGCGTCTGAAAAATTCGAAGGTAAGGACCTCTACCGGTCTTAGCCACAAGCTTACGCTAGGAATTATAAATTTTATTAAACACACATTATTATATTAAGTAATATTTACTAAGGCTAAACTTTTAGGAATAAGCGTCTGAAAAATTCGAAGGTAAGGAAGCTTGTGGCTAAGACCTGTAGAGGTCCTTACCTTCGAATTTTTCAGATGCTTATTCCTAAAGGTTACAGCCTTAGGAAATATTACTTAATATAATAATGTGCGTTTAATAAAATTTATAATTAAAGTTATTAACTAACACATATTCCTTAATATAAAAGTGGGAGGGGGGGGCTGAAAATGTATAATTGAACAAAAAACAACTTCTGTTCTTGCCAAACTAGTAAATACATAAGTAATGGCATTTTAATTATTACTGCCATATATGTATTCAAGTATCTCCAACTATAGTGAGGTTCTAAGTCGATTCTATCAAAAAAAAAAAAAAAAGCAGTATTGAAAATATATTTTGCATTATTTATGATATGGTCAAATAATGCAAGTAAAGTATTTAAAATTTAGTAAACTATCTCCTTTTTATGCTTAATTTTTGCAGAGGTATGAGAAAAGTCTTTGAAGAAGATCCTTGATCAATCAAATATCAATATTATTTAATGAAATTTGAAGTAGGCAAAAATTAATGAAAAATAAGATAGGTTACTAAATACTGAATAACATATAGTGTTAATAGAAAAGAGAGTATTGTTTAAAAAATATTATATAATGTTATAAAACAGTTACAACATCAAAAGTCTTTTCATCAAGAAAGGTGATTTGAATCTTGGTTGTTTTAGATTCTTTACTAAATATTAAAAAAGCTAAACAGATAAATTGCATAATCCTATTTAAATCCATTGCCATAACCAATTAGCATTATATTCCAACTCTCTTACTCTACTCATGGTTTTCTTATTAATTTATCTGTTTTGTTGAATGAGCTACCAACTTCTTAAGAAACCAAAAAAAAAATGCAATCACCTGCTGAGAACTATCAAAGATCATTAACTTTATTTTTAATCTTTTTCACTAGGATTATCCCTACCAAAAGTTTTGTTTAAGTAGTCTCATTTAACTTTTACTTAGAAGTAATATGTCAATTATATTGAAAGCAAAATAAGAATCATTTTTTAAAAGCATGAGGTGATATACTTTTGCAAACATGATACCGAAGTCACATGTTATGTTACCAAAATAATAAATATCTTTGAAACTCTTAATGCTATTATACTTATTCATAGTCTAATATCATATGATGTAGCATATTATAAATCTATGTTAATGACAATGGTACTAGATACATGAAAGTTAATATTTACAATTCTGGTATATAATAGTTACGAAACATATTGAACTTAACATTGATTTAAAAAACAAACAGAAAACTTCTCTTGATATATATATATCATTCTAATTATCTTTAAAATATTATAAAAGCGAAAAACAATAAAATCAACACAGAGATCAAAAATCATCCTTAAATTTCTATGATAAAATTATCACTATTGTCAATAGCTTGAATGACTAATAGACTTCATCCAATTTGTTGTAGCACATTTTCTTTCTTATTTTAGAATTAATGTAAAGTTAAATTCTATTAGATTATTGAATTTAAAGCAATTGTTTTTCCATTGTCATCCACAACTACTCAATAAACTTTTATCAATAATATCCTCAAGTCTAAGATTTTCAGTGAAACTGCAGATGTAATAAAATAATAAACTTTTAATCCTTTATAAATATTCCTAAAGATATATGTATATAAATTTTGTAATAAATATGTGTTAGAAAATTTTAACTTAAAAAACAAAAATAAAAAGGAATCTTATATATATAAATTCCCTATTTTCTCTGTTCTCTTATTGGTGAATGTATGTTTGTTCAAAAGGCTGTCACATGTCAAATTCACAAACAATTAAAACTATCATTACATTTGTCTACATTATGAAGAATATTTTATGTGAAGTAAGTAATTCCGCCATTAATAGTTTTCCGTAATGTTGTCAAATTCACATATCAAATATGGTCGAGAGGTCAGCACAGCTGCCTTACAAGCAGTTGCCCCGGATTATCGGGTTCGCTTCCGGCTGATGCTATGACACATGAAAAATATATATATAACAGGTATATTTAAAAATTTTAGTTTTAATTTAAAGTCTTAATTTGATTATGAGCATGTTCTTCAAAACAAGTAATTCTGCAAAGCAAAAAAAAATTTGTTAAAGCAACCAATTAAAAAAAATATTACAAAAACAAAGGTCTTTCAGGCCAGCTAGAAAGTAATTCCATCATTAATAAACCATTACACCAAAATGACTGGGTGCATTTATCACATTTATTTATATAATATTAAAATCTTTTATTTAATTTACATTAAATCTTTAAAAAAATTTGTTAAAGCAACCAATTGGAAAAAAACATGGCCTTTATAGGCTGGGTATATCTGCATATATATGTCAACAATTGTTTATTACTTGGAAGCCTTTATAGGCTGGGTATATCTGCATATATTAAAATCAACAATTGTTTATTACTTGGAAGATCATATATTGTTTATATAGTGGAAGTGAAAAAACTATCTGTTATGGACTTTTAGTTATTGAATCTGTCATTCTATACTATATGCAAAGCTTGAGAATAGATACTGCATATACACATGCTTATATAAAATAGATCTTATCAATATCAGTTAATATTAGATTACTTCAGTAGCACTATTCAACTACTTTATTCAGATTTTGTTTGTTTCACAAATAGCACAGATCTATTTTCTATATTTGAATTTCAGCTAGTGATGTGCAATTGGTTCTCTCTTATACACATATATAGAACTTATTAAATTTTCTTTTCATACAAAACAAAAAAAAATACTCTTTAAAGAAGATTTGTTCCCCTCCAAATGTATTGTCGCTTTTATACATAAGTACATGAAATACAGAGCTGTGACTTCTGTAATTTCTCTCTAAAATTAATTATTCAAAATAATGAATCAGATCAATAAATAATAAGCAGCAGCATAAAGTTTATCATGGCTAATTGCCTTGTATCCATAATTGTAAATAAATACCTTACAACCCCATATTGTTTTTCTAGTAGGACTAATTAGTCCAAATATGGTGATAAAAATAATCAAACGATTGGAAGTCGAGATTATGTGGGATTCAAGCATAGCAAAAAGCATGTAGAGTACAATTACCCCATTCAATCGATCTTTTTTTCTTCTTTATTCTTTATTCAGTAAGAAACAACATAGGGATCTTAAATTAGCTCTTTAGTCTACCACTAAGGGAAAATAAACAGAACATGGAAGTAAGATAGAATATCACTCAATAGCATTAACTGTTTTGATGCATCCAATAAAATTATTTCTAGAATAAAAATAGAGGTATCACTTACTAATGCATATTGACTTAAACTAAGAAAAATAATTTACTTTTGTAAATTTTTTTTCATATAAATTCCAAACAAGATTATTAAAAAAAAATTATATTAGTAATTAATATTTTGGACTATTTCTATCATCTAATAATAAATATTGTATGTCTTTAGAAAAATCCAAACTTTATTTAAACTTTCCAAATACATTTCATGATTTGCAATAGCACACAGGTTAGTATACAGCAATATTTCAAGGGATATTACTCTCCTCACTTATTCAGGTGATGCTGTCCTAATCTGTGGCAATACTGGCATGAGAATCTTAAACTGGACTTTTAGAATCTGAATATTCAATTTACGATAATTCTCTAATCAAATGAATTAGTCTGTCAGAGCTTTATCTTAAGTTCAATATTCACAATCTAAAGATCCAGGTTCAATTCTTATGCTAGTACTATCATTGGTCAGAGAGGAGAATAATACCACTCAAATGTTGTTACATACTAATCGATATGCTATTACTAAAAATTGAATATTTTGAAAATTTTAATTAAAGTTTGAATTTTTCTAAAGATATTAATAATTACTATTAAAATAAAAACTGTAAAAATTCAATTTAATAAACCGAGAAAGGCATAAACTAAATTTTAAATAATATAAAATAATTGTTTATCTGTTGTTGTTGTTTTTTTTGTTTTTTTTTGAGAATAATTATTCTAAATAAAGAATATTTTTATGCTTTTTTTTTTCTTCGGTATCATTTTTTTTATAAATATTTATAAGAATATATATATATAATGCTTTTATAAATTTTTCATAATCTATTTATTATTTTTTTAAGAGATATAATTTTTTTTATATGATATAGACATTTTCATGGAGTATTTGCTCAGTAATAATAAAAAATTATTCTTGTCTATGTTTTGGAAGGGGGTTATGAGATGGTGAGGAAAATGCACATATATTTTGAAATATAAAATCAACTTAGTTTTAAAATAACTAAATAAAAGTTAGTAATAGAGATATACTGATTATTCATGTATGACCTCATGTATACAGCTTGGTAGGATTTTATATTATTATACTATTATCATGTTATAAAGTTCATTATTAATTACAATGGTGTATATGATAGTATATTCTTCATTCTTATTTTATCATGCACTTTATTGCAAGCCATACATGTATTCTGTATAGATCAAATCACATCAAACATTAAGAAATTTTCAGCAAAGACCTCTGTGAATAAATGTATTAGAATCTGCATGTTAAAACAGTTAGTTCAAAATACTGGATTATAATATATATATATATGTCCACAGATGGCGTTCTACCAAAAACACCGATCAAGCATATGTTTATAAACGCTCAGAGTTTGTGTTTAGATCTAGTTTCTTTATTCCTGTCTTTCACTGATGATAGCAAATAGCTTGAAATCATGATCTGAAAGTGGAATTATAGTTAGGGATAGTGAATACTACTCTGACGTTTATGTAAACAAAACATACGCTTGATCGGTGTTTTTGGTAGAACGCCATCTGTGGACATAAATACAAGCGTTAGCAAGTTTTTTAACTTGCATTTTTGTTTTTCATATATATATATATTAAATACTGCCTAACTATACTACTAATAATAATGATAAATAAGATAGAAAATCATATAACATTACAAAACTAGCCAAAAAACAATTTTTTACTAAAATTCTTATTATATCACCAGGTTTCTTTAATCAAATGGGATTATTCGTCCACATTGAAGAGTAAGTACAAATAAAATCTTACATTGGTCTAACAATATATCTATTTTAATTTTGTGAATGCTTTTATATTTCAATCAGTGCTATAATCTACTCAAAAATAAATAAAAATATTTGATTTACTATTATTTTTTAATGCATGTTATTTTGTATTCATATACTGTAAATATTTTATATCAAAACGAGCAAACATGAGTAAATATCAGCATATTTATTATCAGACAAATGAACAATACAGAGGCACCCAATAATAAACAAAGCCATAGTTTTAAGAAGAAAATAATAACATGCAGTCTTTCCTGAATGTTTCTAATACAGTAATCTTGCACTCCAGAAAATTTTAATCTCCTCAATTAGGCATTTATTGTGAATTTATTCAGAAATAAAGTAAGCTATATTTGATTCTTGTTGGAATCAAAAAATATTAATTATGTCTTAGGCAAACAACAACAACAAAAAAATCTCAAATGCTTGTGGTATAGCGATTACCAAAGGCTGTAAAAGATGATAAGTGCTTCTCTGATTTTTGATCTATTTTTTTGTTATAAATACAATAAACTAAGTATTAATAAGAGAAATCTGTCTTTGAAGTAAGGAATTCCTAACACAAATAAAAAATTAAAAGTTAAAGATATGTTTGTTATTCATTTAATTTTCTTTGCTGCATAATTTAAAATAAACTCCATATAAAACTTTGATGGATGTATTGATATTTAATTTTAGATTTCAGGGAAAATAACAGAAAAACAATGCTAATAAAATAAAATGTGGAGAGATAGCAAAACATTTCTATTTTTGGTAGTAAACTTTAAGTCTATAAAGGGGTCATAGAATAAAATACTATTTTCATAAATCAGTGATTTATAGATTTATGAATTATTAATATTTTGATAATAAACCAATGATTTAAACAAATTGTAGTTACAATACTTATGATAAAAAACACACCGAGATATTTTCAGAATTCTGCTTCAAAAATATATTTTAATTAGACAAATATATGTTAGTTCTAATAAAAAGTGCTTTTTAAATTAAAAATTGCATTTCTGAAAAACAAAATAGTTTTAATTAAGCAAAAATGGGGGGGGGCACAAAACAAAACATGATTTTTATTCTTTCTTTTTTCTTTATCACTGTCAAAATATAACAGATATGCAGCTGCTGAGACTTAAGAAAAGATTAACCCTATATATATATATAAACGTTGATTCTTATCAGACTTTCTTTTTAAAAAAAACTAAAAATTTGCATAAGTAATTATGTACAGTATATATTTTTAATGCTATTCTTATTAGTCAATAGTTAAAAATTAATAATATGCAAATGAAGTGAAAATGTTCTCTATCCTAGGGCAAATTTTAACAGAATGATTGATCGATCATTGTTTAAATGATTTTGATAAATCTATTCTGGTCACCTGCATTGAAGTTTTAAGATTTTTGAATATCTACAGATTGCTTTCCATGTTAATAGTGTAGAGACATTAGTCAGCCATTAAAAAACAGGATTAAACTTAAATGATAAGAAAATAATAATTCTTCCTATTTCCAAGCACTAGGAAACTATTATTTGAAATAAGTTTAATTTTCTCTCCCTCCTTATTTGGGGGAAGGGGAGCGTGTGAAAGATAAAATATGGCATGATCAATGTTAATTATTTCCTTTAAAAAAAAAAAAAAAACAATTACTAATAGAGATTGATATTCTCCGACCATAGGCAAACGCAGCTTAGTAAAATATTAAATCTTACACTTAAAAGCATTGCTTTTTTTTTTTTTTAACGAAAAGTTAAAAACGAACATGTATTAAATATTTCGCATATATTCCCTCATCCCATTGTCCAATTTTGTCAAAAAAAAATCATTTAATTATAGGAGCTAGATTAAAAGTTATGTTATAAGGCATAAAATATTTCCATACAACACACTGACTATTATAAAATACAAAATCGGGGTAGTAATATAGTGATAGCTCATCTGCCTGCTATATCTGTGATCTGAATTTGAATACAAGCCAGATACAACTTGAATATTTTTTAGGTTTAATCAGATTTGGAACTTTTCCTTTAGGTAGTTATTACATAGCTAATTTTTAACTAGAGGTAAAAAAAAAAAAACCACTGTTCGAAAGATTTTGCTCCCCGGAAGTTTAGCTGCAACACTTATCCAGTTCTTATTTGAAAAATCTTTGGTGATCTGAAGAAGTCATCAAGATCATTCCAGATTTGAATTCCAGAAGTATGAGCATTGTTAGACTAATACACTTAACCTATCTTAAAACTAATGATGATACATAAATTTATATTAATAGTTAGATTTAATATAATAAACTATTATTGCAATAACTAAGTATTTTTGGTTGTTATAAAATTGTTTTGCTTTGCTTAACTAGTTTATCTAGCTAAACTTACAGCAAGATTGATGTGACAATAGATGATGCTATTACTTATTACTTATAAATGGTTTTAAATTGACTTTTGTAATACTTTGCTAATTTATATCTATACAAGAAATATATATATATAAATTATAATTAATCCTCATTCTTACATTACAAACAAACAATTAATTGCTAAAATGAATTTTTTAAATTGAATTTTAATTAAACTTTTGAAAGTTTTAGTGAATTTTTCTACGGAAGCACTCATTCCACTCAATACATGGACACTTTGTCCCTGATATATATATGATAAAAAGTATTGTACACTTACATTACAATAAACACTATTATTGTATTATAATCATGGCATATCAAGAAAACATGAGCTATTATACATTATATACAGTGTATATAAAGAGAATCTGGAACAAAATATAGTGTAGTTTGTGGTTCCATTACATATTGTTTCTGGATTATTTAGAAAAAAGAAAATTTAATGAAATTATGAAAAAAAAAAATAGTTCTAACATAAATGATTAAAAAAAAAGATAAGTCATTAGTATAAATAAAAATATAAAAGGAGTCTAAAATAAAAAGAAAATATATACAAATTATTAAAGTAACATTAAGAGAAAAAATGAATGAAATAAAAATATTAATTTTATAGTAATAATCATCATTTACATATATGATTTAATATGGCATTTTGTAAGTTTCATTTTCTTCACTTTTTATCAAATTCACATTTATGATTTATTTTTGCATATAATAAAGGATGTATAAACTTTTAGCAATGAACATTCAAAATGGTCAAAATATAAGATAAAAAAGGTTTTTACAAATTATATAATTTATTAGTTTTTAATATACATAATATTCAAATTATGATTAAAAATTGAGCAATCCATCATTTTAGAATTATATTAATAATTTGAAAATATGGTTATTGCTATCAAAAGAATTAAAGATTTTATTTTAAGGTTTTAAAATGAATAATGGAATTTAAAAGCTAAACTTACATTGTCATAATCCATGTAAAAAAAAGAAATTTGAATGTGCATTTAAATTAAAATAAAGTATTACTTCAATTATTAAATTACAAAAAAAAAAAAATGAATGATTTATGAATAGTTAGTTATAAAAGAATTAATTTAGTTTTCAATTAAAATAATAATTACTATAAATATTTATTGTGATTGTATGAGATGGAAGTAAAATATAATATATAACAATATTTTATTATTTGAGAGAGAGAAAAAATAAAATAAAAAATGAGCAAAACAAATTACTGTATCACATGACCAACAATGCAACAACTCATCCCAGTTTATACATTAATACTCATTAGCTATCTCTTTTATTTTTCCCACTCTTATGCCTTTTAGTGTAAACTTTAATAATTTGTCAAGCATTGGTGATCGAGAGGTCAGCGACAGCTGCTTTACAAGCAGTTGTCCCGGGTTAGCGGGTTCGCTTCCCGGCTGATGCTATGACACATGAGAAGAAACAAAAACTTTAATAATTTAATAAATTCTTATCCAGTATTGGCCTATCCAAATATTCTCACCCTATATTCAAGCTTATGGCTTTCATTCAGGGAGAAATTTCTGCACTTTTTTTAACTATGCACTTAGAGCCTTGGTATTTAATGCATCTTTTCTCTAGCATTCTTTTTTTTTTGTTTGTTTTATTATCAAACTACTTGCATGATTATATAGATCTGAAACTGGTTTAGTATCCATACATTATGATGACTTTAGTTTGTTTTTTTAATATAATATTGACTACTTTTATTATTTGATCAGAATACATTACATGGCCGACAATCCTAACTTACACATTCATATTCATTAGCAAACTATTTTCTTTCTTTAATTTTAGCCACCTAGTAGTGTTTAATAAATTCATATTTTATGCTACCCTATGCAAATATCCCCAGACTACTTTCTAGCTTATAGTTTTTTTATCTGAGGAACTTTTGATATTTTTGAACAGTGGACTTGGATCTGATACACCTTTCCATCCAGCAGTCCATTTATTTTCTGTTATACTATCAAGATGTCAGCCTAAATTTGTAAAATTTTAAATCTTTTTCAACTCAAGCCTATTTTCTTTCAAAATTACATAGATCTGAAACCGGTTCTGTTTTTATATCTTATGATAACTATAGTTTTTTTATAGTCTTTGTCAAACTTTATCCTTTGGCCAGAATGAGTATGAAACCAATAATACATCACATGACCAACAAGACATCTTATGATCTTAGCTTACATATTGTTATCTGTTAGCAGACTTTTTATTCTAGCTATTTTTATACCATCTAATGTAAGCCGTAGTAATAAAAAAAAAGTCAGATAGTAGTGCTTAAGGTACAATGGCTACAACATATTTTTTTAAATGTAAATGCTACAGCCAGTATATGACAGCACTTATAAGAAAAGTGTTACTTTATGACATAATTAAAGTTCCAAATGGGTATTTAAAATAAGCAAAACAAAAATAATTTAAAAATAATTTATTTCAGACTGGAAATTTTATTGCATATTTCAAAATTTTTATATGCCTCATAATTGGGTTCAGTTGGATGCATTCTTTAGAAAAATTAGAATCAGTTATCACAATAAAATTAATATGATTTTTTTTATAAGCATTATTTACAAAAAAATATTTGTAATAAAAAGGTAGACATATATAACTGTAAATTGCAAAAAATGGAGAAATAAAATATTATGTTTAAAAATATAACTGGTTATGAAAATGCCAGTAATACAAAACAAAAAGATCATACTAATTATTATTTTGCAAAATATAGATACACTTACAAAAGTACTGGGATGGATATCTGTTCACTTCACAAAATTCTAGGAAATCAATGTGTATAAAATTTGTTGTATATGACATACTGTTTGTAGCTGTTGGAGATTAATGACTCCTTATCCAGGGCTGTTCTATATAAATATTTCCAGAGTAGTTTCTAGATTATGATTTTCATCCATAAGAAGCTTTTTGGATTCTTTGATAGTTATGTAGATCTTTTGAATCTAATACATCTTTCTCTAGAAGCCATTTTTTACTTTTGGTATACTGTCAAGCTACCAGCTCAAAGTAAAAAAACTTTTTAATTTTTTCGATCCAAATTTATTTCCTTGCATAATTATATAGATCTGAAAGATAATTTTTGTTTTTTATATAGCTTAGGGATCCTTATTCTTTGGCCAAATATTGATACAAAGCAATAATACATCACTTGACCAACATTACATCATTGATTCCAACTTACACAGCTATTCATTAGCATATCCTCTGTACTATATTGCACCCTATAGCAATCTTTAGTAATCATTAGATTCCAGATAGCAGTGCTTAATAAATTCTTGTCCAATGCTGTTCCATCCAAATAGTCCCAGATTTATTCCCACATTATTGTTTGGCATCAATTAGCTATAAAAGCTTTGCTAATAAATAGCAACCTGATCAAAGAATAAAGATGTCTTTTAAAAAATAAAAAATAAGATTGCCATAGTATATAGAAACTGAACTGAATTCAGACTTATATAACTGTGCAAGCAAATAATATTGAAATTTAAAAAAAAATACAAAATTTCTAGTTGGGAAGGAAGCTTGATAGTATAACAAAAAATAAAAAATGACTTTTAGAGAAAAGATTTATTAGATCCAAAAGATCCCATAAGTACAGTTCAAAAAAATCCAATAAGTTCCCACTAAGAAAGACTGTAAGCTAATCTAGAGCTATTTGGAGAGAATAACATTGAATAAGAATTTATTAGGAATCACTATCTGACTTCTATTCTTTACTAAAGCTTACACTATATGGTATGAGAGCAGGGAGAATAAAAGTTTGCTAATAATAGCAATATCTAAGCTAGGATCAGGTAACATGTTGGTGGTCATATGATATATTATTGGCTTTGTACCAATTCTGCCAAAGAATAAAGGTGACAATGGTTATAAAATAAGTAAGGTCACCATAATATACAGAAACTGAACTAGTTTCAGATCTATATAATTATAGAAGCAAATAACCTTGGATTGGAAAAATTTTTAAAAGTTTTATAATTTGATAATATAACAAAAAGTAAAAAATGGCTGCTAGAGAAAAGGTGTATTAGATCCAAAAGATTCAAGCATATGGTTTTAAAAAAAATCCAAAAAGCTCTCAGTGGTAAAAGCCATAACTAAAAACCAGATTGGTAATATTTGGATGATATAGTACTGGATAAAGATTTATTAAGCACTACTATCTGGCATTTATTAATTACTAAAGCTTGCACCAAAAATATTAACAGTAGGGAGAATAAAAAAATTGCTAAAGAATGAGCGAAGGAATCAATGTATTATTAGCCATTAAGCATGGCAATATAAAAATGTATAATGATTATAGTCAAAGAATAATTCACATACAAATCACTATATGGGTTATAAATTCAGTTAATTGGACATGGGTATGGGGTGTCATTATATTGTTACATAATCTTTCACTTTTAGGATTAAAATGTGATTTTAATATGATTTTGCAAGCATAATTTTTAGATATGCATTTTTTAAAATCTCAGTTGATTTGGAATGGTCAATCTAGCTCTTTAAACCTTTCTCACATATACATGCAAAAAAGTTCAAATATAATATCATATTGGTACGGTTGCTAACCATTATAAAGAAAATATTGCAAATACAAATATGTCATGAATAACTAGGATGAAACTCTATTTTGATTAGCATGAAAAAAAAAGAGAAAGGTCATCAATTAGATAGATGGGTTCCATCATAATAATAATAAGGCTTTTTTAGGTTTATAAATGTAGATAATAACAATCAATTCTGAATATATCAACAATGTCAACCTTTCAAGGCAACCTCCTTGGTCAAGTTGCAATCTTTAGTGTCTTTATAAACATATCAGACCATATATAAAAGTGGTACCACCTTTATTGCTAAAGGTGGTTGCCTTGACAACAGATTGAGATTGTTGATTGAATATGCTGTATAATATGGCGAATTAAAAATTAAAGAAAATGTTGGACATTCTGAAAAAATATCACTCATATACATTTTATGGAGAATAACTTTTTGCATAGGAGGTACTCTTAAAATCTGAATAAAGTTTGCAATTTTTGCCTAGTGCATTTTCAACTAAGTTATATTAGTAATAGTCATGGCATCTGATAGAGGGGAGAAGTCAATTGCCATGACTAATATAATTTAGTCGAAAGTGCACTAGGCAAAAATTGCGAACTTTATTCAGATTTTAAGCATATCTCGTATACATTTTTGAGTATAGTTATTTTCCATATTATATTTTCTCAGGATATTGCGTACTAAAATTTTCTATGCTACATATAAATTTTAAAAATTGACAAAATCTAATAATAAAAATGTATGTGTGTGTTTGACTAATACACAGACTTTCAAGCTCCCTTCAGTTATCCACTCTATCTCATACAACCAATACACATGATCACACACATGCGAAAAAAATAAATGTTCTTCAATATATGAATTTCATGCTGAACCAGCACTCATTTTATCCACTTCATAACTCTTTTTTAAATCGATAAATTTATCTATTTGATTATTATTTAAATGTCTGCAAAATCTAGTTCTTTTATTTTTTTGCATTTTACATTAATCTGTTTCTATTTTTCTTGTTCAACAATTTGTTTTTATTTCCTTTACTTGTTTTCATTTTTTATATACAATTTATTCTTCATCTCAGAAGTCCTGTATTTGACAACAATTTTAAACAATTGTTCAACTCTGTTGGGCTAAAATTCCTGCATGAGGTATTATTGGACAGGATTTTCCCTTATTAAGTCACAGAATTTTTTCAGCTAGTATGTTTAACAGGAAATTGAAAATTCAATTTTCTTTTATTTTTAAATTGATTGATGCTTTATTTCAAAATTTCAAGTTAATCACATAAAATTTCTCATATATACCTACTACGCAAGAAAATTTATACTCAATGACAAAAACAATCTATTTAGTATTACGATTTGAGTTTTATTCGAAAAGAATTGTACTTTTATATTAATATTGAAATATATGGGATAATTACAACGGGTCAAAAACACACATATATCATCACTGTTAATGGTCGTCAGGAAAAATGTCGCAAATTAAATGAAGCCATCCTTCTTTATCTTGATCTATTTCTTAAAAACTTCTATTTCCTTCTTTAAAATCATCAATTATTTTTTTTACATTCCGTCTTTATTATTCCCAATTTATCTCAAAATCTATACTCAAACCAATTCCTCTTTTTATTCACCATTTTACAAATATTGCCTAATTTATTCTAATTTGATAATATTGTTAATCCAGAAAAGTTCAGGAACCAAGAATGCAAAAACAATGGTATTGGACTGTAAACTAAATATATTGCATTTATCTCAAACCCTACATTTTTGTGAATATATTAAAATCAAAAGCACGTCATATATATTATGCGAGACTTAATATTCTAACATACTGATGAATCATATACGCACACACCTTTAATTTTTTGTATACATTTGTAATTAAATTTTTTTATATACATAAAAGGAATTTATCTCTCTATATAGTCTTGGGTGATCATTAGTATATACCCAGCTAATTATAAAAAATATTAAATAATCTAATTGTAGTAAGTAAATACAAAACCGTTTTAAATAAATTGTTATATGTATAATATAAATCTAACGTATACATGTTTTATTACACTAAAAAACTTAATATGATTTAATAATTATCATGTTTGTTATTGTTATTTTTACGAGTTTTGGACGTTGAAATAATATAAATACAATCATAATGATTGCTGTGATTGGTAGTACTGATATACACAACTCTACCCTATATTACATATATAGACACAGGTATATAATAAGCCTGTGTCTCAGTTATTACATTGTAGAGATGTCTGCCCATCCTTGCATATGTATTAAATGGATTATGTCCTGTACATGTGGGGTTCAGATTGACCTTGGGTCAAAAAGGGTGTGACAAGAATCTTGGCCTCAGGGTGGCCTTCGAGCATTCCATCATCAGATTTTCAATTGGATGGATGGTTGAAGAGTTGGAGTGAGTAGTAGATTGGAGCCTGTCCATTAAAGTATGAATATTGTCTATCTTAATATATATCTGAGCACTTATAGTATATATGTGTGGGAGATGATAATCTGGACCAACTGATGATTGCTGGTTTAGCATGAAATACGTATATTGGTGATTATTTATCTTTTCAGCATATATGTGCTTGAGTGTATCAGTGTTATTAGATAGAGTGGAGAGTGATGGGTCATTTGAAAGTCTGTGCTCATATACCCTATATAACAATGCATAATGTTTTCAGGGGTACATTAATCTTCAAAAGTTCTATTTTCAAACTAAATTCCCTTTTGTAACCTCTACCCCAACAAAAAATTATTTTACTAATCCTAGGCAAATGTTAGCATTTTATCACCAACATTCCCATCTAAATTCACATTATTTTCACTTAGAAATCTCTTAAATTACTTCAAATTTACATATTTTAAAAATATATGTGTTATATTTTCTAACGCTCATCTGTTCATAATCAACATTTTAAATCTTTTTTATATTTTATTCACTTTTGCGATCTTTAACTTAACAATACACAATTTAAATTACAAACACAAATACAATATTATTCTTCAATGTATCATTTTCTACCAGCTAATCAATATATTTATCTTTTCCATTCATTACAAGACTCTACTTTATTAAATCTTAAATCCATTAATCTATTTCTTATACATATTCATCTAAAAAAAAAATCACTCCCATATTCTTCAAATAGTCTATTACTTTTTATGTTCGATTTACTATTTGTTGGGACAGTTAAAAATTACTTTAGCAATCTCATTATTATTCATAATAAATTTTCAATTTGCTCACAGCGTTCTGTATAAAAAAGGATCATTATATTTAGCATATCATTTATATTACTATTACCCATTATAATGCCATTTCCTAAAGCATTTTCTGTATTTTCCTTAGTCATTTATACATCATTTTTATTATTATCTAGTCTCCTTGTTGATATTTCCAAATATACATTTCCAATGGCCACTTCTGAGTTCATTCCTCACTTTCCATTAATTATCATTATCGTATATTTTCTTTCTCTAATTTCTATTCATTTCTCCAAATTATATTTCACATCCATACTTTCATGTACTTCTTATAGTCATTCAATGAATCATATAATGCATTGACCCAAAAAAAGGTTGGTAGAATATATTAGTATACTTTAAAAATTTATATTTTATAGCCAACATTAAAAATGACTATATGTTGTGTTTTTGTAATGTTTCTAGAGGCAATGCTTTGTCATCAATCCATTTAAGTTATAGCCTTAGTATCCAACAAATATATAAATAAATTCTATATATAATCCTCTAATAAATTTCAACAAACACTCAAGACATTCTCAGCCTGCTAATTGATGCTATAATTTCTTCTTCTCTATTCCAACATAAACATTTCCAGTATTCAAAAAACTATATACAACTTCTTATCCGTTGTATAACTCATTTCATTAATATAAATAATGATAAATAGCCAAACTCAACTCTTCTATCCTCATTTTAAAAACCCACAACATACTTCTCAAAATGATTGAACTTTCCAATCATAACATTATTTTTTTCCTTAAATGTAATCAAACACCTTATAAAATACTAAAAATATTGTTAGTGACCTAAATTTGTTATTTTATCTTAACTTTTATCTTTAAAGACCATTTCATTCTACTCATTCAACCATGAGGCCTTTCTGTACCATTAATTATTTGTGAAGCTTTATTTCAACCTTTTAATCATTACTCTCAGTTCAATATTTCTCTCAACTTTATCAGTATTCTCAGTAATGCCTTGGTGCCATAATCGAGTAGCTTATTCTGCAATTAAGATTCATGGATGGCACTCACATTTGTCAATGCTGCACCCAAAGCTTTTATTAATTCCCAAGCAATAATTACATTAAATTATTTATTTTAATTCCTATCTCATTGTAATGATAAAATTTGTATTATGCATATTAATATAAATGATTGTGCTAAATCCCATTTTATGTTCTAACATTGATATATTTTACTTCCTTCTCTTTACACAGAGCAATCTGTTTAACATTTCTTTACTTCTTTCAAAGCTTAAAAAATCATTGTTAACCACTTTACAGACTATATTAATTATCTGTCTTTAATTATTTCTCTGTTTTTGCTGAAATAATATTTTCACTTTTCTTCAGATAATACATCTTAAATTTTACACTTCAAAAAATTAAAGATTGTGTATGCAAGTAGGTACAATAAACCGTTTTTGCTAAAACGTGTTCAAAGTAGTAAATAAACTGAATATATAGCAATAAATTTTATTGCTTGAGAGTCTGTAAGAACTTCAAGTAGTGGAAGTGAAGAAACTGGGCATTATTTATAAATCTTAAGTTCCAGAATTTTCCAATCTACCATAGCATCAGACCACAATGTGTTTTTAGTAGCTCCATATGTTTGGATTTTTTATTAAGAGAAATTTATTATGCGATACAAACCTACATTTGTTATTGTATGCTATTACAGTATAATATAAATTGTTTATTTTGTTACACTATGGTTTCAGATGTAAATCATTCAGCTTTGACATATTTACTACTATGTATGTAGTTGCTTCTCCTGCAGTTCAATTCTGTAGATTTAGCGATCATCTTCTTTATTTGAAGTTTCTCCAAGTGGTGTTTACCAAATAGTCTGGAACTATTAAATTATCTCTTTGTTTGATTTTTTTCTATGATTTTCTTTAGTTCCATTCCCTGTGGATCTACCGATTTCCCAATAGTGATTTTACATCTTATGCACCATAATGCAAAGTACATGAAGATTGTAAATCTTATTTCTGTATATACACCTTGCTTGATGCACTGCTTAATGGATATAAATTGCACAAACGGGTTGTTTATCCATCTTGTGAGGAGGGTTCTACGGTAATTTAATTTATTACAACTTATAAATCTGTGATCAATGGACTCCTCTTCCCTGCCGCACATCTGGCACATAGGGTTATCTTCTTTAAATTTCTTCAGTGTGCCAGGTAAGCATTTGTGGGCAAGAAGTCCAGGTTATATTTGATTATAAAGTCTTGGAACCAATAATGAGATGTATATATCAGTTGCTGATTGTGATGTCCAGTTTTCTGTTGATTATGCATTTTTCTCCATTTAGTAATTTATGTGCTGTTCAGTATTTTATTTTAATTTGTGATTGGGTTTTCTTTTATGTCAATTACCTTTTGAATATTTGCATATAAAGAACTAATCCATTTGTTATTAGTTGGTGGGGCTGATCCATAGGGATGATATCTTCTTTGAGCAATGTGGTTGGGTATTTGTTTATTATATTAAATAGTGAGTTATAGTTGTTTTGTATAATTAGTGTTTTAATACAATGGAGCAAAAGACCATTAAGTCTTCTTGGTGTTTGTAATGTTCAAAGACTGATAGCGGTGACCTTTTGTTCCCAAAACAGTTTAGTACAAAAGGTATTTACTTTTTGAATGAATTTTTTGGATGGTCATATCCCAGCCAAAAAATAGGTGATTTTCTGGAACCCCAGTGAGTTGAGTAGAGTGACCTTACCTTGTAATGAGATATATAGCCCAGTAAGTGAAGTGAATGTCTGTTATTAAACAGGCAAACTCTCCATACAGTAGTGCCACCCTGAGAAATCAAGGGATGCTAAAAGGCTTGTGCATAAAATCCTCATCTAGTGGCACTACTGTATGGAGAGTTTTGCCTGTTTAATAACAGTTATGTGCTAGCATAAGAGATGGTGATCATGTGATATTTAGTGATTGTCTGTTGTATCGAGCTTAGTAGTAATTCTTCAATTTGGTGCCTCATCGATCCATTTGATTTGTAAAAGTCAGAACCTAGAAATTTTTGCAGATTTGCCATAAAATTTGATTTTATTCTCTTTCCATTCAGCAATTTCCACGTGGCCAATCTGGTCATGTTAAATTTTAATTTGAAAATGTTGGTATAATTGGAAAAAATTTCTTCTAATTTGGGTATATACTTGCTGGAAGGGAGACAAATAAGTACATCATCCATATAAATGATATGCCCTATCTCCCATCCAATGGCAGGAACATATACTCCCAGAAGTGACCTCTCAATCTCTCTCAGCAGCAGATTGATAAATGCTATAATAATCTCTGAAGGATCAAGATGAAAGGATCAAACCCAGGGACGACTTTGCCATTCATTATGATAAATATGGATCTATTTGTTAGTAGATTGGCAATCATTTTAAGGTACATCCTCAGCACCTCATATTCTTGGAGGATGTCTATCAGGATGTTTGCTCTGACAGAGTTGAATGCCGCCTCGATATCCAATTGAACGGTGATTGGTTTAGACATTCTTTTGGCTCTCATATAATCTAGAAGAAGCTTCATTTGGCTGATAGCATTAATTGATGACTCCCCCTCCTAGCATATTGATCATTAGAAATAAAGTTGAAGATTTTTTTTTGTATTTGATCTTTGATTAGCTGCTCAATTATTTTTATTAATAGGAGGATCATCAAAATGGGCCTTAGGTTGTTTAGATCAGAGGCTTTCTCTCTCTTTTTTTAAAAATGAAACAAGGGATACCAGGTATAAGTTTTTGATCTCCCTATGACCCTGTGTGAGGTGGTCAATCATGGCTTTGATTTGGTGCCAAGAATCTTTCCAAATGGAGGACAAATTTAGGTATTCCATATGCCTCTGGGTAAATTCTTTCTGGGAGACTCCTTAGATCTTCTCTAAAGTTATATCATGAGAACTATCTGGGTCAAGATATATGGCCTCACTGATGTCCCCACTCTTTTCTGATTGAAGCTTTGCTTGAAAATGCTGTTGAATAGCATTTATCAACTCTGGACCTATGAGTGTACTGTCTTTTATTGTTAATAATTGAGGTATGGCTTTCTTATTTCCTCACCCCCAGTGCTCATTGGATGTAACTACTAGACCAACCCTGCTGGTCTGACAGAAATGGAAGTCCATTTTATGGATAAATATTCTGCCAGAGATCTCTGTCAGTCTTTACATTGACCTTTGGGGCAAGGACCCATTCAACAAATTTGGTATTTGAGGTGGATGGTGTGGCTACTCTAATTTCATTGTCTATTAATTCCAGATCTGTGAGCAATCTTATCGTTCCTTTTTTGTTGAATGTAATTTCATTGATTATTTATTGGAGAATGGTGATGAAGGAGAACCAAGCCTCTTCCACCGGCATTCTTGGGATATCAATTTTATTGAAGCAGATACAGGTTTCAGAGAATAGTTTTTCTGGAGTTGTTTGCTTGAGTAGCATTCTAATAGTTCTGTCCATTCCATCAATGATTGCCCTCCTGATGTTGACTTCCAGACCTATATTTAGAGCAAGGTGGTCGGAAAAGAAGACAGGTCAGAGTTTACCATCGATGTTAAAGTGCAAATTCAGCAAATAATAAATTAGGTCAATAAGTGGTCTTTTTTTGTGTAGAAGGAAAAGGCATTATTGGGGAATAGGCTTTCTCCACACATGTACCACTCTGTTGGAACAGTGAACATACTTTTTATTGAATTTGTCGTATGTTATGTTGAAGTCACCCATAATAATTATTGGGGATTGATTGGATGCAATGACTGAGTTTATGATGTTGATCGTGTTTCTAATTAAGTTTTGATCATTTTTCAAGTATAGGTAGATTAGATTGATTTGAAATTGACGATAGGTTAAATGTACGATTAAACAGTTTGAATCAAGATGTAAAATTCTAAAGCTAGTAGGAGGGGTCTAGTCTGGAATTGATTAGAAATTGCCACTCCTCTTGTAGTAGTCATTGAGGTTGAGCAATTGCAGCAGCTGAGATTTTGAAAGATTAGATTAATTTTATGATTTGAATTATTATGAATTTTAGTTTCGGCCATGCATATAATATTGAATTTATGTTTAATTATCCAATCTTTTATTTCATGAACTCTATTAAGTGTGTTAAGTCCACGAACATTAATCCCAAAGAATTTTAGCTTCATTTAATTAATGTTTCATAATATACGCTTGAACTGGCTCATCAGCTACTCATTAGCCATTGTCTATTCCATCGTTGTGATTATAAATTTTTTCCTCTGTTCCATTCAAATGAATATTCTGTGTATAGATTATATTCCTCGGTTGAAGAGACGTCTGGCTGGAATTTGTCTGATTTATTATAGAGATTTAGCCCTTCAATATAAGCTCATCTTCTTGTTCCTGATGATCTTGAATTTTCTTCTCTCTATTAGTCATTGTATGATAGCCCCTGGTCTCTGGGGATAGTGAATCTTTTTTTCTCCATTTCTGATCTTCATCACTACTTTGGCTTAGATTGAGTGGAGAGATTGTGTCATAGCTCTTCTTCGTTCGCTTTCTTGTCTTTTTTATTTTTTCCATGGGATCATTTTTATTTGAATCACCTGAGTTTGACGTTTTTTCATACACATACATAATTAGTATTATAACACAAACTTTTCAGCTCAATAAATATGTATAGATGTTTATGTATATCCTGAAATCAAGTTAATGATGATTCGTCTCTTCTAATAGCTGGTGTTTTATTATCTGAAAAAACAAGCAGTTCATTAAACATTAATAAATGTTTGCTTTTGGCAAAATAAAGTAGCAATTTTGAAAGTTGCAATTTTCAAAGTTTTTTTCCTTCTAACATAATTATTAGCATATTAAATTTCACAGAGAATTTTTAAAATATTATTTTTAAATAAACTATTTACCAATTTCTAATCAATTTTTACTACACATATATATTCTGACAAGTACTCCTAACTTGAATTTAATTTGGTTAACATATTTGTTATCTTAAATATCTGCAAAGTATCCCCTCAGTTTTTTCCAAGTTGCCCTAGGCATATCCTTAACGCATATTTAACTTTTAAAAATTCTCATTTATAACTAACTATTTTTGTAACTTCTCAAACTCAATCTACCTTGGAAAATATATTTAAAAAAACATTTCCAAACATTGAAAACATTAAATTCTTTAAAGTATATTTTTATGGAAAATATTTTTTGGAATTTGAGCGTTCCATCATCAGTTTTTCAATTGGATGGACAGTTGAAGAGTTGGAGTGTGGAGTAGATTGAAGCCTGTCCATTAAAGTATGAAGATTGGTTATCTTAATATATATATATATATATATATATATATATGAGCACTTATAGCATATATGTGTGGAGATGGTAATCTGGACCAACTGATGATTGCTGGGTTAGCATGAAATATGAATATTGGTGATTATTTATCTTTTCAACATATATGTGTTCAAGTGTATCAGTGTTATGAGAGAGTGGAGAGTGGTGGGTGGTGTGAAAGTCTGTGCTCATATACCCTATATATTAATAATAGATGTAGGTGAATTATTATTAATTAATGTTGACTTTTAAATAATTCAAAAATTTCTAGCGTACAATACGTGGAAAAAATTAATGCCTGCCTTTTTCTGTACAGTTTGAAATGATTTTCATTGTTGTCTTGACTATGATTAATAATAAATGAATAATCAAATAATTTATTGTCTAGCACTTCATAAGAAGTTTGAACAAACGAAAATGTTGGGGTAGCACCATGATCCATGGATTTTAAGCACCAGAATCTACCATTAATCCATTCAGGGCATTATGAATTATAATTACTATCTGCATATGCCATGTCTATTCAATATAGATATTGGTAATAGGATATTTAAAAAAGATAAAAGTAGATGAAATTATTATGAAATGAAAAAAACCCATAGAGATAAAAAATAAAAACGATGAACTGCTTTTAAAAAAGAAATATGATACAAAAGAGAAAATAAAATAGATTCCAGTATAATACAATCAATAAATAAAAAAGATTAAAACAAAGGTATAATGCTTCAGTCTGCCAAAGATTTAAACTACAAAAATCCAAATGGGCATTCTCTTTTTCTTCAATAATACATTTCTATTGCATTTCCCAATAGTTCTACACTCATTTCTTTATAATACTATCAATACTATTTTATTGTCTATATTTTGATTCACTTGTTGAACTAAAATAAACCATATTACTATTTTTTTAATCTGAAAAAGAAAAGAAAAAAATCTAACTGAAAATAAGTTCTTCAGTCCAATGGTGCTAGTACTTAAGAACTAAAGTTTACTAAATCAAACTCCCAACTCAGCAAATAATTTTTTTTAAATTTTGGCCAAGTAAATGGACCTCTGAAACTAGGCTTGCTTGTTTGCAGCTTGAACATTTATCTACTTTTTTGGCAATACATAATATGATAAATAAATAAAACTAGATTTAATAATTGTGTCACTACAAGGCTATCTTAAAATGATTTATGAAAATTAACAACTACAGTTTGACTAACATTTGATTTAAGTCATCAACACTTTTATAAACTAGAATTACAATAGAAAACCTTGTGCAGTAATTTTAATTGTTCTTTTAGTCAGTTTAAAAACATTTAAAATTATAAAAATTTAACAATGCGAAATTGATAAAGTAAATTTCTAATAAATAATTTTAGCCTCAAACTATATATTTTTAATTGCTGCAGGCTTACAAATGGAGGAGTTTCTTTTATTCAATTTTAAAAAAATATTTATTTAAAATTTATGAGATTAAAAAATCTTTTAAATTATAAAAATTTTAAAGTGTGGAATTGATCAAATTTCCTGATACCCAAAAATCCTAGGACAGTTTTATTATTTAGTTTTCTGTGTGATTGTATTTTTCACTTTAATTTGTATGGGGGGGGGGTGAATTAATAGTTCAGACTATCTATATAAAAGCATTTTCGTGAACTTAAATTGAATACTGACTTGGCATTTGGTAATTTTACTATCTATTTCTAATCTGATAAATAGCTTTATCTACATTCTAGTTTTTTTTTTTTTTGTTTCATAATTAAAGAGTTTTAAATTAATGCATGATACCTAAATGGAATTATCTTCATGCTCTATGCTTTGCAAATTAAAAAATAGCAGGGATCAAACCATGCTACTTTCTTGAATTTCTTCAAATTTTAAACATCTTCAAATTTACTTAAGAGTGCATACCAGAACTTTACATTTCAGATCACATGCATAGAGAATAAGGAAAATGGAGAATCATTTGTAAAATAAAATATAGATTTCAGAAAGCCACAGAACATATATTGCTCCCTTTTTCCACATTTGCCATGAAAGCTCATCTAAGAATAAAATTATATATTAAGGGATATAAGATTTGTATATAAATTCATCTATAAAATTTGATAATTTTAAAAATGTATAATAACATTATGATATATATCATGATTCACCAATTAATTGCTAAAGACTAAACAAATTTTTGAGGTTGATGGAATAAAGTAATTTTTAACTATGTTCCAGGACATAGCTGGTTATAAAAGTTTTTAAATTATGAGAACAGATATTATACAAAAAGAGCTAAAGATTATTTGCAAAAGAACTTTATTAATATAGTATTGCATAATAAATTGAAAATAACTATTATTATTTTAGCTCACAAATAAAGCATTTCAGAGCTTCATTTAGGTTTGACAGAATTACTATTACGAATACTATTCCATTTTGATGTCATCGAAAAAAGAAATTTACTAATTCCAGCAGCAAAATAATAAATAAAAATATTTAATTGCAATAACATGGTTATCTACATGGTGGACATAAAATAGCTGCTGCTAAGTAAACAAGTGCAATAAACATGTTCTTTTTTCTTTAAACCCCTCATCTCACCTCCACATCACAAGTTACAAAATTGTTGATCTTGAGGATTATGATGAAAAAATTGTACATACTACTATATAAAACAAATATAAAAAAATAAATTCAAAAATGATTATTTGTTAGTAGTCTATCAAAAAACCATGATAATACATCAGTAAAAAATTATAAACAAAGTTTTAATTATGCTATGTGAGGATTCACCACCCTTAGAAATAGTTGATTGATACATATGTTGAAAAAAAAAACATTGGGGAGGACACTTTTTAAGATTCAATACTGAATATTTATAAATGACAAATATCTACATTTTAGCATTGCACATTTATTATATTTCTTAATCCTAGTAATCAGAGCCACCATGTGCAGGTGTAACGGTTGTGCAAGATGCAGACACTTCATCAACGGGGTGGCAAATCACCACTATAATAAAATTTATATGTAAATGAAAATTTTAGATTTACGAATCACTCCATTTTTAGAAATACATTTGAATTGCATATATTTTTCATTTAAATATAAGAGGATTACTTTTTTTTCACTTAATCTTGTGGCAATATTCAAAATATATTAAATATGAAATACTCTACCATTGCATTACACTGAACAGACAGATGCCATTTCTTTGTGATAAGTAAAAAAAAAATTACATATAAATGAAAATGTTTAGATTTCTGAATTACTTTTATTTAAACATTGTAATTTATATACAGAAAAACAATATATTATAATTAATAATTTATTTAAAAATTAACTTATTTAAAAAATATTATCTCATAATAAATATGCACAGTAGATAATTTAGTTTATCAATCACATTTTATAAGCTCTTTTATCATGTGTTCAATATAGCTGTGGGGTTTCAGATTCTGAAACACAGGATTTGGGGGTCGATTCTGCTGAGATCTTGTGCTTTTTTTTTAATACTGATATCTCTTTTTCTTTTTAATATTATCTTTATTTTTTTATGTTTTACTAATCTGCTTTCTTTTGATTTGGACTGTAAAGGAATTTGTTATTTAGCTAAAATTCATAATTGATCTGTAATATTACCCAAATACACAATGATCCAAATCCAAAAAAAACAGAATTAGTAAAAAAAAAAAAACAATTTTTTAGAAAAATATTGTTGCACACATTTCATTAAAATGATATTATCATTTAATGTCATTCTGTTGATTGTAACAATCATAAAACATCACTTGTAATTACTCTATTGGGAAAGTGCCTACAAAATTCTTTATCTATTCTACTGAAAGAAACCAATAGTTTGATTTATTATTTTTTTTTTAGTTATTATAATCTATCATTAAACAGAAATTGTAAGGCATGACAATGGCTTCTAAAAATTTAGCAAATAAACAATGTAAGTGTGAAAATTTTTTCCCTTAAGCAAATATAGCATAATTAAGTTTTTTTTAGTGCAACAACAAATTCACAAAAAAATAAATCATGAAGTAGTGTTAATATTCCATTACTGAACAAATATTTAAGAAACTTTGTTAATAAAAACATAACAAGTTATACAGGACAAATTTGGAACCAAATTAAATAAAAAAACAAGAGTTATTATTACACTAATTAATATGAAGGTTAGATTTGACCTAGTTAAAACTTATAATTATTTATCACATTGCAGCCACATAAAGTCAGAAGAGTTAATATTTAAGTAAAAGATAAAAGTGTAAATAATTTTAAAAAAAATTAATATTCTATTTTATATTTTGTTAAACAAATGTGTAAGCTTGTGGTTTAGACCTGTAGAGGTCCCTACCTTTGCATTTTCAACCACACATGCTTTAGGTTTATTGCATTAGTAAATATTACTTATGTAATCAATGTGCGTTAAATAAATTTATGATTACAACTTTAAATTATCGTAATAGATTTCTAACTATAAGATCTTTCCATTGACTCAATGTAAATTTTGCGAGTACTAATGTATAATAGGAATTATGGACTTAATCAGTGAAGTATTGAATAGCTTCACACTCTCAGATCTAACTGCTTCAGCTTCACACTATTTATATAGAAAGTAGGTTGAAGTAAAGAAGGGGTTCCCCTCTTTTTTTCCAATGTGTAAGCTTGTGGTTAAGACCTGTAGAGGTCCCTACCTTCGCATTTTCAACCACACATGCTTTAGGTTTATTGCCTTAGTAAATATAAACAAATATTAGAATCCATTTTGTTTTAATTAACTAATTTTATTGCATAGCAAGGGAAATGGAGATATCTTTTTCACATGATGAAAAAAACGTTTAGATGGTTTAAAAAAACTATTTTACTTGCAAATATAGATATATTCACAAATTGATACTTATAATATATAAATAATTACTTGTTTATTATAAATATGATTTTGAATCAATATTTGAATAAATAAAATACATATAATGCAAATATATATATATTATTTTCTTCAATATTTTATT
Organism: Epiperipatus broadwayi; assembly: GCA_028023455.1. Classification (NCBI taxonomy): domain Eukaryota; kingdom Metazoa; phylum Onychophora; class Udeonychophora; order Euonychophora; family Peripatidae; genus Epiperipatus; species Epiperipatus broadwayi. The sequence continues at coordinate 214,735 of JAQFVV010006415.1, forward strand.
GTGAATCCGTTAATAATATTATTCTAATAAATTTTTATTTTTTGTGAAATTTGATTCAATATATAAAAAGGCTAACCAAGAGAATCAATTTTGATTATGCTAATTTCACGTTAAAATGACCAGAACAGTGTGAAACATTTAGGTAAAATAACCTAACTGAAAAATCTGTGCTACCGCATAATCAGTGCTTCTATAATGGTATTACTTTGCATGTAATATTCATTGTAGGGCTTACAAATTACAGAGCTTTAGCAAAATATATATATAGTTTTCATCTAGCATGTTATAATTTATTTATTTTTAGTTTTCACAAAAGACTTAGATCATGCAAGTCTAGAGCTTTGATAAATGTAAGGTCTTGTGCTGGCACTATCCTCAGGTTGACTCTAATCATGGTACTAGGAGTGCTGGAATTTAGCTTGGACAAAGGAGTATCTTACTCATGCAGTGGCTTTGCTAATAATACTAGTTTGAAGATCAATGAACCTAGAGATAATTGACATTATTGACACTGAGTGATATATATTCTATAGTATGTAAACATTAATAAGTTAATATAATTTCAATAATATATAAAGTATTAGTTTTTAAAAAAAATTCTCTTCAGTCGTTCATAATGTTTAAAATTCTGTATTTTACAGTATTTTAATATTGATGTCACAAATATGAATCATCTTTCGATTTCACTGAAAAACATCCAGTGGCATTTCTAATTTTTTTAAAAAAATTGCAATTTATTCTAAACAATTTGCATAATGTTTAGAAATTCTATTTTAATTATTAAATTACTTTTCTAAGAAGTGTGTTTAAAATATAAATTTGTTCAACTGTTTTTTTCACAAATAAATTAAATTCAAGTTAATTGAAGAATATAAATCTCTCAAAACATGATTAACATTTTTCTGTTGTCTTTTTAATTTGGATTATTATGTGTAAGGAAGAATTATTTTAATAAATCACGTTATTTTTTTTTTTTTCATTTTAAATATGATTAGCATAGATTCAGCATTTTTTAAAAAATACAATATGTTTCTAGCTCATAAACTACTGATCCTTCCATATTGTGTGTGTATTTAAATAAACATATTTCAGTAAGGTTCAGATATCATAAAGAAATTTCTGGGCAGCTAATCACATATCAGCACTCTGAAGGATATGGGTAATCTTTGTCATGAATCATTTAAGTAATATATTTCAATATATAAAGAACTATCTTCTTATAAGATTTACAAGACATTAAGCATTATATTTTTCCAAACTTATTTATTTCTTGCTTTATTGTTAAAAATTTCATAATTCCCTTCTCCCTTAATTCTTTACCTGAGCATTATGATATACTTTATGAAAATGCTACTATTCCCATACTATTATTTTCAAGCACTGCCTGGATTAATATTGGTTGAAGCTGCCAGGTATACTCATATGAAACAATAATACTTTAATTATAGTTTTTGCCAATAAACGGAACCTTTAGTCAGGCAAAAATATCTAATTTTGCACAGTAGCAATAACAAACTTAAAAAAAAAACCAGTAGTTTAAATTTTAGCTGAAATAGACACCATTATTACCATAACTACAATAGTTATTTTTATTTTAACATATGAAAAGAATTTTAAAGTCTGGGTTCAAATCACCTCTAATTACATCTAGCTTAAATGTATACAGTATATTTGTATTTATTATATATATTTTATAAATAAATTATACATACCCACATATATAATGGTTATTCGCATGATAGCAAAGCAAGTCCTCTATACCAAGAATCCTCAATCTGTTGTCAAGACAATCTCTCCAAATCAAAAAGAGCTAATACAAGACTTTAACAGATTGAGATTTTTATATTTCTAGATGTTTAAATAAACTTCAATAAACAGAAAAATATCTGTTTTGAAAGTAGATTAATAAATAACCATTTTTAAAATTTTCAACCCCAATTGCTATTCATTATTATGTATATAATAAATCTAAAATTGCACAAAGCTAAATAGTTTTAAACATAAATGGTATGATAACAGCTTAAATGTATCTAAACCATTAATCTTCAATATATGCAACTTCAGATTTATTGTCTAAATGCTTTAAAAATGAGTACACCTGGGTCTCATTTTATGTGGTAGATAGGTTCCACAGAAAACCCGCATTAAAAAAAATCACACAAAAATAGACTTAACTTACCTTGAAAAATGGGGGATAGGTTCTGTATTTTTCAGAATTCGCATAAAAGCAAAGCAACAAGGAAAATTTACTTTAAAATTTGATTTAAAAAATAAGCAAATAAAGTATAACTAATAAAAAATTTCAAATATTTGAAAAAAATTAATACAAGTCAAACTTTTTTTACTTTTTTTTATTAACTACAGTATTTAATTTTACATTTTTCATCCATATTTTAATCATTACCACAAGCATTTGTTTGTAAACTGGTAAGAAATCAGATTAGATGTGATGTATTGTGGCTTCTCCTTAAATGAAGTCAAGAATCTCTCAGCAATTATGTCCAGAAAAATGTGTTAGCCACTTTATTTTTATTCGTGATGTGATGTACAACTAGCGCCACTTTTGGCTTCTCCTTAAACGAAGTCAAGAATCTCTCAGCAATTATGTCCAGAAAAATGTGTTAGCCACTTTATTTTTATTCGTGATGTGATGTACAACTAGCACCACTTTTAGTTTTGTGCTGTGTTAATGGTTTTCTGTTTCTATATTAAAAAAATAAGATCGTAATCAAAACAAAAAGATTATACATTATCATTAGAAAGATTATTTTCAGTTTATAAAATCTTCGTTTTTTATTTTAAAAATCTAAAAGATTATTTATTTCTGTTATATAAAACAAAATACGGTTTAAAAGTTTAAATTTTTTGAATATTTATTGAGATATTTTTATATATAAGTATAAATCTATTATTATTATTTAGTCATTAATATAAATAGGTTATTTACATAGAAGCTAAAATTCTAAATACAGCTTCAGGCCATATTCACATTAGCTGCTAATATAACGTTATATTTTTGAAAAAAAAAAAAGTATTTCAAGTCCAAATAAGTTATTAATAATTTAAATTTCTTGATATCTGATAAATATAGTGAAATATGAAAGATATTAAGAAGAAACATGAATCGCATAACTTCAAAATCGCATTAAAATAATCCGCATAAAACGAGACCCAGGTGCATTTATTAATCTACTTCTAAAACAGATAGGAATATAAAAAATCTCAATCTGTTAAAATCTTGTTTAATTCTTTGTCTATATTAAGATCTTAGACCAGAATGAAAGGGGAATCCATTTTTCACTCACAGAAAATAGTTTGCGACAGATTGAAGATTCATTGTTTAGATAAGCTTGGACTATTAATATGTAATAACTGTTTTTGGATATAATTTGAGATGAAAAGCCTGCAATTTATAAGGGTTTTTTTATTATTATTTACATTTCATATATATAATTTTTAGTACTGATTACAAGTGTGCTGATGGCCATTTTGAATTCTAAGAATCATCCAAAACCACCACTGACACATCCAAACAATAAATGATATTGAATACTCCATACATGTTCATGATATGACTATTCATTACAAAATCACAATTTACATCAATAATTAAAAAATTAAAGCACAAATTTTGTACAATTATATTTGATCAAATCACGTGATTAAAATATACAAAATATAAAAAATGGGATGAACGAATAACTAACATATACAAAGTCACAATTTACATCAGTAGTTCAAAGATTAAAGCACAAATTTTGCACAACTATGCTTGATCAAATCACATGACAATATATATATATAAAATGGGATGAACGAATAACTAAAATATACAAAGTCACAATTTACATCAATAATTCAAAAATTAAAGTACAAATTTCATACAACTATGTTTGATCAAATCATATGATTAATATATATATATTGTGCCCTTTTGTATGGGTCACCATTTAATTTTGTGCTAATCTATTAAAAATTTTAAATTTAAGATATATTTGAATATGTGATGTTGATTTTGCTTATGGTAATATTTCAAAAGATTTAATGAAAGCAATCTATGAGTATTTGATATGTAAAATTGTGCTGATATTGAGAGAGACATTTTAAAATGATGATGATTATAATATATAGTTGGAAAAATGGCTATAATCAATACTGCATTAATATATTTAATAAATAGGTATTTAAAGCTAAAAGTGTTTAAAAGACAAGTTAAAATTAAATACATATATTTATTGTTGATAAAATAATATTATAAAAGAATATAAATATTTTAAATTATTATAAATACTTAAATAGAAGATTGATATTTGATTTTAATAATATCGAATAATTATTTTAAAATCTATTATAATATCTTATTTATTTAAAAAATGTTTATTTTAAAAATGCAATTGTTGGTTTATTTTTAGACGATGATAAGCGTTTCTTGTGTTATAAAGAACAGATGTTATACACACACATGCTTGGAAGTTATCTAATAAAGTTGCAAAACTATTTTAAAAAAATCATGTTATAAATTTATAAATAATACGTGAGTTATCACGAGATAAAATAAAGATAAATCAATGTAGAATATTAAATCTGATTTTAAAATATTGTTTTAAAAATATGACGTATAAAAAATATTTAGTTTATTTAAAAATAATCTTATAAAAGTTAAAATTAAAATCAAGTGAAATAATATATTTTTTAAAAGTGTTTAATGGATTTAAATAAACGATAAGAATTATTTTAAAAAATGTAATAATGTAATAAATATTAAATATTAAATAAGTCATTATTTATTTTTAATTTTGTGTTGTTGGCAAATATGTAAATAAGCCAGCAAATTGATTGTTTAAATGTACCAATCAAATGGGAAGTTTCTTCCGGTATAAAAGCTCAGTTCAATTGTTAGGAGAGGACTTCATGATTGAATTTTCAAGTTAATTGTGCTATTAGAAAAATAGCTAATTAAATTTATAGACGCTCTAAAATCATTTTAAAATTACAAGAGTGTCGTTATAAATAATCTATAAAAGTTTTAAATAATAGACATGCAGTGTTAATTTAAATTTTCCTATCAATCGTCTCTAAATTGAAGCTCAATTTACATGCAAATGGTCATGGGAACATCATATATAGTGAAAATATATCGGAAACTTTATACTAGAAGTATGACAAACGCTGGATTAGTTCGGAAAATTACAAGATGGAGAAAAGTAGTATTTTGGACAGTATATAATTTTAAAAGCTAATTACTATTGCTTATTAGAAAATAGATATTTTAAAGAATAAAATACTTCTTTATGAAGAAAGTATTTTTGCAAGCTATAAATTTGAATATATATCTTAAGTAAAGATATTAGAAATGAAAGTAGCTTTGAATGCTTGCCTTGTTAAGTCTTTATGTTTAAAAGACTGAATGTTGATAATTTTAAAGGCAAGTCAATTGAAATATAATTAGCTAAAAATCTTAATATAATAAAGTTATTATATTGAAATAATTTAAACGCGGGTCGTTTATAGATAAAGAAGATTATTCTTACCTGGATTTTTTTTTTGTTAAGAAATGCGCAAGAAATATGTGGACGTCCCAGTTAATTTAAAATAATTAAATGATAATTTTTCATAAATTATAAACTAATTCAAGAATAATAACTTTTAAATAATATTCTTTAAAGAACTGCATCCGGATCAGATAAACTATTTTAATTTTATTATATTTTTTATAAAAGAACTGATTAACTTTTATTTTGTTTTAAAAGAACGTTTTTCATTTTTCATAAACTTTTAAAAAAAACACGTGGTGGACCGGAAACAGGAAATGGTGTGCTAGTGAATATGTGCCTAGGATTAAAAAAACTTTATGGTGAAAAGGAAACATCGCTGGAGTTATGTAATATAAATTTTGTTTTATTTATTTAATATAAAAATTAAATATTATTAATCTATTAAAATAAGATAGGTACATATCTTTAAATAATAACTAAAAAATAATATAATAATTAATTGCATAAGTTTATTTTATAATTAATATAAAACGTAATATGTTAAAGAATGATCGTAAGTATAAATGTGAATTATTTTATGAAGCTGTAATTCCGAAGAATATTGGAAGATGGACTGTACATTAAATCATTATTGATGGTAAAAATTGTATAATAATAATAGTTTTGATGTATTTAATATGTTTTCTTTAGATCAACCGAATGATATGTTATTTTGAATGAATGTATGATTATTTTAAAAATACACACACATTATATTGGCAGTGACAGTTTTATTTAAATATGCATAATTTGAATTTATGAGATAAATACGATGCAACATTACATAAGAAGTTTAGAAATAATTATATGATTCTTTCGTAAATAAATTTTGATTTTTATTTTATTATTATTATGTTGGAGTATTAGAATTATATTTATTATTCATACCAGTAATTATTTTATTTCAAGTTAGGAAGAGATCTCAAAGTCTATATTTTTTTTTTTATTTTATTGGATAAGTTAAGTTAAGTTTTATGTAGAAGTTTATGTTTGAATTAAAGGTTTACTGAATATGATGAAGTATAAATAGTTTTGAATAATTAGTATTTATGTAAAGTAGATGATTGTTTTTCCGGAAAGTTTAAATAAGTTTTAAAGGATGTTTTGTAGATAGAAATTTATTAGGAAGGAGTAGTATAACACATGGATTAAAGTAATAATTTCACACAGAAAAGAATCATAAAATTTATCTAATATAGTGCTTTATGAATTTGAAATTGATGAATAATTTAAATATTATTATTTTAACAGTACATATATGTAATGCATATTTAATAAAACATATAGCATGAATTGCATTAAGTGAAATATAAAATTATAATCAATTATTTGTTATTACATTACAAGGATACATTAGTTTCTATATTATGCTATTAAAGTAATGCTGATAATAAAGTAAACACATACTAGTACATTATAAAATGAATAATAGCAATACTTAAGTGATGTAGCAATTTAATTAATAAAGTTTAATTGTTTACATATGCTACATAAAGATTATTTACATAAATTTTTCTGTGTAATAATTGAAGTTCACTGATATTTATTTAAAGTCTAAGTTTTGAAAACATACTTTAATGTTATTAATACAGCATTTTAAAGGATGTATAATTACTTATTAGGAGTATGAATTAATAACAGTGTAAACATATTGTATTATTATTTTCTTATTTTTATTTTCTTTGTTTTCATAATTTTGAACTGTAAATATTGTAAATAAATTTTTAGTTGAAGTTAATGTAAATAAACTTGTTTAATTTGTTTTAAAAGTGTGTTGAGTTCATTATTTTACACCACAGCATTTGACAGCAGATAATTTGAAGAAACATAATATTTGCACAATGTGAATTTATTATTATTATTTAGAAATAAACACAATATTTTCCTGATATCATTTTATAAGAATTGATTGACATTAACATATAATATTATTATGGTCATAGGGTAATTATAATGCACATTATAAAAGTACAATATTATTTATTGCCACAGATTAATAAATTGTAAGATTTTGATATATTCCCAAAATTAAGATACTATATGAAGATAAAAGATATACACATGATTATTTATCTATTTAATGATTGATGATATAACCGAAATAAATAAGATTAAGTTATACCCTAGGATTAGTATTGAGTATTATTATTATTAGTATAAGTTAGGTGTATTTAGGTTTGATATAAAATCCCATATCATACTTATTCACATGGGTTATCATTACTTTAAGATAATTAGAAGAACCTGAGATTATTTAATTATATTTTAAAATTAAAAGTTAAGATTTATTTTTATTATTATTAAAGATAATTTATTTTATTTAAAAGCCATAAGAATGCTATAGATGTAGTATTAAGTTAATAAGGATGTAATAGTATTCTTATGCCATTGAGACAATGTATTAGAAGATATTGACTCAATGTAAATCTACTTATTACTTTGTAACTTTACTTCACAGTCTCATGATTTTAATAAATACTTATTTAATTAGTACATACTATAGAAATATATTGATTTTGATAATTAATAATAAATTTAATTTGAATATGATAATATAAAAGTATATTAAAGATAGATATGCAAATTTTAATTAAGCATTACAATTTAATTGAGCTAGTTGTATTTCAAACTATATTATACATCGAGAAGTAAGGGTACAATATATATAATGGGATCAATTAATACATTTCGAAAAACTAAAAACTTATTAAATACAAATTATATTACAATATATGCTCATAAGCACATGTAGAAATAATGTAAATTGATCATACCAAGATTATAATTTTGAAATATTATAATATATGCCCATAAGCACATATAGAAATAATATAAAATCGATCAAACCAACCCTATAATTTCAAAAAACTAAAAGCTTATTAAATATGAGTTACATTACATTATATGCCCAATGAATTATATTACAATTTATGCCCATAAACAAGATCAATAAAATCTTCTCTTCCATGATTAGTATTTTCCATTCTCACAAATGTTCATCGTTAACAATATTCTAACTCAGTTTCTGCCATAAATTTCCTATGATAAAGATCAGTCTATTTCCAGCACATTTTTATTTGCACAGCTGTCTTTCCTTTTACTGCGATTAGTTCTTTCACTCTCCATTGTATTTAGCAATTTTTCTTTATCATTTCATTTAATCAGCCTTACACATTTGCTTGTTGCTTTATATACACAATGTGAACTTTTTCACAAATATTTTAATGTAACATATGTTGGCTAATTTAATTATCATTTCACATTTACGTTATGTTTAAGCAATCTACTTTTGTTGCTCTCTACTTAAAATAACATTTCTATAATTAAACTTCATTTGTGTTTTCTTCTCTCTTGTTTTTCTGGCTTCCTATCTTATACACTTACTAAATGCATATTTTTAACCAAATACAACAAGCACATGTAGAAATATCATAAAATTGATCGTACCAACCTTATAATTTTGAAAAACTAAAAGCTTATTAAATATTAATTATATTACAATATATGCCATAACCATATGAAATAAAGTATATTAATTTTACAATTAATAAGATTTTTTCTTACCAGAAAGAAAGTATGATGTTACATGCTTGTTTTGTTTCATGTAGTTAGAAAATAAGATGGAGATAAGTAAAAATCGCATTGTTCACATTTCTCCTCCTGATATGGTTATCGGATCTACACTTGATCATGTGAGGTTCTTACAGGCTCTTGAAATTGGTACAAATTTATGTCTATTTACATTGAAGTAACATTTACCACCAACACATGAATTACAGATTTTATTATTTTAAAATACTAAGTATTGAAATAGTTTTAATTATCAAGGAGAATTTTGTGTGTAATGAGAAAATGAACTTCTTGCATGAATAGAGGGTAGGATGTTACCTGCAGCACAAAGTGGGAACCCACTCACCCTTGCAGTTCTGCCTCTGCTTTTTGACAATGTGTCATCACATTTCTTACTATCTTTGTCATTAAAAAGATCATGTTCCCTTAAAAAGTTAACTGCTTGGCTCTTGCTAGCGATGATATTAAAGTAAAATAATTTTAAAAATATAATTAAAAAGATTATTGCAAATTTTGGCTTTTCAAGACCAAAAATTTTGGATCAAAATTTGTCTTTTGTAGACATTTTCAAATCATGTGATCACATATGAACAATGCTAAATTATTATTGTCTCCATCTTTTTATTATCTGCATCTTTTTGGTTGTAACAGTATGTGAAAAATGAAGCACACAACAGTACCCACTTTGTTAAAAGAAAAATCTGACTTATTAATTTTTTATTAATTGTAATATTAATATTCTTTACTTTAGACAATTATTCTTTTGACTAATCTTAAGATAACATGCCATTTATTTGTAGAATTAATATGCTTCGACAGTTTGTTGATGGTAAAAGTCACTTCAATGTAAATAGACATAGATTTGTATTGATTTCAAGAGTCATAAGGACCTCATGAGATCAAGTGTAGATCTGATAACCACTTCTGAAGATGAAATGTGAACAATGCTATTTTTACTTATCTCATTTTTTTTTCTAACTACATGGACCAAAGCAAGCATGCAATATCAGCCTTTCTTTCTGGTAAGAATAAATCCTATTAATTGTAAAATTAATATGCTTTATTTCATATGGTTATGGCATATATTGTAATATAATTCATATCTAATAAGCTTTTAGGTTTTTGAAATATTAAGGTTGGTATGATCAATTTTACATTATTTTTATATATGCTTATGGACATATATTGTGTAACAGTCAGAATCGTCTATCTCGCTAACACACTGCAGAATTCAAGCCCCAGACACGAAACTGAACATTCTAGGAGGGGTTGCCTTCTAGATATACTAAGTTCGAATCTAAAGTCCAAATTTCACAGCGCCATCTACGTGATAACGCATCTGATGCCACTACTAGTATAACCTTTGACCAGTGCCTGGTGGTCAGGGAGAAACAAAAGACTCTATAAAAAAGAAGCTTGGGTGGCTAATTAACGTCTATGGATTTACAAAAGAAATGCAGAAAATATATATATATAGACCGAGACAGTGATAGGAATCAATAAAATAAGATATCAAATTTAGTTTTAAATAATTTCACAAAATTTATTTATATAAATTATATATATAACGTCACTGTCTGATTATATGAGACAGGGACACATATTAAATAATTGTTGGCATTATATTCCAATAAATGACAAAAGGTTTTAAAGCAAAGTGATATATTCTATTTCTCGGGTTAATAGCATTACGATAATGTGCTTGATGAGATAGGAACATGTGCGAGGTGCTTTGAGCAATTATACAAGTCTAAGAAAATATTTGAAAATTAAGTGTTCTAAAATATTTATTGATTTCGAGAATAGCATGGACAAAAGCTTACTAAGCAACAAAATGGGAATGTGATCAAAGCATTTATTCGATAATAATAATAATAAAGTTACATTCGGAGATCAGTATTGCTGATAATGAATTTATTAAAGTTGGAGGGTGTGACACATTTAAGTCATGGATGCTTTGTAAAATAAATATAAAAATAAAACAATATTGAATATCTGGAATGATTACGGAGGGCATCTCGCTGCTAACCCGTAGGAAAGTATTTTATGAACAGCCGAAACTTAGCGACTGTGTGACGATTGCGTTTAATTCCCAGGTGTGTCATTTGGGGACACACTCTGCCTGGAAACCGCAAGCGAAGAGAACAAACTTGGCCGTGTAAAGAATCCTTGGAAAAGTAAAACAAAGCAGTCTCAACAACCAATTCATGTATCAGCAATATGAGACTAGTGTATATAAAACATACTAAATGGGTTTTACTTGGATTAAGAGAAATGCCCAATCAAATTCCCAGAAATTCATTTAAAAGGGTTCGCACATTCTCGACGTCAATGATGAACTTTGTGATTAAAGTAGAACACGGTAATTAAAATAGAAAAATGCACGCTTGCGGGTTTGAAAAGTATAGATTCATATACACAATCATGCATTAGGGGACATATTTAATCATTGACCTCGCACATACTCTCATATTAGATTAAAATCAATAACATGTAGATTTTAAACTATGTGATTATATTATATATTAAAGAATAGAATCACCCTCAAGCGAGTGATTTGCAAGATAATAAAATTGGAAAATTATTTAGAAATTTAAAATATGCCTTCATAGCGGCGTCTTATTTTCATCAAAGGGAATAATTCACTCGGTCAAAGACGATTCTGACACATTATCATAATAAAATAACAGAAAGCTTAATAAATAGAAAATATTAACCCAAGGATAGAGAGCAAAATGTTGAGTATATTTAAACGCGTTAAAGAAATACATAATGAAGTTATGTGAAATATTAGAAAACAATTGAAAATAGCTATAGCATGTTAGTTATCACAAGAGCTCTTGGGTTACCTCTGGAGAAGCATTTTGGGTAGATTGATGGTCGGCAGGTTTTTATATAATTTAACAGCAAAATCTGGAAATGTTCATATTTTAGGCAGCGGCAGCAGTTCCAGGGTTCCTTGTGTGATAACTTCCGATGGTCTACGGTAGCATATGACCATTCCGGAGAGAAATAGCCTTCTTGCGCTCTACTCTGTCATGTCAAGATTTACAAATTACTACAATAATTTTGGTTAAAAACATTAGACCTCAGAATGATTTCTCTTAGAAACATTAGAATGGAGAACAAAAGAAAACCCTTCTTTTTATAGTAACTTTAACAATAGAACTGCCCTGGAGCATTACAAAAATATATCGGACTTATCAGCTGTAATTAAATCATCCGAATGTCTAAAGGAATTCAACATTAATTAATTTCTTTTGTTAATTTCCCTGTTGACATTCGAATTACAAACTAGATTTAATTAAAAATTACTTTTACTAATTAAAGAAAATCTTAAGTGGACATCTGCTGTTTTTAGATAAACTTATATAACATTAACTAATTAAACTATTGTCCCTCATTTATTTTAAAAGAAATATTTGGAATGACGTTTATTAAATCAAACGAAAATTATTTTACTTTTACATGGCAATATTTGAATCTATTTACTAAACGAATATTTACTAAATGAATGTTATTTTAAATCACAAATATATTACGACGGTAATATATATTTGTAAATAGATTCAAACAAAATAACTTTAACAATTTATAAATTTGATATGTTTTAAAATGCATATCATAGTGTGTACGCAATTACGACTTATATAACCTACTTTTTAATTATGTGAACATATACATAATCTATAATCTTTTATTTATTTGGGAATGAGTTATATATATAATATGAGCATTGTACTCGTGGTTTAAAATTAGGTGGGATTTTCGATATCTAAGCGTATTGCAGACACACTACGATAGATTGGGGTTCAAACTAAGGTATGAGGGTAGGAAATAGGTGAGAAATGGTGAAACGAAGATCTGCAAAGCAGACCTTACTGTTTCAATTGTAATATAATCTGTATTTAATAAGCTTTTAGTTTTTCAAAATTATAAGGTTGGTAAGATCAATTTTATGTTATTTCTATATGTGCTTGTTGTATTTGTTTAAAAATGTGGATTTATTAAGTTTAATAATGTATAAGATAGGAAGCCAGAAAAACAAAAAAGAAGAAAACACAAAGAAAGTTTAATTATAGAAATGTTATTTTAAATAGAGAGTAACAAAAGTAGATTGCTTGAAGATAATGTAAATGTGAAATGATAATTAAACTAGGAGACATATGTTACATTAAAATATTTGTGAAAAAATAAACAGGGAGCAAATAAGTAAAACTGATTAAATGAAATAATAATAAAAAATTGCTTAATAAAATGGGAAGTGAAAGAACTGTGAAAAAAGGAAAGACAGTTGTGCAAATAAAAATGTATTGGAAACAGAATAATCTTTATCATAGGAAATTTATACCAGAAACTGAATTAGAATATAGTTAATGATGAACATTAGTGACATAGGCATATATTGTAATATAACTTGTATTTAATAAGCTTTTAGTTTTTTGAAATTATAATGTTGGTATAATCAATTTGACATTATTTTTACATATGCTTATGGGCATATATTGTAATATTTTGAAATTATAAGCTTGGAATGATCAATTTTATATTATTTTTACATGTGCTTATAGGATATATTGTAATATAATTCGTATTTAACAAGCTTTTAGTTTTTTGAAATTTATTTGTTCATCCCATTTTTAATATTTTATGGTCTTTTTTTTTGTCGCATGATTTGATCATGCATAGTTGTATGAAATTTGCACTTTAATTTTTAAATTATTGATGTATATTTAATCAAGCATAGCTGTATGAAATGTGTGCTTTAATTTTTGAATTATTGATGTAAATTCTAATTTTGTATATTTTAGCTATTCGTTCATCCCATTTTATATACACCTGGGTCTCATTTTACATGATAGATAGATTCCTCAGAAAACACGTGCAAATAAAATCACACAAAAATAGACATAACTTACATTGAAAAAGGGGGAATGCGGTCTGTGATTTTTCAAAATTCGCGTAAAAGCAAAGCACCAACGTAAAATTACTTTAAAATTCACGCAAAAAAAAAAAATAAGGAAATAAAATATGACTAATAAAAAATTTCTAATTTGAAAAAAATTGATACAAGACAAACTTTTTTTAACTATAATATTTAATTTTATTCAAAATAATATATTTTTATGCATAATTTACAGTACGGTAATTTACATTTTTATAATGTTTTAATTATTATCGCTATTTGCCGAAAAACACGTTCATTTGCAAACTGGTAAAAAATCAGATTCTCACAAGAGGAAATACAACTAGCGCCAAGTTCACTCTCATGTCATGTTAATGGTTTTCTGTTGACAACGTAATTAGAAATTAATCTTTGAGATGATGATTTTATTAATTGTTTATGAACTTAGACTTATGATAATAAAAAGACATTTATTCACCACTGCTAGGAAAAATTTAATTAAAACTAACAACTAAAAATTAAATTCTTATTTTTGTCTTTAATTTTTTAATTTTCAATTCCGTTTAAAAATCAAATTTCGTTTTACATCACATTAATTTCAAGTCACCAAAAGTAATTTTTAAATTGTTAATTACAATTAAAAATCAGATTTTAGTTGTCAAATTTAATTGTGCCCACTGCTATTACTCACCTTTTAAAAATAAACTTGCGGACACTAAATGATTAATAAATTGATTACATTCTTTTTTTAAAAAGCAAAAACAGAATGTGATTTAAAATGCAAAATTAACACGCACAATGTTTGAACAAATTTACATTATAATCTTGTAAAATTTAATGTGTGTATACATAAAATGTGGAAATCATGATTTTAATTTCATTACTGCATAAAATCTTACTATTATAAAGCACGGAAAATATTGAAATTACTAAGATGAAAGTCGAATTCCAATAATGTGCTATTACTTTCAATATATCATAAGTGCGCGAAATTTATTATTTAAAGTAATAGCGTATTATCGGAGTTCGACTTCCGGTGAAACATGAATCGCGTAACTTCAAAATCATGTTAAATAAGTCCGCGTAAAAAGAGACCCAGGTGTATATATATTTTAATTATGTGATTTGATCAAGCATAGTTATATGAAATTTGCGATTTAATTTTTGAGTTATTGATGTAAATTGTGTATTTTAGTTATTCATTCATCCCATTTTTTATATTTTGTTTGTTTTAGTGACATGCTTTGATCAAGCATAGTTGTACAAAATTTGCACTTTAATTTTTTAATTATTGGTGTAAATTGTGATATTGCAATGAATTGTCATATCATGATCACATTTGGATTATTCAATGTGATTTATTGCTTGGATGTGTCAGAGGTGGTTTTGGGCAGTTCTGAGAATTCAAAATGTACCAGGAGCACACTCTAAATCAATACCCAATTTTCTTACTGATAATGGTATAAAAATATTATTTATTTTTGAAATTATTTTTTATAATTTCTGCAGATACATAAATATGCAACTTTTTTTTTTTACTTATTTGTACTCAGACACTGAATAATAAAGTACTGTATAATAAAAATTTGTTAAAAAAATATTTTATTTATATGATAAAAAATATATATAAATTATTTAACTTACTTTTTAATGTTACATTTTTACTTTTATTATTTATAATTAATATATATATATATATTCTTTTATTTTTAAAAATATTGTTTAATCCAGTAATTGTCCTTTTAAAAAATCTTATTTATTCTACGCCATAACATTACTTGGCATATCAGTCCAACCGATCTTTTTTAATTTTCTCTAAACCATTCTCTTTTTGTCTTAACAGTCTCATATTTTCTTCAGACAATATATTTTACTCATCCCTTTCTTAAATTCAAATTAACTTATATAGATTTTTATGATGAGAAAGATTTTTCTAAAATTTATCTTATTGCCAGTGATGAATAATTAACTGCTAACTACAAACAAACAGTTGTATCACTAAAAAAATCGCACAAAGCACACTGTATAACAAGATTTATATACATTAATTAGACTGTGTTCTTAGATGGATGAAAAAGAAAACAGATGCAGCTTTGATCCACAAAACATCAGATTAATGTTCTTGGAATGTGACAATGATATATCATAAATAACAACGATATAATAAGCAAAAGAGCTAATAGAATCCAATTATCACACTTGGTGAATTATGTAAATTATGGTATTTACATATTAAGAATAATAAATAGATGTTACAAAAGCAGCAAACAAAACAATATAATATGGTTATAATTGTTGCCCAGTATCAAAACTGCACTAAGCAAACAGATAACAGATAAAGAAAAATAACCCACTTTGTCAAAGCATACTAACATATGTATACTAAGTTACTATCATTAAAAACAGTCAACTATATATATATGAAAAACAAACACAAGTTTTATATACGTAAAACCTGCTATCGCTTGTATTAATGATCAATAGATGGAGCTTTACCAAAACCTCCAAAACAAGTGTATTCTGTTTACATAAACGTCAGAGTCAATATTCACTGTCTCTTTCATTTTGCTCCACCCTCAGATCAGCTGATTTGCTCTCATCAGTGAAGGACAGGAGTTAGAAACTAGACCTAAACATTAACTCCAAGTGTTTATGCAAAACTCTCTTTCATTTTGCTCCACCCTCAGATCAGCTGATTTCAAGCTGATTTGCTCTCATCAGTGAAGGACAGGAGTTAGAAACTAGACCTAAACAATAACTCCAAGCATTTATGCAAAACGTTTTTATCAGTTTGCAAGCATGAATTTTTTAGACACATTAATGTCTTCAAACTCAGCCTATCAAACCAGATAGCTATATGGGTCTGATATCAATTCAGTTTCTCCACATAGTCAAAGCTTCTGCAATCTATATCATTGCAAGAAAACTTTAAAGGTACATTTATGAAAAACAAACACAAGTTTTATATACGTAAAACCTGCTATCGCTTGTATTAATGATCAATAGATGGAGCTTTACCAAAATCTCCAAAACAAGCGTATTCTGTTTACATAAACACTGATGAGAGCAAATCAGCTTGAAATCAGCTGATCTGAAGGTGGAGCAAAATGAAAAAGACAGTGAATATTGACTCTGACATTTATGTAAACAGAATACGCTTGTTTTGGAGATTTTGGTAATCTATTGATATATATATTGTAACAAACGGGGTTCGAATACAAGCTTATGTAATATATTACTAATTGCGAGTGATAATGTTGAGCGACTATATACGAAAAGATATATATGTAAATAGTCATTCGAACCCTGTTACAAAGAGTGTGAATGTTAGGTGGATATGCTTATATAAATATATTTGTATATGTGAGTATAAAATGTGTGTATGTATTAACGGGGATGGTTACAAGCAATTATATACGGAGCTGTATAAGTTGTAATTGATTATTCGTATATATTTTATCCGTTAAAATTTTT
Organism: Epiperipatus broadwayi; assembly: GCA_028023455.1. Lineage (NCBI taxonomy): Eukaryota > Metazoa > Onychophora > Udeonychophora > Euonychophora > Peripatidae > Epiperipatus > Epiperipatus broadwayi. The sequence goes on from JAQFVV010006415.1 coordinate 232,219, forward strand.
CTTTAAGTCTGGTTAATAATATTGTCGGTAACACGTGTTTTCTTTTGCTAATTAATCTTTTGAACATATGAAGATAGAAATAGAAATAAATCAGTTGCTGTAGGCGGTTTAGTAATAACTGGAGTCAAGAAGTCTGAAAACGGGTCAGGTGGGTATATTTGGAAAACAATAGAAGAACGGGACAGTGGCGTAGGGATATTGGAAGAAAATTTTATAAAGTTAAAGAGTGAAAGCAAAAGAACTTTTTTGTGGGCTCGAGAGCGGAAAAGAAGAGAAAAGAAAAAAAATGCGGCTTGGACTACGGAGTGTGTGGACGTATAAAATTTTCTTAAGAAGTTTATTAATATTTCTCACCCAAAATGTCGGGGTAATTCAGTAGCGCTAGTTTCGTTAACAGATCCAGTGGACAGTTGTCGTGGAACCCATCTGAAGTGGACCTACGAATTTCGCTATACAAAAGAGTTCTTGTTCATCAAGTGTAATGGCGACGAAAGATCTATGAAATGGGACCCTTTCATAAAGTGAGTGAATCATCTACTCCACAACCAGAATAAGCTATTCGATATACCATATTGGAAATCCTTGCCACCCGTTATATCAACCAGACCAGTATTCGTGGAGAATTATAAATGCGGACTTGTCTTTGACCGTGTGAACGGTCGACGGTACTTAAGGTAATTGACGTTTACGCTAAATATATGTTCAATGAATGCGTCTTGGCAGAGAAACTAGTGTTACCTCAATATTGATTGCTATAATAAATCTCTTTTAAATTAAATAAAATAACAACTTTAAATAAACAGCTCTGATGTATAATTGCACTATTTTGATGCATATATGAATTATATATGTGTGTATCAGAGTAAATGGGCTGTGCGCTTGAATATTGATATATTTATATGCGTGGATAAATGAGATTTTATCGGTATTAAGTATGGTAATAAATAGAGTGAATTGTATGATAACATTCGGGTTGGATTATTAGATTTATAACGGATAAATTATCGGACAGAATAGATAGACACATAAGACTTAGTTGGGTAGCGTTTGGCTTTGTTCTCTAGTTAGACTATAGTCCCCAAACCCTGAGATTGAGCTGGTACGGATGCACTACCATAAATAGAGGTATATATATATATATATACCCGAACCCTTATTTATGTTTTCGATGAGATAATTCTTATCCATGTGTAAGATTGGCGCGTGAGATGGAATCAGACCATGCTCACAAATATCCTCACTCGAAGCTACGGGTAGAAGCGTACAATGGCGATGTAAAATATAATGGGTAGTATTATTATATATATATATATATGTATGAATGTAGACTTTCCTGCTGAAAGATGAGTTAAGTTAAGGCTCTATCACTGTCAGCAAAACATTGCTTGCAACCCATCTTAATATAATTTATTCCAGCATCTCAATTTTGAACATCATAAACTTTAATGAGCTTCAATTATAAAGTCTTGTTTAATATTTGAATACAAATATAATGTATCTACTGAACTTTAGATGTAATTAGAGGGGGATTGAACAACAGCTTTCAAACTCCCTTCAACTATCCACTCCATCATATATATCCACATATATATAAAAAAGATAAATGATCTCCAATATACATATTTCTTGCTGAATCAGCACTCATCAGTTGGTCCAGATCATCATCACACACACACATATATATAATCAGTGCTCTGTTTATAGTAAGATTCAAAACCTTTAAACTTTAATAGACAGGCTTTAATTTTCTCCAACCTCCAACTCTTCAGTCATTCATATTACTGAAAAGTAATATAGATTAATTCAGTTGAACTGTATTTTAAAAAAACATTTGTAAGTATATTAATTTAATTTTACACACAATTACATTTTTATATTAGTTCTTAAAATAATTTATATAATTAAAGTATTGAAAAAAAATAAAATGCTAACTTTTATAAATTGATCAGGGTAAGAATAGAAATGGAGTAATTTGTAATATTAGATTAAATATATTAAGAAATAATATTATCAATAATAATAATTTAGTAAATACTATTTTATAAGTTCCATAAACTAGAAGCAAAATCAGAATTTAAAATAAAAACAAAATTCTTTTTTTTTTTTAATTAAAAAATTTCATTTAATGAATTAATTTCTTTTATGTATCAAAAATACTGTTTATATGATATTTAAAACAAAAAAATAAAAATTGGATCAGTGGTTAATGAGAATACTTTTTTTTCCTTATACTAATTTAATATATTTTCTCTTAAAATGAATCATGAACGACTGCCTAGATCTATAAATATAATATTGACTCAAGTCTGAAGGCATCCTATTGGAAGATGAGTCTAAGAGAGAAAATACAAACTAATATATTTTATCACTTCAATCTAAAATGTGATTTCAACTCTTAAATTGACTGCTTTGAACCCAGAGATTTAAGAATGATTGATGAATAATGTATGAAAGGGAAGAGTGAAACAAAATATAGTGGACATCATGTTTTCATTGTACTTTATTTAAAATTAACTCTTTAGTTCATTTCAAAACATAATTTATTCAAAAGGTATGTTACATTATTGAACAAGAAAAATAGATGATATAAGGAGAAGAAGTTAATGTTGTTATACATGATCTGCTAATCCTGAAAGTTCTTCTATTACAAATCTTTAAATTGTTATAAGAAGTACGAGAGTATGGAGTGGTCAAGATTGCTTTGATAATATGAGTTAGATATATCAAACATTTAATGGGTGGGAGCATTATTGGATTTAGTGACCCAAACACAACCTGACTTGTTTAGGGGATGAGTTAGCATGTGTGTTAACTACAATTGCAGTCAATTATGTTGTCGAGAATAGAGAGCATGTGTCATTGAAAGTTTTGATTGTGAAGAAGAGCTCATCTCACTTTTTAATTTCTTTGATTAGATGTATGAATAGGGAGCTAGGGTTTGGTTGTGGCAATTGGATTAGCATTTTACATCTGACTATCCAAAGCATATGCAGGATGAATAAAGAAATTCTAATTATTGAATAAGTGCCAGACTGCATTGCCTTGTCCAGTGATAATATGAGATCACTATTAATTGTGACTTTGAAGATGACTTTCCTGCATTTCAAAAGAGGATATAACAAAATCAATCCAATCTGCAGTCTGTGCTCAATGGAATACGAATCAATTGATCATACTATTCATAAATGTCCACAGATGAAACTTACAAGAATTAATTCTTTAGTTTTAGTGTCAAAATAAAGAAAAAAACATAAAATAAAAGCATAAACATGAAAGTTTTGAACTATATTTTATAAATGATCATATGTAAATCACACATGTCAAAGCTGTAATCAAATTTATATCTTTAGGATTTACAACGATTGCAAAGTTACAAACAAAAAATGCCTAAATAACAAAATATTTTACAAAAAATTTTAAAAATCCATTGTAATTTTGAAGCTATAGTAGACAACACTTATCCCCCTCTCTCTCTCAAAAAAAATAATGATCAAGAATTCTAACCAATGAAAGATTCGAGATCCAAAGATAGAAACAGCCAATAGGATCTGCACATTCTATACAAAACTTTGATAAATACATGATTATTTTCAAACATAAATTATAAGATTTATTTAAAATAAAATGTCCAAATTACTAAATCTACATCACTATTATATAAATAATCATCAACAAATCTCTCACACACATATATATAGATGTGTGTGTGTGTGGATAAGCATATATTTGAACATGTACAAGTTTTCTATTTTATTCCGTAATAAAAAAAGAGAGAAAGAAAAGAAAGCACGTACTGGAAAAGAAAATATAAAGGGGTAAAAAAAAGGAAAGAAAAGAAAGCAGAGCAAATCCTTTTCAAGGTTAGGTTATTCTAGGAAGAAATCTGAAGATCTAACACTAACTAAGAAACAGCTTGAATCCTGTCCCCGTTCTCTTTCTGACAGCTGTTTTACCAAATCCTGAGCAAAGTTATAAAGTAAAATAAAAATCTTGATAATAAATTTAAATAAGCAAATCACAGTTTTCTTCTGAAATAAGAAAAAGAGAAAGAAAACACTATAAGAATCAACTAGTAAAAAAAAAAGTTTCCTATGATATAAAAGAATGTGACCTGATCAACAAGTGAAAATAAGCAGGTAGGATAACAAAAGTATAAAGAATGAAAAAGAAAAGAAAAACCTTCTACAATGTTTACTAGTAACATCTGCCAGATCACATGACTAAACAGGGCATGTCTGAAATTTGGTATCACCTGCCTTGAGAAAGATTTAGTGAATTGTGACATTAAATATATTTTTTAAATTATACAAAAGCCAGAAGCCAAATAGTTGCAGTAAACTTTCGCGTTCATTTACTTTATTTTTAAAATGCTGAAATGTTCAATAGATGTGTGTGTATAAATGTATATACATATACTGGATATTAATATGTGTGCATTCAATTTATTCCAACCCTCACCAAACACACTCATGACTATAGGATTACATTTATTTGTATGAACAGAGAGATTAATATGTACACATTTCAGTTATTTCAATTTTATATTGTTAACTCCCAAATTTAAGATATTCTTGATTCCAATACCAGGTCACAGTAGAGGACTTATACTAATCATTCAACAATAACAAATCTTATTCAATAATATGCCTTCTAAATCTCTCGAAAACTATTAAGTATTAAAAATTTAAATAAATATTAAATAACAATTCACTTACAATAGATATTTTATTAAAAGTAGAGTGGAGACCGAGACAAAAATGTAAATGTGTATATCTAGAGTCAAACTGTTCCAATCACATAGTCTAGAGCAAAGTTGCCGACTAACCATAATCATTTAAAGAGGAAAAACCTGAACTATAAGTGTAAAATATATATGAAATTAATTTATCTAATTTCTAGTCATTGTATTTTATAAGTAAATTTAAAAGTTTGATTTTAATGACAACTAAAATTGAATTTTTAAAATCATAAAAAATATTGCATTAATGCTATCATTTGGCATTTATTTTTTGTTAATCTCGAAATTTCTTTCCAACATGCTTTTTTTTTTTTATTACATTCTTATTTTTCAAAAACTCATCTCATATTCAACACTTAGATCTCTAATAGATTTATTCTTTTCTCACTTGGAAAACACTCTAACCTGATATCCATGTTAGTTTCTAATGACAGTTTTTGACTTATGGCTAAAATTATTATGCAATGTGCACAAAGAATAATTTTAAAAACACACACATGTTTATGCTTCTAAATATACAATCAAATAGGGTGGAGAATTAAAATAATAAAATCATTACAAATGTAGGAAAACATATAAACAAGCATAACAAAAATCCTAAAATATCTTGCACATGTTCCATTAGCCAATAGCAATCATTGCAACATTTAAATTAATTAATTTAGCAATTTCATACTTGGAATTATAGTGGAATTCTTTATATTATGTTAGTGGAAGATAAAGATAAAAAATTTTCTTTCTTCCATGTAATAATACATTTTTGTTATTTCCAAAAATGTTTTTAATAACAATTAAGCTAAAAACTTATTTTTTTGCCACAAACTTTATTTAAATTAAAAAATTAATTATACAATTAAGCATCAATTTAGTTGTCTTTAATCTTCCTTTAAAAATATTGTATTTAATATTATTAATTAAAAATATACTTGTAGTCCAGGTCTTATGAAAAAAAGCATGTGAATTTTAAGTTTAGTCTATTTTAATATTGAAAAGTATAAAGTTTATATGATATACTTAATCTTTAAATTTAATTAAAATATGTCACTAAAAAATACTGTATCTCAAATACTGAATAAAAGACAGGTATGATGTTTAATAAAAAAAATTATAGTAATATCTACAGATTAAGGGGGGAGGATTTAAAGAAGTGAAGCCAATAGTCTGAATTAGGCAACTTAATTTATAAACTAAATCTTATAAAATATATTTATTGTATAATTTATTAAGAAATGACAAACACTGAATAATACGTACATGACATGAGATAGTCATTATAAGAGAACCTATTGTATTATTAAAGCTATTTATATATACATATATCTTTATCTCAGACATAACTCATAAATAAAAAATATCACAAAAAATAAGCAACTATAACAAGTTCCTATTGGAAAAAATTAACTTGTTACCTTAAATTTAAAGCATATAAAAACGATTAAAAAAATAAAACTTGAAATTAAAAAAAGTGTTAATTAATGAATAAATCACACTATATAAAAACATTTCAGTAGCTATAATTTTAAAAAAAATCTTCACCAACAGTCCACCATGTTGCTTCTTATGTAACTATAACATGATCTTTCCTAAATGACAATTCATTAATCAGATTAATCTGGGCAGTGATGATCTTGAGCAGATTTTTCAGTTTTTGGTGTTATGCTAGTGCTGTGATCAATATATCTTCTCTGCATTGTTTTAGGCCCATCTATAACTTTATGACACTGCAGTTTTTGTTGAAAAAAATCTAAAGAAGCATTACATGGACCTTTTAGACATTGACAATAGCCTTTTGTATGATTGATAATAATCTATATGGATGATAATACAATGAGGGAGATGGCCTAGATGTCAATAAAAATGAGATTTTATGATTGGCTAAATGTTTTAGCCTGAAGCCAAATAGCAAAAAAGTTGTAATTTTCAATAATTTAATTACAAATTAAAGCTTATTTATGCAATATGTTTGGAAATGACTTATTTTAAAGCAAAAAATTACATCACCACAAAAATATACAACTCCTAAAAAGTTTGTTAAGAAAAGTGAAAGCAGTTTCTATTTATCAACCTAGAACGCACTGCCTTAAGGCATTAGGGTAATCTTTGATTTTATTTATATTTATTTTTCTTTCATACTTGCATTAATTTGCCTATCATAATTTTCTTATGCAGCTCTTGAGACTATGTTATTGATCTAATACAACTTTTGATTTTTCTATATACATGGTTTGCATACCACATTTATATGTATACATTGAAACTTTCTTATTGACATAATTTTATGCTATCATTGATTTTTTTTGTATCTACGCTAAGGTGTAAATAAAGTTTTAATTTTGAAAATAGAATCATCTTTATCAAATAACAATGCCATTATTTTTTAAAATTTTAATGACAATAAATAATATCTTTACTTTTTGTATATATTTGTTTCCTTTGGTGATAACTAACACTAAATTTGTCTTGCATTGGTGGTCGAGAGGTCAGCGCGACTGCCTTGCACTTGCAGGCAGTTGCCCGGGTTGCGGGTTCGCGTCCCGGCCGATGCTATGACACTTAAAAAAAAAAAAAAAACTAACACTAAATTTATCTTTGTTTTAATAATATAAAATTCAAATAACTAATATTTTGTTATACTAATTTTTTGAATAGAAAGATTTATCTAATGACTGTCTAATGTTTCGTTCTTTCAATGAATAAATTTATCCAATGATGCCGAACTCCATTGTTATAGATAAGAACTCCATTTAGAAACTTATTTTCATATTTTCAAAATGTCAAATATTAACTTTTAAAATGTCTATTCCTTGAAAACTTACATTTCTAATAAATAATGTTAATATTATCAATATCGTAAAAATAAAATGTTCAAATATTGAGGACTGTGTACTAATTTCTCACTAGAGCCTATTCAAAATACAAAGGGGAAATTTGCTTCTAACGATTTAAATTAAAATAAAGCATGTAGAAAAAAAAATAACGTAACGTACTATGCATTTTGTATTTAATTATCAACTTTTTTTTTTAAAAAAATACTTTGATCTTTATATGTATAAATGCAGTCAAAATTAACATTAGATGTAAAAAATGTAATGTAGTTTTAATAATATAAATGAATCAATCTTTTTTTTTTTTGCCTGTACAGTATTTTTTTTATGTTTATGATGAATGCTCTATTATCTTGAACATGTCAAAAACAAAGTCATGAGATTATCGATTTAAAATTGAGCAAGTAAATGATATTTTAACTTGTGTTAAGTGCCCCCTTTTTTTTGATGTGTCAAAGCATCAGCCGGGAAGCAAAGCCACAAGCCTGGGACAACTGCTGTGATCATATAAAGTTGAATATTAATTGCGTTATGCAAAAAATAACTATATTCTATTTTTCCTCCTCAAAAAATTTTAAAATTATGATCATATTATCCAACTATAATGATCGTATTTTGCTGCAAGCAAAATAACATTCATAACAATTCTAATACAAAGTTGACTGAGTAAATATATTTTAATTAATGTATACATTTTAAAATTTATTATTATTGTACTTTGTTACAGTATATGATCAGAATGTTTTTAATTATGTATTGTACTGAATGAAACTGATTTTGTAACCATCCATAATGAAAATCTTCCTTACTTTGGATATGCCATAAATGAAAGCAATGGCTGCCTTGCAATAATATTTGATGAAAATTAAATAAGTATATTAATGGTATATTAATTAATTTAATAATGAAATCTTGAATCCTTTATAATGAACAAACTATAGACTGCACTGTACTATATTTTTAGCATGAATGTTACCATTTTATCTCAGGATGGCATAGTTTTAATGAAGTGTATCCTACAATATTATCAACCTTACATTTTTTTTTTTTTAAAAAAAAAAAAACAGTTTCAAATTTTTTTTTAAAGATCATTGTAATGAATAATCAACTGTAAATCAAAAAAATGGGTACAAATTGATGATAATTGCTAAGATGAATCCTCAGATCTGTCATATTCATGAGTAAAGATGCATATACAGTTACTATGAATGCAGCAAACAATACATAATAATGATTAACTTTTTTAAATTTACCTTTTTGTTTTCAGAAATACCCTTTAGCCTTTTTATATAATTTATATCATCATCATAATCATCATTTTCAATCATTATTGATCCACTGCAGGATGAAGGTCTCTCCAAGTTCAATCCATCTCCGATTTCTAACCTCTCTTTTCCACATCATCCCAGCACACTTCCCTATTCCACCCATCCATCTCATATGTGGTCTCTTTCTAGATCTTTTACAATCTCTTGGAATCCAAATAAATACTAGAATATGATTAAAAACTTAGTGATCACATTTTTTGGACATTATTATCTATAAATAAAAGTAACAAACTAAAAAGATTATAAAGCATATGTTTGTTGCCTGAATATATTGTATATTGAAAATAATAATAAATATATTATGTTCTATTTTTCTTTTTCTAAAAAATGCTTCACTTGCAGAACATTTTATATGATGTAAAATATTCTCTTTGATTCTTAAAACACATCATTTTGCAGTTATGTGACTACTGTTTTACTTCATTAAACCAAAAAAAGTGTGTTTTATTTCTCATAATCCTCTTACAAAGAAAACCATCAAACTTTTTTTTAAAAACTTTTTCCCACTTAAGCTTGTTTTATAAATTTATATATAAATTGCAAAAAAAAAAAGTGGCACATCCACTTTTTTTGGGCAATGCATAATAATTAGAAAAACATGGAGAATTATAAGAATCACAATCAACTCTTAAAAAATGGTTATCCAAATGGAATATCCTTCATAAAAGTTTTTCAAATTGAAAAACCAAAAAAATTGGAAGTCTTATGGATTTTAATCAAAAGGTTCATTAAAGTTTATTGTGCTAAGAAAATAAGCAAAGGCGAATTGCCACTCAGAAAAATCAAAGGACTATTTGATTCTCTTGTCTAATTACTCTGCATACAAGCATAAATAAAATCAAATGGAATCTAGGATAAAGATTTTCTTTTAAAATACAACTTAAGTTTCTCCAAATGTAATAGTAAGCCTGGCAATTCATCTTTAGCTATTTCACTCTATTTATTTCCCATATCATTGGCTTTAGAAAATGTCTATTATATATATGTTTAGCGGGGGGGGAGTAATAAATATATGAACACATTATTTTTGCAATATTTATTTTCTCCAGACAAAAATTTCCAATAATAATTTAGAAGAGTCAATACCAATTTAATTAACATTTTTTTTCTTTCTATCTTTTATTTAAATTTTAGATCAGAATCTGTAAAAAATTTACGTGACAGAACAAATAATAATAAAAAAATCTAGTGAAATAAAAAGCAATTTCCATTCATTTATGTGACATTTGTCTTCGCTGCTAGGAAATCTTCCAAAAGCTGATAAGGCTGGCGAAGGGAAAAACAAGTGTTTCTTTGACCTATGAATACACCAACCAAGAAGCACTAAAGTTTGTCAAATTTACACAATAGTCAATCAGGCTGCTCTAAGTCACTAATAAAGCAAGTCTTTTAGAAGAACTGCCAGGAGGATTAACAGCTAGCGAGTAGATAGAATGCTGTCAGCTTATGAAGAAAAACAAAAAAATCTCATACAAAATTAGTCAATTGTAAAAGAGAAATAATGGTAGATCATACAACTCGGAAAAAAAAAAATCTAATTAATTTTATAAAAAAAAAGTTTAGCGTTAAAAGTTTCATACTAATAATCAATTGCTAAAAAAAAATCTGAATCTTGTATTCTTACATTAATAACAAATCAATTCACAGCAACCTGCATATTATAAAGCCACTCCCCCTTGAAGTTCCTAACATCTTTCAATAATAGACTCTTCCACTCATGAACAATTACATGTGGTAGAAACAGCTGGTGAATACAACTGACCCTAACCTCTGACCATTAATAGTCTTCTCAACCTCCAATGTCTATCCACTAGTCGAGCCACACCCCTAAATCGAATGACCACAGAGATTTGTGGTAGAAGTAATGAAGCAGCCACCACTGGCGCCTACCAGTATCCCCAAGTGTCCTGGCAAACTTCATTAACAGTGGAGTGGACTTCGACCAAGCCATTTATAAAGGGATGACAGAATCATTCACTTATGAGGTCACATTAAGACTGCTTTTCAACTAAGAAAAAGAAATCTTTTATAATTCTGGGTAAACATTCATTTTGCAAAAATGGTTCATGAGGTAAATGATTAATATTATTCTGGAGACAAAGAGCTAAAATGACTGCTGCTTATAATACTCTGTTGAACTAGCTAATTTCTTATGGGGACGCATATGCACACATTCAACAGAGATTATACATGTAGGCATTATTTTTACGTGTGCGTGTGTGTTAATTTGGCTTTCTAAATAAACAAAGTTTCATATAAGAAGATATACCCCTATATTTAAAAAATTACGGATAATACAACAATCTATAAAAACAAAATTTGAAAAAAAAAAAAATACTGTTTTTAAATAAATAAATAAAATGGTTTTAAAGATCACATTCCTATAGGAATTGAAAGATGTGCAGCTTTACAGCTCCGATCATAAAAGACTGAAAATTTGAAAGTTGATGGGAGAATAACAAGCAATGATGGTGAAAGGCTTATCTTTATGGGTTGAGCAGATGTTAGCGCAGAAAAAAGTACCCCCCCCCACCCACCCACAATCTTTTTTTTAAAAAGTCTTAATTTCACAAATCTATTTAAACTTGAATTTTTTTTTGCTTACAAAGAAAATATTTTCATCTTTAGTTTGCTCTACCATTAATATAAAATTATAAATAAAAAATAATTTTTAAAACTAAATACTGTACCACTAACAAAATTGTAAATGTTTCTTTCTATTTAGAATTTATATCTAAAACACCAAATTTTGTTGTCTGTCATCTCTGGTTATTAAGACAGGTGTGATAACTTAATCATTTACTTTGTGAAAAATATAAGAATGATAATGCACTCATTGCTAAGTCTGGACCAAGCAGTTTTCCTTATTGCTCAGTAAAAATCAGTCTTAAATTTAAAAAAAGTCTTTACCCCCTCCTGCCACACAATTAAATTATCCTTCTCCCCTCTTGTATTCTTCACAATTAAAAAAAAAAAGTCCTACATTTTAAAGCTTCATCAGTCATTTATAAGTGTGCTTGCTTGAGTGCAGAACAAAGCATGTCTTCTTAGCCCAATTTATTTTAGCATTAAAATGTTGTATACAACTACGTCATAAAAAGACGAATCTGTATTTTTAAACCTAAGTGTTTTTTTGTTACTCATTAGGCATTATATTTTTCCTACCAAATATATATTTTTAAAAATTTTAACTACTTTATAGTCTTAAATTTATTTTAAAGAATAATTTATTTAAAGTAAAGGGATTTTATTAGATTCCATACGACTTTTTGAATAAAAAATATTTACAAATATACTTATATATTTATTTTGTTATTTAAAGCTTATTTCAACACTGCAATTATTTATTTAACATATACTTTTCTCCTCCCCTCCCCATATGTCATAGCATCGGCCGGGAGGCGAACCAGCAACAACTGTCTGCAACAAACTGCTTGCTTGCAAGGTTGCTGCGCTGACCTCTTGGCTAACAACGCTTGACATTTTCCCTTTTCACAATCATTTATAGAAAAATCCGTAGAGATTCCAACCAGAGATGGCAGTCTCCCATGGATTAAGTGCTTTAATTAATTCTGCATTATAGGCAGAAATCATCACAACTATTCCCAAATTGGGGCTGTTTATTTTCCATTTACTGAATTGTTATTATTTTTAATACCATTCCTTCTTTCAATACCATCCAGCTAATAATAAATAGTTAAAACTTTTCATCTTCTCTTACCTTTTCTCCTACTATTTATGTTTCTTTTCCAATCATTTTCAACATGCTTAAATGCAATTCTTATATTTTCTAATGTTTATTTGAACATTTCTTCAAAATATCTATCTAAATGTTTCAATTAGCTTTTTTTTACAGTCAATATACACCTGGGTCTCGTTTTATGCGGATTATTTTAATGCAATTTTGAACTTATGCGATTCATGTTTCTTCTTAATATCTTTCATATTTCACTATATTTATTAGATATCAAGAAATTTAAATTAGTAATAACTTATTTTGTCTTAAAATACTTTTTTTTTTTTCAAAAATATAACATTATATTAGCAGCTAACGTGAATATGGCCTGAAGCTGTATTGAGGATCTTAGCTTCTATGTAAATAACCTATTTATGCTAATGAGTAAATAATAATAATAGATTTATACTTACATATAAAAATATTGCAATAGATATTCAAAAAATTTAAACTTTTAAAACGTATTTTGCTATATATAACAGAAATAAATACACTTGGGTCTCATTTTATGTGGTAGATAGGTTCCTCAAAAAACGCGCACAAAAATAAGCGTAACTTACCTTGAAAAATGGGGGATAGGTTCTGTAATTTTTGAAATCGCCATAAAAGCAAAGCAACAAGGAAAAATTACTATAAAATTCACATTAAAAAAACAAGGAAATAAAGTATGACTAATAAACAATTTCAAATATTTGAAAAAAAATAATACAAGACAAACTTCTTTTACTTTTTTTTATTAACTACAGTATTAATTTTACATTTTTTCATATGTATTTTAATCATTACTGCTAGTAGATAATATGCGTTCATTTGTGAACTAGTAAGAAATCAGATTAGTGACGTAATGTACAACTAGCGCCACTTTCAGTCTTGTGCTATGTTAATGGTTTTCTGTTTCTATATTAAAAAAATGACATCGCAATCAAAACAAAAAGGTTATACATTATCATTATTTTCAGTTTATAAAATTAATAAAATCTTCGTTATTATTTATTTTAAAAATCTAAAAAAAATATTTATTTTTGTTAATATTGAAGCAGTCAAATCTGTTGCACATATTTTGCTTCACTGTCTGGTGATATTAGGAACCTTCAAACAGAGGTTCAAACTCGGTTTTGTACTAGTAAATCGCTAGAAAGTGCAGGTAATGCACATGATTATTTCCCCCCCCCTCTTATTAGTTAAGCATTATTTTGATTAAATAATACTGATTTCATTCTGAAATATTTAAATTTCCATCACGGTAAATAGGCGTGTGTGTGTGTGTATGTGTTACAGATAAATGGTATAATTATATTTTATTAAATATGTTTCATTTTGTTTTTTTTATTATTATTTTTTATTCGTGTATTATTTTATTTGTGCTGACATAACTCCTAGAGAGTAATTAAAATCTAACTGACAGTTACAAACAAAAGAATGTGCCTTCTTTAAATTTAAAATGTCTTTTGTAAAGATTTATTTTAAAAGATTTCCATTATTAGAAAATATATCTCTTGAATCTAATTCCAACTCGAAATGGATTGAAACAATACTCTCTTGAACTTATCTCATCATCATCTTTTAAAAATATATAACAGTTGACCATTAATGCACATCCGGGTCTTGCCAGTGGCAGGCAAATAGAAAGTTTTAGCAGGTTTCAGTGGCGTATAAATACAGCCCAATTTTCTATGTTAAACACTCTGCATTTTATTTTCAAAAGGTATTGCAGGACGAACCTGCATCACTCAAATTTTAAAATATGGCTTGTGAGTAGAGGGAGAAATTTGCTTTCCTGATCTTTCCAGGATCAGCTTCATACTGCTATACTCCCATGCCATCGCCACTTAAAGACTGTTTAAATGAACTCTTAAACTAACTCTGAAAGGATGCCAGCCATTATTTTTCCAAAAATCTGCCTTGCTGATTTTATTTTTCAAATTATCTTCCTATATGCGTATACAGCCACCAAGTCTTCAAACAACCGAAGGTAATCCTCTGTCGCAAATATGAACTTTAAAACCTCCATCTATGTGCTTTTTAATGTCTTTAAAATGTAACTTTAAAATCTCCATCTATGTGCTTTTTATTTTATTTAAAATGTAACTTTAAAACCTCCATCTATGTATTTTTTTATATTACTTAAAATGTAAATCTGCCTATTTCATAATCGGCGATGTAGTGCTGATTATTATTAATTTCCTAAAATAATGACTTTCTCTAATGCACGAATCTATAATTTTATTTTCTAAACATACCTGCTGGGTTTCACTCTTGCTATCTTATTATTTTAAATGCGGCAAACTTTTAACTTTATTTTATGTTTGAATATATATTATTTAATATGCTAATACTTCAATCTAGCGAACCGATCTTGTCTTAATTTTCTATTCCGGCATTATGGAATCTTAAATAATTAAATGTAAGTTTTCTTACCTAGCTTCAAAGTTCTCTCGATTGAATAACGTTACTGAATTGTACTATGTGTTTCATGGCATACATTCCGTTGCCATATTTAAAGATATCAATTTACTATTATCTTAATGCTATTGATTTAGTGAATTTTAATATTGAGCATCATGTCTTCTAATGTGATGATTTTAATTTAATTTTCTACTTGTCAAAATGTATTAATATTTGTTTAATGATGGGAACTACATACTCTCCCTCTTTATGTTTGATTTTCTAACCAATATTTAAGGTCAATTACATACCACTAAGGATGTTTTTAAACTGTATCATGTCATTACACCAGATTTTACTATTTATGAGGGCCTTAATACATCAGCATCATTACAGACCTGAAACTTATTAGTGCTGCTTACCCTTGATAAAGTTATAACATATCTTGCTTTGTCAAACTACACGGCGATCCCAGATTATTTCGTAAGGCACATTTCTTAAAGGAGTTTGGAAGCACCGACTCCATGGGTTGTGTCAGATTGTAGCTAGGCTCTACATGGGATAATATCAGAGACCCCGAAACCATGATATCCCTACCAACCATTTCTTCAGATGGCATCTGTCATAAGTGCAGGTGAGCTTCTATGTTCATTTAAGTTGATGAAGCTTCTTGTCCTTTTTGGCGTTATCATATCGGTCAGCACTGCGTTATTAATATTTTACATTCCCCATTATTAGTCTATAAGTCGTAATGCTATGATTTTATAAACCATTCCAATCTTTCATTTATTTATATTTTACGGGTTAGAAATGTCATGTTTTAAAGCTTATTTAAGCTATCCGCCCTCTCATTAAACAATCTTTAGATGCTCTGAGAAATAACTTTCAGTAAACCCTACCAAAATCTAATAATGTAACCAAATGTGCAAATAAATGTTTTCTTCTTAAATCATTAACGAAAATCATTAAAGACGGTATACATTTTGTAATTTATAATATACTTTAATTTGCCGTTATGATAAACTGTAATAAAACCAAACTACATTCATTTGAAATTCGTCAGATCATTTGTTTTTATTAAATAGATCATGGCGTTCAGAATAAAAGCCTTGTAAATTTGCTATCTTTCATTAGCGTATTAAGCCACATCATTTTGATTATTTATTGATTTTATTCATATTTGTGCCTAGTATTTGTGTATTCGTTAATCATTAATCTATGCTCCAATGTGTCATTTATGGAATGTGCAAATCACTACCGATAATTATGTGAAACCCAGATAGTATTAAATATGTGTAAATAGACTTGTAGTATATTTCTTGTATATTCTCTATATTTGTTTACCCAAAATTCTAACCAATTATTATTATTAAAAATAAATTAACAATTTAATACGTTATTCGTTGGTCATATTTTGTTCCTTCCATGCATGCACATCTGCGATTGTATTGTGTCATATATGATAGAGTCCACTTGCCCTTAAGCTGGTCTATGACATTTGTGAATGATTCATAGCAAATAGTAAGATAGTTATAAGGTAGTTCATCTCATTGGGAAGGAGGGGGTTTACAGGTCAGGTTAACCAATTTTCCTATAGATCTTTTGTTTCTCTGCTGTTGCTCTGGGACAGGAATTATAAAATTTCATTTGTTATCATCAGAAATGTTGTTTGTAATGTTAAATATTTGGAAATTAGGCAATAGGGCAGAGTTCATGATTATTCATGACTTATGTATCTTGCATATGATTGGACTCGAGGTACTTTTGCCTAGATGCTAGCTCTTGTTAGACGAACATATAATTCTGACCGGTACAATATCTAATAAAATATGTTTTAAAAGTTTAAAATTTTTGAATATTTATTGCGATATTTTTATACATACTTATAAATCTATTATTATTACTTACTCAATAGTATAAGTAGGTTATTTACATAGAAGCTAAAATTCTAAATACAGCTTCAGGCCATATTCATGTTAGCTGCTAATATAACATATATTTTTTAAGGAAAAAAAAAGTATTTCAAGTCAAAATAAGTTATTAATAATTTAAATTTCTAGATATGTAATAAATATAGTGAAATATGAAAGATATTAAGAAGAAACATGAATCGCATAACTTCAAAATCGCATTAAAATAATCCACGTAAAACGAGACTCAGGTGTAATCTTTTAGATTTTTAAAATAAAAAATGAAGATTTTATAACTGAAAATAATCTTTCTAATGATAATGTATAATCTTTTTGTTTTGATTGTGATCTCATATTTTTAATATAGAAACAGATAACCATTAACAGAGCATAAGACTGAAAGTGATGCTAGTTGTACATCACATCACGAATAAAAATAAAGTAGCTAACAGGTTTTTCTGGGCATAATTGCTTAGAGATTCTTGACTTCGTTTAAGGAGAAACCACAATACATCACATCACATCGAATCTGATTTCTTACCAGTTTACAAATGAACGCTAGCGGTAATGAAAATATGTATGAAAAATGTAAAATTAAATACTGTAGTTAATAAAACAAGTAAAAAAAGTTTGTCTTGTATTAATTTTTTTCAAATATTTGAAATTTTTTATTAGTCATACTTTATTTGCTTATTTTTTTAATGCGAATTTTAAAATAATTTTTCCTTGTTGCTTTGCTTTTATGCGAATTCTGAAAATTACAGAACCTATTCCCCATTTTTCAAGATAAGTTAAGTCTATTTTTGTGTGATTTTTTTTAATGCGGGTTTTCTGTGGAACGTATCTACCGCATAAAATGAGACACAGGTGTATTTTTTACTTTAGTAGAACAGTTATCAGTTTTTAAAAAACACTCACTGTTCCACTCTAAGCAGAAAACTTGAAAAACATATGCGAATTGCTAAAAAGAATGGTTTTATAATCCCAAAATGATTTTCGAAAGTGTAATATGATTAAACAATCATTTAACAGTATTATCATTGCTTTCTACTTTATAAAAAATCATTGTACCATCTCACATTTAAGATTCATCATAATGTAATTCGATAATGTTAAAAGCTCATTAAAACTTATGGATTGAGATATCTGAAGAAATCGTGTTATGAGAGTAGTAGACTTATAACAACGACAGGATGATTGTTGTTTGAATGGAGTATCTTACTATCTTGTTACTTCCACTTGCTTTCAGATGGTGAACATATATTCAATAAGTTAAAAAAATATCTTATAATATCTGAATGACTTTAATGATTAACGTCCTGCATTGTTTGGCATAGTGGTAGCGCAGCAAATACTGGAGCCTAATATCATTGGATTGATTCAGTTCTGGACTCAAATTCATTATAAACTCCCAAGCAATAAAACTATTTGATTATTATTAATAATAATACATTCTAATATTTTGTAATTTTAAGAATGATTAACTTATTAATAAATAATACTTTATTAATATTCTCAAGAATCCCGCAATGTAATAGTTATAAGTGAAAAATCAGCTTATAATAATTAGCCTTGAAATAGATATCAAGCTATTTTGATCTCTAGGTAAATAAAAAAAAAGACTAAAATTTCACCAACTAGTAGATAACTAGCTAGCTAATTAATGTTTTCTTTTTCAAAGATTTTCTGTGAAGAAATGCTGAAGAAACTTTGTCATGCAGAAGATGATTTGAGGCTGGCATATGTATTAATATTTTGTTTGAGAGAAATAATCTTAATCCATTTGTATTTGCTTTATCTTATTTTCATTCATATATTTTTTCTATTATAAATTCCTTTCTGAAGTTACTTATTGTAGAACCCAATTTTTTCATGCATTCTATAATGAATGTTTGGCAAATGGTGTAGCAGTTTATGGGTTCATTGTGAAATAAAAATTTTAAAGGATCTATACTCAATTTGCAACATTTGTGTTAGTTAAACTTTTTATCATTAATAATGTTAAATATGTCATAGAACATAATTAACAATAAATATAACTTATCAGTAGTAAATCAAATCAATGAAAGAACAAAAAACGATTAATTTGAGACATAGTTATTACAGAATATGTAATTAACCTATTCATTCAGTACAGTGAATGTTTACTATAGTAAATAGATGAATTTGAACACACACAAATGATTTCCAGATATGTAAATATGTATATTGAGGATCATTTATCTTTTTCGCATGTATGTGGTCATATATATCAGTTGTTTGAGATAGAGTGGAGGATGAATGTAGACTTAAAAGTATAAGTTCAAATCCCTCTATTTACTATAGAATTTAATATGGTGAATACACATAGATATTTTCTAACTCTGATTAATTCATATCATTACTGAAAAATTATAACGGATCTCCATTAACGAATACATTAAAAATTGAGAGGTAAAATGGGTTCACAGGGAGCACAAGTGACAAACTTGATTATTTAAAGAAATAACATATATATATATATTTAATATCAAATGCCAAAAACTACAATAATTCACAATTATATCACTAGCCAAAATTAAATTATAAATCTAGAGCTGATGATATCCCTGTCAAACAGACTTTTCAAGTGCAAAATAATATAATTTAAAACAAATGTATATTATACTACCTTCATATAATTACAACTTACATTGATATATCTTTGAGCTTTATGCTACTGAATCTATTAATTTTATTTTTTTAAAAAAAAAAAGATATTAAAGATAATTTATAATGTGAATTGGAATTATGGAAAGATAAGCTAATATATAGTTGTTTCGTGTTGTGCTAACTTGCACATGAGAACAAGAAGTCTGCCTCTGCAAGGAAACAATTGTTAGTGGATTTGTAATTTAATTCTGGCTAGTGATTTCATTGTGAATTGTTGTACTAAGTTTAATATTTATATTCTTAGTAAATTTTGAAAAAAAAAAAATCAATTACTTTTGCGAATTAAATTGGTGGCAAGTTCATATGAAACTATTATTTTTCTTCATATCTTTTCAAACAACATTAATGCAATACAAATTTCTGCTGGTTATTTTATTAAGCTATATATGTGTCAAATCTTCTATTCTATTCAAGCTGAGTATGATCATATGCATACAAAAGAAACAATATTTACACACTTGGTAGTGCCTCCTAAAATTTCATTAAGAGTAATGAATATTCTCTTAATAACCCAGATTAATGATGTAGTTCTCTAATTCAAAT
The DNA here is from genome assembly GCA_028023455.1 of Epiperipatus broadwayi. Classification (NCBI taxonomy): domain Eukaryota; kingdom Metazoa; phylum Onychophora; class Udeonychophora; order Euonychophora; family Peripatidae; genus Epiperipatus; species Epiperipatus broadwayi. The sequence goes on from JAQFVV010006415.1 coordinate 252,375, forward strand.
TATTTGATTAGGAATATCATAGGTGTTTTGTGCAAAGAAAATACATAATGTCATAAACATATATAAATTTGCCATTCAACACATCCTATTCTTTACTTTTATTCTGCTTGCTAGAGTTATTATTGTTACTTGTATTTTTCATATTTGTATTATGGATGATCATCATCATTGGTACCTCCACTAGCTAAACTTAGTTATATATTTGTTATGCCAATAATAACTATATAATATTTTGAATGCAAGCATAATTCATATACATGGAGTTTAAATGTAATTATAGGGGATTTGAACACGGACTTTCAAGCTCCCTTCAGCTATCCACTCTATCTCGTACAACCGACACCCATGGCTACATACATGTGAAAAAGATTTCCAAGATTTAATATAAACTGAACACTGATTATATATGTGTGTGAGAGATGATGATCTGGATCAACTGATGAGTGTTGGTTCAGCACAAAATACATATATTAGAGATCTTTTATCTTTTTTACATATATGTGGCCATGTGTATCGGTTGTATGAGATAGAGTGGATAGCTGAAGGGAGATTGAAATCTCGTGTTCAAATCCCCCAGTATTATGTAATAACTATTCAAGTGTATGTTAACTAATTGTACAATTTTTCATTACATTACATAATTTTTTGCAAATAAAAAAAAAAAAAACATCAATTATTTTTATGAATTAAATAGGTTAAAATACATTTAATTTGATCATTTTTCAGACCTTTTAAAATAATATTAATGCAATTTTAGCAACAAATACTCTATGAAGCATTTTTTCATTTAAATACATTTACTGATTGATATTTTCTGCAAAAAAATTTGAGTAATTGCTGATTAATGTAATTTATTTTAGAGCACATAATAAAATCACAAAACGTTTTTTGCTTTAATACTTATTAGAAGTTTATGATATAAATATATTTTAAATAAAATTGAATTAATTTTATCTGCAAGCAGCTTGTGAATCTGAGAAACTGCATTTCCAGTTTCTATAAAGCATACTGTGACTTTGATGATTGCACTTACTTTCATTACTTTAAGCCATTTTTCAAGTGTTTCATGTTCAATACTTTAGTTTCAACCAATAGAAAAAATTGTAACTAAAAAAAGTGTAATAAGTACTTACACATTTATTATTTATTTATAAAATGTTTATAAGTGTATGTCAAGCGTTGTTAGCCAACAGGTCAGCGTAGCCGCCTTGCAAGCAAGCAGTTGGTTGCAGACGGTTGTTGCGGGTTCACATCCCGGCCGATGCTATGACATATGGGGGGGAAAAATATTATTATTCAAAATGAAAGGCATATAAATATATGTTAATAACAACAATAATAAGTATCTATTCATAAATGGCCATTTCAACTCAAAGAGAGAGAGAGAGAAAACTACAGTGTGAAACATATATATGTCCACATATAGAACATTCTGGTTCGTTTTTCTGTTTACTTTGGTATTTTACGATGGTGTTTTTTAATTTCTTCAACAGAAAACTTTTCTTTTTGAAATATTTCACCTCAATGTCTATTTTTTTTCCTCATGTGTCATAGCATCAGCTGGGAAGCGAACCCGCTATCCTGGGACAACTGCTTGTAAAGCAGCTGTTGCTGAACTCTCAACCACCGATGCTTGACACCTCAATGTCTATTTGTAGCTCTCCAATGTAATTCTTTAAAATGAGTTTTAGATAAACCTTATAATATAGACAAGGTCTATCTCTCCCATGAAAACCATGATCAAATCCACCATAAAATATCATTTTAGATATCTTTTATTGATAATTCATTTTACATGTCCAATTCAACGATCTTACAACAATGAACACAATAGTATCACATGCAGCAAGTTGAAAAATAATATTTATTCGCTTTATGATCTTGACATTGTATTTTTAAAATTCTTTAAAACATTCTTAAATGAATTTCTCTAGTGCCCCTATACTGTGCTGTGTCCAAATTTCACTTTCATATAATAAATAAAGTAAAATAACAGCATTATAGATATATAGCTAACTTAGTTGCAGCAATTATTTCTGTATGGTGAAATACTCAATCTTTTAACTTGTTAAAAGCAGGTAGAAGCAAGTGGAGTTTGTGTTCTACTTCAATATTTAAGTTTACTTTTCTACTCATAAAACTACCAAGATATTTAAATTGGTTTGCATTCTCAAGTTGATATCATCCAAGCGAAAAGCTGCTGAGAATTTTACTCCTGCTCCTGTTTTATAAAGAATTGCAGTTTTTGAATATTAATTACTAAACCTAAATTTTTATATATTGCATTGAAACATTAAGAATATTCTGTAAATTGTCTTTTGAACTGGAAAAATTAACACAATCATCAGGATATTGTAAATACAGAATCCAAAAAAAAAAACTTCTTTTTTTGCTTTTAATTAAATCAAATTAAAAATTATATTAATCATCATATCTTGATCCTTGTTTGATTAAGTAACCTATAAACAATTCCAACAACCACTATCATAAAAATTGAAAACAATGTTGGGGAAAATACACATTTTTGTTTAATACCTATCAAATGTCTGATTTATCATCTGTAGAAATGATATTTCCTCTCAATCTTTTTATGTAGAAGTTGTATAATATGAATGTATTTAGGGAAACAACCAACAAATCTCAAACAATATCATAAATCTGTTTTATTATATGAATCAAATCCTCTGGTCAAATTAATAAAAGCAATATGCAAATTGCTCATTTGTTCCTGACACTTTTCTTGCACTTTCCTGGCAACAAAACTATTTCTATAGTGCTTCGTGATTGTGTCAAGTATAACTGGAAGCAAACTATTCAACAAAATTCTTGAAAGTACATTTGCTGTAGTGAATAATAATGATATTCTATGATAATTATTGTAATCTTGTCTACTCCCTTTCCTTCCAAAATTAGAACAATAAAAGCATCCTTAAAATTAAGTTGCACAACTTCATGGGTCTACATTATACTGGACATCCACACCTTCCTTAAAAATATCAGTCACTTGAGGATGCCACTAGACTACTTATGAGTCTAGAAAATTTATTTGGGGTAACCAGATATCCACTAATGATGATGAACATCCTAACATAAAATTATTTGCCTCTGACACTATCTCAGCTTAGAGTATGAGACTCATAATGACTAAATAATTGATAGATAAGAGCAAACAAATGTCAGCCAAATTAATTTAATAATAACAAAGTTTATTAACATTAAAAGAAAATAAAGAAAATAAAAAAAATTAATGAAGACTTCATCTATGGATGTTTTGCTAGAGTACTTTATTTATTGACCACGTTGACAGTTAAATTGTTCTCCCTTTTTAAATTAATTATATAATATTAAATCATCTTTTAAAAGAGATTCTTATATGTAATATATATGTGTGAATAACTTATTAAAATAAAGAAAAATATTCAATTTATCTCATTAAGTGCCTATACATATGTGCATTTACTATAAAGACTCATGTGTGTCATATCCATATATGGAAAATAATCAGCACTATTAAATATAAGAGACATGAAATGTTATTCTGGAGCTGGCCCATGCATAAATAATGAGGTTGGTAATTCCAGCTAATTGAATCTGGTTTAAAAGAATATAAGCTTGACCAAAACTTGGTGGATCAGAGGCTCTTAAAATTCACCAATATATAGTGATAATATAAAACAAAGTAAGTGTGGTAGCTATTCCAAAACTAGACCATGCCAGAGTAAATAGACTTCAATTAAGCAGGAGATGATACAAGCAACCAAAAATAATATAAAATAATATCAACTGGGTAGAGACATAGCTAGCATCAGTGAAGTAAAAAAAACCTAAAAAATGAAGTGGTCTTTCTATGAATTTATTTTATGTCCATACACAGAAATTTTTTATATATAATAACATGTTATACATAAGCATGTAAATATCTTAACAAATCTAAAGCTATATCTCATATATATAAAATAAACTGATTAACATTATTTAAAAGATAAAATTATTATTTTTTTAAATATCATTATGAATCTTATTTAAAAAGTTGTACTGTCTGCTTTTAAACTTCAAACTTGCTTTCCTTTAAAAAGAAAAATACTTAAGTTTAAATATTCCAAGAGATAAGGAAAAATGATTGAATAACTTTACAACTCATTCAAAATTAAGACTTCATTAATAATTGTCAAACCTTTCAGTGAAAAAAGAGAATTTCAATAATTACTTTTTTAAAAAACATAATGTATTCTAATTTAATTCATATTCTAATAAGAATAATAAAACATTCATAAATAATATTAAAATTATAAAATAGTATATACATAAAATAAAAGATAATACATTTAAATTTAAGATATTATTGTTAAAATGCACACATATATAATAAAAACAATTCTAACCACACCTGGCTTATTTAAGGTATATGAAAGTTTATATTACTACTATTATTCATCAGCATGTAACTTTTGCTGTCTGTGAATTCATCACAGGAATAACTACTCTTGTTCATTTTTAGTTGTATCTTATTGTCAGTTAGTTGAAAGAAGTTTCCATGTAGTTTGGCATTTCAGATTCACTTTCTATAAGTTAATGATTTTTAGACATGCTGGCAGATGGAGATAGGCTTAGAGAGTGGACTTTGTCTTGTTAAAGCACCTACCACACTTATTTTGGAATACACCATTATAAATAATCTGTATTTTCATTTTTATAACTGCACGCCACTTATCACAAACTGTTTGCAGTGTATTAATAATTTTGATGAATTAGCTGGCAATGAGTGCAATCTCAATAGAATAAGCATCCTGAATGAGAGCAAGTAGAGTCTGAAAGAATATAATGAATGAATCTTCTAATAGAATCTAATGAATTATTCTAATAGAATCTAATGAATGAATGATCCAATAGATTTTGGGAAGCTTTTATACACGCTATGGTTGATTGCTCTCCTATACAAAGTTTCTAGAATTTTCCAAATTAACATCTTAAAAATAAGCCAGATTTTTAATTAAGACCATGTACATATTTCCAAAATAAACTAGGTTTTAAACTAATTGATACATTTTTTGCATTAATCTGATTACATGCCTTATCTGCACAATGCTTAACTTTTATACTTTGCTATCACAATAGGTTAAAACTTTTTTGGAGATTAAGCATTGTGTACAATATTAAAAATAATCTTATACATAATACAAAAAAATTTATTTACAATTACATTACTTTTTAATAAATAACAGAAATATTTTCCAATTTCATGTGTGTGGTTTATATACATACGATCACATTTTTATGACAATAAAAAAAATTACAAAACTTTCTACATCAATAAATTGATGTAGAAAAAACAGAATTTTAACTGAACTCATCTATTTGTTTAAGTATATAATTGAGACGTAGCAAAGCATCTGGCTAAATATAGGCTGAAAAAATGTCAATGTTTTGAAGCTAACCTATTACCACCATATTTTAATTTTTTTCTTAGTATTTCAACAGAATCTGTAGCATTTCCATTTTGTAAAATTATGAAGAGCTGTTTTGCCTTCACAAAGCTCAATATTTTTGTCTAAAATCTGATAGTAAATAAAGTAAATATAATATTAAAAATCCTTAATTCAATTGTACCATTATCCAAAAGATAATCACTCCTTCTACCCGTTCAAAAGATCATTGGCATCAAACAGAAGAATGCCATTACTGGATTTACTAGGAATGTTATGCCACTTCTCAGGTACATATTTCGATTTCAATTCATTGAAAAAAAATCTAGAATGATCACAATCAGTGAATGTCTGTATCTTATTTGCAATTTTAATCCACCAATCACTTTTTAAGCCTCCTTCTGAGTCATTGAACTTCTCTCTTCAGATCTTCAAATTTTATATGAAATTCCACATTTAATCTATTATTCTGCTAAGCAGTAAATGCCATGTTTCCTTTTAATTAAATCACTAATAATAGTATCATTAGCAGAAAACTAATCTTAACCCCTTTTTTAGTGAATTAATGCATTTATTTTTATTCTGACACACTCCTTACAAAAATTCCATGCTTCAGTAATATAACAGTTCTAAAAACCTAAATATACATTACATTTATTTTTAAATTAGTAATATTAAAAATGTAAAAAAAAATATTTACCACACTTCATTTTTATTTTGATATATATAATATAAACATGTTAAAAATTACATTTATTAAATAATAACTGAAACACAGGCTTATTATATACCGGTGTCTATATATGGAATAAATAGGGTATATGAGCACAGACTTTCACACCACCCATCACTCTCCACTCTATCTCATAACACTGATACACTTGAACACATATATGTTGAAAAGATAAATAATCACCAATATACGTATTTCATGCTAAACCAGCAATCATCAGTTGGTCCAGATTACCATCTCTACACATATATGCTATAAATGCTCAGATATATATTAAGATAGCCAATCTTCATACTTTACTGGACAGGCTTCAATCTACTCCTCACTCCAACTCTTCAACCATCCATCCAATTGAAAATCTGAAGATGGAATGCTCAAAGGCTACCCTGAGGCTGAGATTCTTGTCACACCCATGTTGACCTAAAGTCAATCTGACCCCTCATGTACAGGACGTAATCCATTTAATACATATACAAGGGATGGGCAGACATCTCTACTATGTAATAACTGAAACACAGGCTTATTATATACCTGTGTCTATATATGTAATATATAAGGTATGTGAGCACAGACTTTCACACCCCCACCACTCTCCACTCTATCTCATAACACTGATACACTTGAACACATATATGTTACATATATAGACACAGGTATATAATAAGCCTGTGTTTCAGTTATTACATAGTAGAGATGTCTGCCCATCCCTTGTATATGTATTAAATGGATTCTGTTTTGTACATGAGGGGTAAGATTGACTTTAGGTCACCATGGGTGTGACAAGAATCTCGGCCTCATGGTGGCCTTTGAGCATTCCATCTTCTGATTTTCAATTGGATGGACGGATGAAGAGTTGGAGTGAGGAGTAGTTTGAAGCCTATCCATTAAAGTATGAAGATTGGCTATCTTAATATATATCTGAGCACTTATAGCATATATGTGTGGAGATGGTAATCTGGATCAACTGATGATTGCTGGTTTAGCATGAAATATGTATATTGGTGATTATTTATCTTTTCAACATATATGTGTTCAAGTGTATCAGTGTTATGAGATAGAGTGGTGAGTGGTGTGAAAGTCTGTGCTCATATACCCTATATATTTATTAAATAAATGGATTAAGAAATTACATCTGAAACATCATGTTAATAAATTTGCACAGGAGAAGTAATTTTCATTAAATAATACACAAAATGGTGACATCCTTTTAAAAATAATATAATGTATTTCAGCTTGGTTGTATGAGCTGTCAAACAATAAATTTATTTTACAAATATAATTTTTACAGACAATATATTAGTTACAACAAAGTTACAACAAATTTGGGTTGCTGAATTTTAAATTTTCTTAAATTGTAATTAATTTAATATTTTAAAAAAACTACTACCTTTATTTTTTTTTTAAAGAATAATATATATGAAGCCTTACTCCAAACAATGAGAATTGGTTGTCCAAAAATCCCTGAAAGTCAAAAATCTCATTTTAAAAATGCAATTATAATATTTTTTATTTAACTCATTACTACAGATTCAAAATGTATAATAAATTTCAATATTTAATTTTTAAAAATTAAAATTAAAAACACGATAATTAATAAATAAACATTTGACAAATGTACTATTACTAAACAAACAAACAGCACTAACCTATGTGTAAATATAGCATGCAATAAGCACATTATTTTTGCTATGAGGGTTTTTAAATAATGATTTTAAATATTTTATAGTTGTTCATTTTATCACTTAGATGAAGATATCTTACTAAATCATGATTCAGTAAATTAAAATAAAATATGTCCAAAAAAAAAAAAACTACATTAATATAATGTACTAATTTATTTTTGCCACACTTTATTATGTTATTGATATTTTTATTTGTAATTAATTAATTAGTAATTGTTTATTATTTTGTTTTGTTTTTTAATAAAAATATAGTCTAACTAAATAAAAATAAGATTAATAATTATAATCTATAATTGATTACTTTTAAATTAATAACATTAAATGAAATTACTTTATTGATGTTATTTACATTATGAAGAAAAGCATTTAAGTAAAATGATTCTATTATCAAAATAAATGAAATTTTATTTAATGTAAAACAAAATCAATTTATTTTTAGAATATTTAATCATTATTTAAAATCAAAATTTATTATCAATTACATAGTAAATAAAATATTGTTTTTTTTTGTGTGTACCTATTTGTGATAATATTTATACTTAAGGCAAAATAATTTTTGCCTTGTAAAAAAAGAAAAATTCCTACTGTTACAAGGTTAAATAAAATAGATAATTTACACATTTCCTAATTTATTTTTGATATACTTTATATTATGCTATCAATCTTTTTGTGTAATATTGAATGAGCAGAATTCTGATTTATTTATTTATTTGCTGTACTGGCGCAGTTCATAAAATAATCCATCTATTTGTTTTTAAAGAGAATGCAACATAACTAAATAAACATTGGATTTAATTTGTAGGTTTAGTAATATAATTGAGCAAAATTCTATTCCCTAATATTGTTTGTGCTTATGAAGAAAACGCTTGAAGAAATCTATACATATTACTAAATGGATTTAAAATAAAGAAATTATATTTTATTTTAATGCATACATTTTTCAATTAATTCTAGTGCATTTTATTACTATGCATGATGAAAGTTTATTTTTAATTATTAGTGAATAAAAAAAATATTTATTATTTTTTGTCATTATTGTTCATACTTATGACAGACATTTTTGACTATGGAAATATAAAAAAAAATTACAGCTACAAGAATATTAAATAAAAATTGCATTTTTTCATTTTATTTTTAATGCACATTATATTATATGATGAACATAAATTTTTAATCAATTTTTAATGCACATTATATTATATAATGAAATTTTTTTTAATCATGTGCTTCATCATCATCATTAACCATTATCAATCCACTGCAGTATGAAGGTCTCTCCAAGTTCAATCCATCTTTTCCAATCTTTAACTTCTCTTCTCCATATCACTCCGGCACACTTTCTTATTTCATCCATCCATCTCACATGTGGTCTCTTTCTGGGTCTTTTACAATCTCTTGGACTCCAGTTTAAAATTGTAATTGTCCATCTATTATCATCTCTTCTAGCAATATGTCCAGCCCAACTCCACTTCAGTCTTTTAATTTTTTCAAGGAGATCAGTAACACCTGTTTGTTCTCTTACCCATACATTGCGTTTTCGATCTCTTCTTGTTACTCCCAACATGCATTTCTCTATACTTCTTTGAGTGGTTTGAAGTCTCTGTATTGCTCTTCTATTAAGTGTCCAAGTCTCAGATCCATAAGTAAGAACTGGTAAAACACATTTGGTAAAAACCTTCCTTTTCAAACACATAGGCATATTTCCTTTTAGTATCAAGTTATTTCTACCAAAAGCACTCCAACCAAGTTTAATTCTATGATTAATTTCATCCATTATGTTTCCATCTATATTAATAATCTGACCAAGGTACTTGTAACTGTTAACTTCTTCTAATTAATCATAAACAATCTTTATTTTCATATTTTGAGAAAATCTATTAAACATTACTTTAGTCTTTTTAACATTTATCTTTAATCCTACTTTCTTACTTTCATCTGATAACTCCTGCAACATTTCCTGCAACATTTCCTGTAAGTCTAAAGCATTATTTGCAAAAACAACTACATCATCTGCAAAATCTAAATCATGTGCTTACTACAATTTATATCTATTTGTTTAGATTATTTGTTATATGCAAAAATACTAAATGAAAATTAGATAAATAAATCATATTTTATTTCTGATGTGCTTTATTACTTACTGACTATATATCACCAATATTTGTTTTTGATTATACAATGTGTAATAACTGTACAGTGCTTTTTTCCTTAGTTTGTATTTTGACATTTTATCTTATGAGAACAACATTCCTCTCATGATGCCAGTAATTCTATGATATTAATAGAGTAACAAAATAGTCACTATTTTAAAAATGTGAATTGTAACATATATAAATTAATGATGGTCATTACAGTGAGCTGTGTATTCAGGGGTATCACTGCATATACTTTTATCAACTTTTATTTATTTTAGTCCCAAATTTAAAATATTTTCAAATCTATTTTTGTTCAACTTCTTGCTTGTACCTATTAAATTATTTGTAACAAATTTTTGGTAGTGATTTATTTGTTCTTAGCAATTTCTTAAATTATTATTTACAGTGAGACCTTCATATCCATTATCTACAAATCCAATGATTCACTTAATTAGTAATAAAAAAAATAGAAATTATTAAAAAATAACATTTTAATTTCTTTATTCACATTAAAACCACTAAGCAGAATATGCTGTCTCTGAATATAAAAACATGAATTTTAAATTACGGATAATTAACTTCATATTATTTAGATGTTGTATCTTTTACATTTATCATTAATTTTAATTATATTTATTATTTGCAAAAAATATGTGCATACATATATATTTTTAATATCAAAGTAATTACATATATTTAAAAATTGGGGTTAATATTAATTATATTGCTAAGATATAAGTATAATATTTTTTTTCTATCGTTATTTTTTGATTATTTATAAATTCATATTAAAATTTGTTCCAATTTAAAGCATTTCCAAGATTTCATCAAAGTTGTCAAGTTTCTTTTTTTTTTTTTTAACTATTTCTGAACAAAAAAATACAGTATATTTAAGTGCCTTCTAAAATTAACTTGATAACAATTGTTGTCTCTATTAGAGTTACTAATTAACTTGTACTTTGTCTATTCATTGTAGAACATTTAAAGTTTAGTTACAACTTTTACTGAAGACTTAGAACCACTAATGAAAAATGGCCATGTCTGCTTCAGTTTTTTCCCCATACAATTTGATTTAAAAAATAAAATAAACAAGATAAGTACTACATTTTTAAAAAATTTCAATTATTGTTAATATTTATTGATAATTTTTTAACTAAATGTAATTATATTATTTTGCATTTTTTAAAGATTCAAAAATATTTAAATATATTCATTCATTGCAATACTCAATACAAAAAAATAAACAAATATTTAAAATTTTATTTTATTTGAAAAAGCTTTAATATATATTTCCTACAAACTATTTTAAGTTTGGAAAATAAAGCTAATATATAAATGATCAAAAAATACATTTTTGTCTTAATTTTTTCAGTATAAGACTCTTTCCACTCTTTCTTGGCATAGTCTAGTGGATATTTAGTTTATATTTGCAAGGATTTTATTTTTATAAGTAATCCTTATTCAATTTAGTTTGCACTCATGGCCATTTTGAAATCTAAAACTTCCACTAACACATCCAGCTGATAAGTGACATAAATATTGAATAAAAGTACTTTAAATTTATATTTTAGAAATTGTAAGCTCATAAAAATAATATGCTTTATTTTATTGGGGATTTTTTTTTAAATTTACCATCATAAAATATTTGAAATATAATGGTGCAAAGCCCGGAATTTGCAGAGAGGGGAAGGATGGTTTGGTTGATATGAAGTATCATCCAAAAGTTGCAGAAGTCTGATCAAACCAAGCTTATAATTTTCAAATCCTAAAAGATTATGCTATATGCCCATATGAAATAAAGTATATTATTTCTACTAGCTTATAATTTCTAAAATATGACTTTAAAATACTTTTATTCAATATTTATGTCATTTATTGATTGGATGTGTCAGTGGTAATTTTGGCTCATCTTTAGATTTCAAAATGGTCATGAGTGCAAACTAAATCGGCACCCCTCATTCTGTATTCTATTTTGATAATCTTTATTTATTAAAAATATAAGTTTACAAATAAAAATCATTGTAAATGATAATATTTCAACTTTGCAAATATAGAGGAAAAAATAATAAACTGCAATATGTAATCATCACATTTTTTTAATTGGATAACTGCCATATTCCCAATTTAAAAAAAATTCTGAAAGAAATATTTATTTGAACTCCATTTCTAAAATTTGACTGAATTATTATTAAGACAACATAAAGCAAACAAAATTCTGTTTTAAAATTGCACTTATTAAGTATTAGAATATTATAAAACATAACTGCAGCAGCATTTATGAAAGCATTTCTTTTTCAGAAAATCATACTTCTGCTTTATCATGATTATGATTTTGACTTGTCTTTTTAAAAAAACAAACCTTTTTGAATAAAATATGATTATAATCATAATTATTTTTGTTTAAAATTGATATTTTCCAAATATGTTGCAAAAATAATCATCAATATGTAAATAAACTATAAAAAATATGTCATTTTTATTTCCAAAGTAACACAAAAGAAAAATTATTTAAAATATTCACATTGGTGCTCTTAAACCTTGAAATCAAAGAATATAATAATCAGTAGCATTATCAGTTCATTTGTATAATACTGACATCTTCAGATTTTTTAAAAAAAACTAATAAATCAAAATAAATTTCAATTCCAGTTTCTGCCAAAATCAGAAAATAAAAGCTACTGATAACCACAAAAGAATGAAGGCAAGCTGAAGATGATCACAATGTCATTAGAACATGCTGCTGCAAACATAGCTGGTAGTAAAATGATTAAAGCTGTTAATTGCCTTATAATTTTTATATTTATTATAGAAAACTTTTATAGTTTAATTAAAGTTCTCATTGAAGATATGGTGTCACAATTTGGTAGGGAAAAAAAGATAATATGTATATTTAAAATTTCAGTTTATTGTAAGTATTTATTAATAATGTATTGCTTATTTTTCATTATTTAAAATTTCAAAAGTCTTTATGTACAGTCTTTCATTACATTACCAAAAAAACATGACATATTCAAACCTTTTATTTTATTTGAAAATGCTTCAAAATATACTTTTCATTTTAATTTTGGAATACATAAATAATATAAATATGATAAAGAAATACTTTTTTAAAAATAAGTACATGAAAAAAATAGGTCTGAATATCAATTTTCAAGCATACTTAAAAATTACTTTATTTTAAGAGGACATTGTTTGAATAGAATCACTAGCAAAAAGAATTAACTCCTAACATTGATTTAATGGAAGGAACAAAAAAAATATTTGTGAATATAGCAGTTTTTAGTAAAGTTCAATTAACAATTTTTTGACAATAAGATTTATTTTATGTTTCTACTGATGATTTTTTTAAAAATTGAAAATACTTCATAATAAAATAAAAATTCAGAAATACAGTAGTAGTAAAAACAGATTATAAAGAATTCTTTCAAATATGTCTGGGTTTGTCTATTTTAAAATATTTTATTAATTATTTTTGATGTCATATTAAATATAATTTTTAAGTTAAAATGCATTATAGATGTATGTATATATTGCATATATATATATGTGTGTGTGTGTATGTGTATTATTTATATATGTATTTTACATGAATATTAAATTGTATTCGATATTGTCCATAGACTTAGGATATGAAAGAATGAACTTGAAACTAAGTATTGAAGTAATGGTAATATTGCAGCCTGGTTGTATTTATTAGATTTTTAATTTTATGAAAGTTATAAAAGTATGATTTAGTTTGCATAACGTCATTTATCTATCTTAGCATCAAATGATACTGAGGCTTGGAATAATATTATGGAGTGTTATGGACACTGGTTTAGGTTCATTAAAAAAATTCTGACTGTTTCTCTGGCAATGATTATATTATTAATTGATGCAATTAAAAAACACACACGTGATATCTTTAACAAGTATAAAAATTTAAAGAAAATACTATTTAATGGCCAACAAAAAAATTAGTTTGAATAGTTTAAAACTGCAAAAAAGACAAGGCTTTTAGCTGATTATGATCACTTTTTAGGAATTTGTTTTATTAAAATTAATAAGTAACAAACTTTTGAATGACAGCTATGATATTTTAATCAATAGAAAAAATATTATGATCATATATTGAATGATGACATAAAAATCATAAACAAGAATGGAATTTTTACACCAATTTTCTCAATTTCATCAGTTTTTGACAGAATTAATGAATGAAGAAAATGGCTAGTTTTAAATATAATCATTCAATTGTTGCATAAAAAGTGGAAAACTATTATTATTAGTGATAGAAAATAAGAGGAATATTAAATAAAAACTGTAGTTTAATTATTAATAAGGATCTTTTACAATAATGTGGGTAATGCTATAATCTTCATATTGGTATACCCCATAATAGTACTTAGGTAATGTTTAAGCTTCAGGCTGCAATTTTGCATTAAATGGTTCTAATTTAACAAGTGCAGTTATTAGTATTAATTGGTTTGCATAGTGAGTGCAAGCCAATTAATACCAATAACACATGACTGAATGTTCAGTTTTCTCCTCACATGATTACATATAAATTGCTAATAAAAATCAAGTATAATTATATATTTTAATTTTCATTTATATTTAGCATTAAATGATAAGAAAGCTTAAAAACCCAAATGCTAGCTTGAGCATTATGGAAGAATAATAATCCGTTGTCCAGTTACTCTACCTGTTTTTAAAGACAGCACTTAAATATGGAAATATTTTTATACAATATTTAATGTCGTGTTCATGAATGTAACAAACAATTGCTCTAATGAATGTCAGTATTTCTGAGAGTTTGTGTACATATATATCAAATGCCCAAAATTAGTTAATATTTTCTGTGAAGTAAATAAAAATTATTTTATAGAAGAAAAACACCTTCAAACAGATACGCTTTAAAAATGCTTAAGTGACAGCCAATCAGATGGAATAATGGCATCACATGGGACTCTAAATTCTAAAACACAAGCCAGAACTATTAGAAAAAGATGGATCCATCTTAATCTATGCCTCAATTATATTTAAATAAGCCAGACTCAAGCATTTTGAACTAAGAGTGTGAAGCTTAAATACCTTCACATTTAATCCACTAAATATTATATATATAAATTAACAACGCGAAATCATCCGATTTACAATGAAGAAATATTTTTAAATCTAATGAAATGATATTAATAAATGTAAATATATTAAATTTAAGTTTAAACAGATAATATAATAACGTGAAAGCTAAACACCTTCAAAATTCTTGAGTCTGGCTTATTTAAATATAATTGAGGCATAGATTAAGATGGATCCATCTTTTTCTAATAGTTCTGGCTTGTGTTTTAGAATTTAGAGTCCCATGTGATGCCATTATTCCATCTGATTGGCTGTCACTTAAGCATTTTTAAAGCGTATCTGTTTGAAGGTGTTTAGCTTTCATGTCGTTATATTATCTGTTTACGCTTAAATTTAATATATTTACATTTATAGAAGAAAAGAAGTATAATTTTTAAAATTAAAAGTAAGGGTAAGCATGTGTTTTTATAATCAGATTGTATAATGAACATAATAACTGCTGCAGAAAAAAACAATAAATGCAACAAATATCAAAATTACTATTTATAATTTCATAATTATGTATTTCAATCAGTTAAAATGTCTGACTTATTAATTATGTTGTATTTATTTTTTTTACTTTAAAATAGATTTATTATAAATAACATAAGCAGCTAAGCATATACTGTATAAGTTTTGATTCGATAATGTTGAAATTAACTATCCATCCATTATTGAAATTAACTGTTCTCCAACAAAAATATATAATAAAATAATTCATCAGAAATAAATAAAAATAATTAAAATTAAAGTTTGAGTCTTTAACGATTAACGATTGCCTAAAGATTGCCGATGTTAATAATACTGACTCTATAAAATTATATTAATCACTAAAAACCCCACTTTAACAAACAATGAAAATTTAAGAAAATGTTAAAGCCACAAGTAAATTAGCTAATTATCCAATATTAACTAAAGCACTAATATATTTCAATAGTTTGCCTCAGATTGTAATGTATCCCCCCAAAATGTCCCTTTCTCACACAATGTGTCATGCTCTAAATTTTTACTGGATCATTTAAACAGTCCTACTATCTCCAGTTATTAATAAAAGTCAATTTATATTCATCATCATCATTCCCAACCAATATTGATCCATAGCAGGAAAAAAATCTCTCCTGGTTTCCAGTTTCTCTAATTCTTAGTCACTCTTCTCCACATCACATTGGCAAATTTCTTGATTTCATTCTTTCATCTCATATATTGTCTCTTTCAAGATTTTTTATAATCTCTTGGGATCCAATTTAAAACTTCAAATGTTGCATTTCTTATTATTTCTTCTAGCAATATATTCAACTCAATTCCATTTATACTGTTGATCTAAAAATGTTTCTTGTAAAAATGTGATGAGATGATTGGTGCCATCAATCAAATACATCGATGCTTTTGTAAAGTCATTCAATATTCTGATTTTCTTACCAAAGACAAATATGATACAAGATATAGTAACTGAGTTTAATGACTTTTTTTTTAAAATCATGGCATACATTTCTGGGTTTTTTTTTAATATATAAATCAAATTTATTTAAGTCCCTTTATTTCGTTTTAAACAAATAAACAAGAAAAAAAAAAATCAAAATGCATTTAAGATAATTTTGATCAATGAGTAAAAAAGTTATTAAAATAATTTACTATTAACCAATGATATTGTTTGTGCATTTGCTGCTCAAAAAATTTCATATGGTCCATTTACCTTTTTGATAACTTGCATGTGATTAACATAAGAAGTTTTATTTTGTGAATATTAATAACAATAAAAGCTTTTCTCAGTGGATTTTAAGGCTAAAAGAAACAATAAAGTCAAATTTTCCAAATCTCATTATAAATAAAGATTTTACTTTTGAATAAATAAAAAAAAAATGTAAGCACTTTAAAACTGTCTTATTTAAAACGCCTTATTAATATACAAAATATTAGAAAAGCTGTGTGGAAGATATATGTAAAATATACATTTAGCCTAAGGTATTCTGCATTTATTACTTAAAATTTCAAAGAATGTCTGCTATTCTTAAAAATTTGAATCTCATAGAAATATTTATTGCTTGTTTATAATTTTTTGTAATATTACACAAATGATTTACAGTATATGCTTTAATAGTTTTTCAGTTCAACTCACACAAATTCTCTATGCTGTACATATATATATGAACAACTTTTAAAATCTATAATATGAGGTAATTTAATTATAAATAATACGTTTTTAATTATTAAGAATAGTAGTAATAATATACATAAATAATATTTACCTATTGTTATTCAAAATAATCTTAACAAATCTCTTCACTGCCTTTATTCTTTATCATGACCTTTCAAAGCTTTTTCCTACATGACTTCAAATCTAAATAATTAGTAAATTTGTTTTCAATATTTTGTCTCAAAATACTGTATTCACATTGGAGGCAGAATTTTCCACATCAATCTTTAATTTAAAATAAACATTTGGCAAACGAGAAACTATAAACAACATTCTTCAAACTGGAACAAACTAAACAGAGCCTCTTTCAGGTAGACTAAAAAGAAGATTAGATTTAATATTCTAAATTACTTTTATTGCAGAACAAATTTTCAGAATCAAAGCAATCCCTTTCGTTGCTGCTATTTTTCTTCAAGAATGGAACTGAATTTGGCTTTCGTATTTAAACAATTTCATACATTTTAACAATAAAATTTTGCAAAAATAAATAAAAATATTTCATCAGGGCCCATACAATTTAATTATAAATGTGTATGAATTGTTTAAAACAATAATGAAAATGGCTGTTTCAAAAGCAGGTTCCTTAATATATTTCCTACTTTAAAAAAATACAAGTATCTGTTTAAAATTTGAACAAAACTGTCCGGCTCAATCAATCAAAACCTCACTCGATCTCTTGAGCAACTAATTACATGACTATCGTGCATAAACACTAAAAAAATGGCAAGGAAGACTCAATTTTTATAGCAATAAATACTTTTGGCATTGATCTTCTGAACATATAAATGTGTGAATATATATGTTCATACAATATATTAGATTTCTGCCTCCTAAAACTTTCAATTAAAAATATAGATCAATATCCTTTCAAGATGACCAAAAACAGTTGGGGAAACAGTTTTATAAATTAAGGTTGCTGCAAATTTTTCATTTTTGTCCTTTTGGGGATTTTTTTTTTTGATTAGAGAAAAAATTTCATATCCCTCATTCAGTGGTAAAAATAATTGGTATTAAGAGAGTACATATGTGAAAAAAACAAATACTTTTAATTTATTCCCCTGCAAAATGATGGATTCTCTTCAACAGCTCCATGTTTAGGAGTAATGAATGAAAAGACCTTATCAGCCTTTCCAATAGACAGATGATGGAAAATTAAGCAGGTTTCTGCCCTCGTTTAACTTCTAGCTAAAAAAATAGTTTGGCACTTATTCACCAAGCCAAATTGGATGATTAGCAGAACTACAGATAGATTGGCTGCTTGAAAGAATATTCCTAAATTGATTAAAATCTGAAAAAAATTTCAAGTTTTACTGATATCAAATTTGAATTCAAACATGGTAGGCAAATATATTGTAGCTGCACCATAAAACTATAAATATTTAGTCTTTAGTCATAAACTAATAGTAGCTAAACACAAAAATGAATGTAGAAATATATATATATTTAAAAGCTAAAACAAGTTATAAAATTACCCTTTAAAAAATATTAAAGAAATATATAGAAAAGAAATCCCTATTAAAATGAAGCAAGCAATGACATTTTATTGTTCTGAATGTGATGGCTTATTTCAAAGCAACTCACATCATAGCATAATAATTGTCATTGTTGGTCTCAAAATAATTTCAAGGTTATTAAGTATTTTTGTTTAATTATAATTAATGTTGAAAATGAATTCACACAAATAGCAGAATGCAATAATCACAATTTAAAATCGAAAATGTTGAGTTTTTGTTGTACAGTAACCCCCTTCCCCCTCATAAGAAAATGTATTAGAATAAACAAAATATATTGTTCAACCTTCTGTTAAAGTTGCTATACTAATAATATAAAAATAACGATTCGAAGATAAACTATTTCGCCTAAAAATTTAACATATTTCTAATAATTTTTAGAAGATTTATTTTTTAGAAAATTAAAGAAAAATTGTATTTTAAAAATAAATGAAAACACAAAACAAAAAACAAATTTACTAAAAAAAAATAGAGAATAGCATTTACTCACTTTACAAATATATACCACAAGGAATATATATTTGTGTAGAATAATTAAAATTTTCGAATATTTATGTGTCTATTAGTAATCTTTCTATGACTCCTATTTTTAAAAATCCAGCCATAAATAATTCATAATCTTAGATTTCTATATTTAATTTTTGCAAAAACAAAATAAATATGTTATCATAAAACTTAATTTATAAATAAATAGAAAGTACAATAAAAGTGAGTTATGTTATAGAGATAAATTTAAATCAAAGAATTATCTTGGCATAAACAAGGTAATAATGGATATTGAGCTTTAGAAAATGTCCTGTAGACATTTAAGTATTTATAGATTTACTACCTTCATTTCTTATGCTTACCTGTCATACAACCCTTCAAATTACAATTTATACTAATTATTTAAAACATTTTTTTCAAAAGATACAATATCATAAGACGATCAGTCAATTATAGTCACAGACATAGTTTTTTACATTACAATGAGATGTGTCTATGAATGTTGTTAGTTTAGCAACCTTACTTGTATATTTATTATATTTTGGCTTAGTTCTTCAGACGGATATGGTCATTTGTAAAATCTTATTAAAGATAGAACAACAAATAAAACAAAAAAATGAAACCCATCAACAAATGCATGAAGAAAAGTTCCTACATAGTGCAATTATTGTGATGAAGAAGTAGAAGATTTTTTTAGCGATATACAAAAGTCTTTTGATCAGACAAAACAATATTTTCAAATGTCATGAAAAACTTTAAAGCTAGAATTATTAAAATAATTGAAAGATGAAAGTCTGAAGGTAAATTTGATTATGATGATAGAAATAAAAGAGGTCAGAAACTTATGGAGTTTTCAGGAAAAAAAACTCCTTTATATTATGAATTCTTTTTTTGAAAAAAATGTTAAATGGAAATGAAACACGGAAGCATCCAAATGAAGGTACAGCTGAATTAGATTATGTTTTGACTAGCAGAAAATATGTATTTCAAGATTGTAATGTTCTTAACAAATTCAACACAGGAAGAGATCATTGATTAGAGTAAGATACATGTTAATGCAAAACTAGAGTGACCAAAATTATTAAGAAAAGCAATATTCATAAATGATATTCCTAACCTTCAAAAACATTCGAATGAATTTAAATTAGAGCTTGCAAATCATTTTTAAATATTAACAAATTTTGAACATGATTCAGGTTTGAACTAAATCAATAGGAAGATAACTAATACATTTTCAAAAACTGAAACACAGATGGCTATTGCACAAAAGCAGCAATTGATAAGTAAACTGTTTATTGAGATGAGACAATTTATGAAAATATATAAAAATGATGCATAAAGAAGGATTGGATACCTTGAATTTTGTAAAATGGGGTGAAAAGGAGTTGATAATGATATAAAAAAGTATAATTATAAACTAGCAAAGAAAGCTATAGAAAAAGTCTCAAGAGTGTAAAACAACATCTTGGTATTGGGAAAAAACTTATTTCTACAATAATAAAAAAATGGAACTATCATTAAAAAGAGAGATGACACCATGAAATATGTAAAAGAGCTCTATCAAGAATTATATAGCAATAAAAACAAGAAAAAGTATCTCCTACATCTATTATATATTTTGAATTGCACAGGATTTTAAATGAAGAAGTGAAGCATGCAATTAAATTTATGAAGAAGGGAAAAGCTCCAGATAATGATAGAATTATAATTGAACCACTAAACATCATATGATCACCATTTCTTATGCTTGCTCATAACTGTTATTAAAATAGATAAAACTATCCATACAATAGTACCACTCAATGCAAGCCAATGGAAACCTTCTGGCATTCATTGATTACCCTGGCTTGCACTGAGTGGCACTACTGTGTGGAGAGTTTTGTCTGTTTTAATAGAATTATAATTGGTGGTTTAAAAAAAACAGGAGAAGAAATAGAAAAAAAATTTGGCAAAATTATATAGCAAATGTTTAAATGATAAAGATGTACCAGATGATTGGAAGAATGCAATATTAATATTAATATTTTAAAAAGATAATAAAGAAGATATTAGAAACTACAGACACATCAGTCTTTTACCAGTTCTATACAAAATTTTTACCAAAATAATTACAACTCGTATATAGCAAAGTTTGGACTTTAACCACCACCCCCAAAGAAAACAAAGCTGGATGATATCCAAATATTGAGAGAAGTTATAGGATCAATGAATATGAGTTATCATTATGCTTTGGATTTGTAGATTATGAAAAGGCATTTGATTCTACAAGCATTTATTCAGTTATTAAAGCATTAAATCATCAAGGTAAAAACTCAGGATATTGTCATATTTTAAAGAATATTTATAAAAATTCATCAGCAAAAATTAAATTACATAATGATATTAAAAAGATTAACATTGAGAACACTGTAGGATGACTTCATATCTCCAAAACTTTTTACAACAGTTTTGCAAGAAATATTTTGTGGATTAAAATGGAAAGATAAGGAAACAAAAGTAAATGGAGATTATTTAAGTCATTTAGATTTTGCAGATGATGTAGGTAATATTTACTAAGGCAATAAACCTAAAGCATGTGCATTGAAAATGCGAATGTAGGGACCTCTACAGGTCTGTTGTTTTTATAAATAATGTTTCAGAGCTTCAGGAAATATTGCAAGAGTTATCAGACGAAAGCAGAAAGTAGAATTAAAAATTAAATGTTAAAAAGACTAAAGTAATGTTCAATGTAGTTTCTCAAAATAAGAAAATAAAGATTGATAATGATGAGTTAGAAGAAGTTAACAATTATAAATATTTTGGTCAGATTACTATTACAGATGACAACATAATGAATAAAATTAATCATAGAATTAAACTTGGTTCTCATAAAATTAAACTTGGTTGGAATGCTTTTGGTAGAAATAACTGGCATTAAAAGGAATTATTCTAAATGTTTGAAAATGAAGGTTTTTAATATATATATGTTATATAGGGTATATGAGCACAGACTTTCAGATGATCCATCACTCTCCACTCTATCTAATAACACTGATACACTCAAGCACATATATGCTGAAAAAATAAATAATCACCAATATACATATTTCATGCTAAACCAGCAATCATCAGTTGGTCCAGATTATCATCTCCCACACATATATACTATAAGTGCTCAGATATATATTAAGATAGACAATCCTCATACTTTAATGGACAGGCTCCAATCTACTACACACCCCAACTCTTCAACTGTCCATCCAATTGAAAATCTGATGATGGAATGCTCGAAGGCCACCCTGAGGCCAAGATTCTAGTCACACCCATGTTAACCTAAGGTCAATCTGAACCCCACATGTACAGGACATAATCCATTAAATACATATGCAAGGATGGGCAGACATCTCTACAATGTAATAACTGAAACACAGGCTTATTATATACCTGTGTCTATATATGTAATATAGGGTATATGAGCACAGACTTTCAGATGATCCATCACTCTCCACTCTATCTAATAACACTGATACACTCAAGCACATATATGCTGAAAAGATAAATAATCACCAATATACGTATTTCATGCTAAACCAGCAATCATCAGTTGGTCCAGATTATCATCTCCCACACATATAAACTATAAGTGCTCAGATATATATTAAGATAGACAATCCTCATACTTTAATGGACAGGCTCCAATCTACTACACACCCCAACTCTTCAACTGTCCATCCAATTGAAAATCTGATGATGGAATGCTCGAAGGCCACCCTGAGGCCGAGATTCTAGTCACACCCATGTTGACCTAAGGTCAATCTGAACCCCACATGTACAGGACATAATCCATTAAATACATATGCAAGGATGGGCAGACATCTCTACAATGTAATAACTGAAACACAGGCTTATTATATACCTGTGTCTATATATGTAATATAGGGTATATGAGCACAGACTTTCAGATGATCCATCACTCTCCACTCTATCTAATAACACTGATACACTCAAGCACATATATGCTGAAAAGATAAATAATCACCAATATACGTATTTCATGCTAAACCAGCAATCATCAGCTGGTCCAGATTATCATCTCCCACACATATATACTATAAGTGCTCAGATATATATTAAGATAGACAATCCTCATACTTTAATGGACAGGCTCCAATCTACTACACACCCCAACTCTTCAACTGTCCATCCAAATGAAAATCTGATGATGGAATGCTCGAAGGCCACCCTGAGGCCGAGATTCTAGTCACACCCATGTTGACCTAAGGTCAATCTGAACCCCACATGTACAGGACATAATCCATTAAATACATATGCAAGGATGGGCAGACATCTCTACAATGTAATAACTGAAACACAGGCTTATTATATACCTGTGTTTATATATGTAATATAGGGTATTATTATTATTAATAATGGATCTGAGATTTGTATGCTTAACAGAAGAACAATAAAGAGACTTCAGGATCACTCAATGAAGTACGGAAAGATGCATGTTAGGAACAACAAAAAGAGATTGAAAGTGATGAAATACATGGGTAAAAGAACAAACAGGTATTACTACTATTGAAATGGAGTTGGGTTGGATAGATTTCTAGGGGATAGTTGAAATCTTAAACTGGATTTCAAATAGATTGTAAAAGACCTAGAAAGAGACCATATGTGAGATGGATTGATGAAATAAGAAAATGTGTGGGAATGATGGTAGAGAAGATAAACTAGAAATCAGAGAAGATGGATTGAACTTAGAGAGATCTTCATCCTGCTGTGGATCAATAATAGTTGAAAATGATGGTGACAATGATGATTATAAATCAGAGTGCTCATCATTTGCAACACTTATATTGGAACCATTACTTGAAAAAAGTCACATTACTTGAAAAAAGTCACAATAATTTAATTAAGATTGTGTATTTTATTAAAAAAAAAAATCCTGATTATTTACAATATTTTATGAGGAATTATTTAGTTCATATAAAACGTTTTTACATGTGAATGTCCAATGATTACCTCTTGGAAAAATTATAAATCAATTTTATAAATTAATAAATGATTTTGTTTTTGTCTCAACAAAAAATACGAACTTAAATTTAAAAAAAAAAATTGGATATATAAATATGGCGAATTTTTCATACTATTCCTCCTTTAAGTAAAATTAATATTTCACTCCAATGATTAAAAACAAATATTTTCAAAATCATAAGCAGATTAATGATATAATTTTAAAATTTGATCAAAGAAAAAAAAGTATATATATAGAAAATGATATCCAATGTTTTGAAAGGATAAATGATTTTTTGATTTCAAATGAATTTAAATCTCAGAAAAACTGTTCAAAAATTTATTATTAAAATAAATACTTACAGAATTTGCAAGAAATCTTCCAAGAATATTTTTCAACTTCACAATAATCACATAATTAAATTCAAAATCCTTTGCCTGAAAAAATATTCACAAGTGTCTGAATCAATTGTAAAAATTATTATGCTCTTTGGTATCAATATCTTTTAAGGTTTGAAATACAGGCATTCTTCATATATCTGGAACTTAATTGTAAATATGGGGGATTTGAACACAGACTTTCAAGCACCCTTCAATTATCCACACTATTTCATACCACTGATACACATAACCACACACATGTAGAAAAGATAAATAATCACCAATATACATATTTCATGCTGAACTAGCACTCATCAGTTGGTCCAGATTATCATCTCCTACACACACATATATATAATCAGTGGTCAGTTTATATTAAGATAGCAAATCATATTTTAATGGTCAGGCTTCAATCTACATAATGGTATGGATGACTGAAGAGTTGGTTCAGATTATCATCTCCCACACACATATATATATATAATCAGTGCTCAGTTTCTATTAAGATAGCAAATCTTCATACTTTAATGGACAGACTTCAATCTACTCCAACTCATAGCAAATCTTTATACTTTAATGAACAGGCTTCAATCTACTCCAACTCTATAAGAGTTGAAGTAGATTGAAGCCTGTCCATTAAAGTATGAAGATTTACTATCTTAATATAATCTGAACACTGATTATATATGTGTGTGGGAGATGATAATCTGGACCAACTGATGAGTGCTGGTTCAGCATGAAATATGTATATTGGTGATTATTTATCTTTTCTACATGTGTGTGGTCATGTGTATCAATGGTATGAGATAATGTGGATAATTGAAGGGTGCTTGAACATCTATGCTCAAATCCACTATATTTACTATCAATATCTTTGGCTATCCTAATATAAGCTGAGCTTTGTTTGTATATATGTGTGGAGATGATAATCTGGACGAACTGGCAAGTGCTGTTTTAGCATGAAATATGTATATTGGTGATTATTTATCTTTTCAACATATGTGTGATCAAGTGTATCAACAGTATGAGATAGCATGGATAGTTGAGGGTTGTGTAAAAGTCTGAGTTCAAACCCCTATATATTACATATAGAAGTGCAGGTATGAAACGCCTGTACTGTAGAAAAAAGTCATACATCAATATATATCAGCACTGATACTAAATACATAAAATAAATTAGAAACAGGATCTGAAATATACTTGTAAATTTCAACAATTATGCTAAATTTGCATCGTTAGAACAAAAAGTAGACACATTCAAGGAATTAATTTACGTATGTTTCATTTTCCTATTACTGTATTATCATTATATAATCATTTTTGTTTCCAAAAAGAATTATTTGTATCTTTTAAAAATATGCGTTAGTACTTTTATTTCTCAAATTTACTATAAAATAAAACTTCCCTGATTGGAGGGATCGATAAATGTTATCAAGTTTGAAGGTTGCTTTCTAGACACTGATGAATTTTTATATAATTTCATCCAACATAGAAAACAATCAGTTCTTGATGCAATTGATAATAAATATACTTAAAAGTTTAGCCACACAGGAAGTCATATGATGTTCAAATAATATAATAACAGGTTGAGCTTCAATAAGCTTTTACTCCCTGAATCTATTATTTTTAAACAAGGCAAAACTCTCCATACAGTAGTGCCACCCTGTGCCAACCAGAGTAATCAATGGATGCCAGATGGCTTGTGCATAAAATCCCTACCTAATGCCTACTCATCCAATATCCCCAACTAGTTTCTGCTCTGGGGATATTGGATAAGTAGGCAGTAGATAGTGGGAAATGGAAAATAAAGTGGCTAACAGGTTTATCTGGGCATAATTGCTGAGACATTCTTGACTTCGTTTAAGGAGAAGCCACAATACATCACATCACATCACCTTGTTTAATAACAATTGTGTGCTAGTATAAGTGATGGTGATCATGTGATGTTTAGTCTATTATTTTTACCATGGTAATTGAATGTATAGGTTGATGCAAAAGCTAATTACTTTGTAGAATCTTTACAATTTTCTACTGCGAAAAAAAAAAAGTCTTGCATTGGTGGTCGAGAGGTCAGCGCGACTGCCTTGCACTTGCAGGCAGTTGCCCGGGTTGCGGGTTCGCGTCCCGGCCGATGCTATGACATTTAAAAAAAAAAAAAACAGACATAAAACCCATCAGTTACATACTTATACATATAGAGAAACATCAAACGATATAATTAAAATAAAAAATATAAATGCTCGCACATATATGATTAATTTAAATTCATCAAATATATATATCATCTCAAAAATTATATACAAAATAAAAAGTGGTTGCAGGATAAATATCACTCCTTTTTTTTTAATTGAACCGATTTAAATATTTTATGCCTAAATTGTATTTTCTGACAAAATGATTTATTTTGGTTTTTCACCTTGAAATATTTCAGATGTCAAGATGACTCACACAAATAATGGCAGACTGTTTCTTTAATGGAATGACTAAAAATAACTCTGCACTCTAGAGGCAAATTGATGAACTGATACAAAAAGCACGCAATTTTATATTTAAAATATATACATTGACCGAAAAGAGTTTATCGATCGTAGTTCATTTGTAACAGAAGCTTAAAAAAAAAAAAAAATAGAGGAAAAAAATGTAAGTAAGGCAAATAAATTTTGCTATATAAAAAAAAATATGAACTTTCAGTAAATAAAATAAAATCTCCCTGGATACAATAAATATAAAAGTATTTTAAAGCTGTAGATCTGTTAATACCTATTAAATTATGACATAACACATTTAATTAACTCATAGAATTTAAAGTTTTTTTTAAAAAAATCAAATATATTAAAATAGTTCAAGAAATATTGAAAATTTGTTTTATTCTATATTATAATTTAAAAAAAAAAAAAAAGTGCGTGTGCGTTAAATTTGTTGCCGGGGGGGGGGGGGGCAGGCAAATAGACAATAGAATACTATGATCAAATGAAAAATTTTATTGTTCTAAATAATATTTGTCTGTCATTTCCTTATAGCCTTGTTTATACCAGCAGACTTATATAACAAACAATAACGCTCCTTATATCAGTAACATACATGCAAACTTGAAATAAATTTGTTGCCGGGGGGGGGGGCCGGCAAATAGGCAATAGAATACTATGATCAAATGAAAAATTTTATTGTTCTAAATAATATTTGTCTGTCATTTCCTTATAGCCTTGTTTATACCAGCAGACTTATATAACAAACAATAACGCTCCTTATATCAGTAACATACATGCAAACTTGAAAAAATATAGACAAAAATCAACCTAACTTCAACACCTACAAAAAAAAAAAAAGCCAAAATTTAAAATCCGCCATAGCAAATAATACACACATAAAAATTGTAAAAAAAAATTTTTTTTTTTTAAAAAATTACTTTTATTTACAATTAAAATAGCCTATTACTCTTATAAGATATATAAATGCCCTAGAGGTTTAAGACAGTGGCAGAGTAACAGATCCAAATCCTAAAGGTTTCAGTGATCAAAACAACCTATTTATTTCTGGTGCTCAAACATTGCATAAACTCTTCAGTTATTAATCCTTATATATTTTATATTTACTTATATAACACCCAAATATTTGTATAGGCTAAATAAACAGTTTATTATATTAATACGGACTAACACGACTTCGTGGGAATTAAGCACACAGAAAAGATAAAATAGAGTACAGTATATCAAATACTCCAATATATATAGGGCAAAAAACTCATATGGCTAATTTTTTTGGAAAATCACGTGGCATTTGCAGACTTGAGTGCTAGGTTGAGCACAATATTTTCATTCGAATAATTAAACTGAAATTTATTAATTTATTTTTACATTAGTCAATTGTGAAGCTGTCTTGGAGACTTCAGTTCTAAGACTACCACTCTTCTATTGCAATAAAGTAACTTGTTATTATTCCAATCCTTTATAAGTTCAAAGTAAAATAAGATACTTCATCGCTAATTTCAAAAAGTTCTTACATTGAAAAACTTAGATACCATTATTTATTATTAGTTCATAAAACTTATTAGTAGTATATTGAATTATATTAAAAACAAAACCATATCATCATGTATTTGTAGAATTCTTAAAGTCTAAATTTGTTTGAATCACAATCATAAAAAAATGAATATATTATTTCTTGAATTAAAACAATGTTTTTATTGAGATGTTAATTGTAAAGTGCTCATTAGTTTCCATATATACTCATCAGATTCTATATGTGTATTTTATTTAGCACAATGGTAGAATGATATGCTCAATTGCTTAAGTTTCCCAGGTCAAACCTCAGACTTGTCCCTTTGGTGCTCGAACTCACATGACTTCTCAAGTAACTAAGTATTGATGGATAAAAGACTTTCATATTTTAAAAATTAATTTTAGACATTGACACACATACATTGCTTTTATATAAACAAAGCCAGGAACATTCATGTGTGAATCTTATGTGAAAGCTATTATCATTCAATTCAATTACAAAGCATTATTATTATATATATTTGCTTTGATTTTTAATTGTAAGATAGCTTTTAAATAAAATTGAAATTATTGTATCTGTTTTATTTGATTATATTTGATATTGTATTTTATATTTGCTTATTTATGACATGAATTTCCCATTGTTTAAACTATTTTTATATTCTATATGAAATAATGAAAATGTGTGATTTATGTTAGGTGTATTCATAATATCAAATTGTTGATGCCAGAGCTAAAATCTTTCAGAAAAATTTAATGTAAATGTTTTCCGCTATTTTTTAATTAGCTTAATTATTAAATGATTAATAGAATTAATATCTTGCAGTACTTAGTTAATGACTTTAAAACTATATAACATTTAATCATATGATATTTAATATACACGGGGCACTGATAAGATGTTCAATTTTTCAAAAAGACTATTATAGAGGAATTCACCATGAATAGATCCAAAGTTCACACAGAAATAATGCTAATGATGTTTAATTGGAATCTCAACAAAATAAATATTTCTATATACAGTCATTTAATACTTAACCAATGGAATGAATGTGATAAAATTAATTTATAAACATAAAATAACACAAGCATATTAATTTTATTTATTTAATTCTCAAACATAAACTAACAAAATTACATGAATTTATTTTCATTCCAATATCACAATTAACCTTAGAGGTAAATAAATGAATACTCTTTTATTCCTGCATAAATACTATATCTTATTAAGAGAGAGTATTCATTTATTTAACACTCTCAAAGTCAATTAGTGAAATTATATTAATAAATATATTCAACACGCCTAGATAAATATTTGCTTATTTACTCATAATTTACCTTATAAAAATTAACAATAAAAACAATTCATTACTGAAATTAAAAATAAAAAATCAATATATTCTTTTTTTTTTTTTTTGAGAAAATTTCTATACAGAACATATTTACATTCACATCTAGATTCATGTTTAGAAAACAGAACATTTCTTAAGAGAACATCAATCATCAAATTTGTAAAAAGTCTATTAAATTTTTTATCCACCATATTCCTATTACATTTCAGTTTTTCTATTAAACTACATGATTATTCATTTCTCCACTCATTTATTAACAACTCTTTAAACATCACTTACACTCCTTTGAAAACCACAATTCACAATTGTTATAATTTTCATGCAAACATTAATGTATTCCAAAGAATACACTTAGAAGCAAACTCCAAGCATAGTAAATAAGTTTAGTAATGAAAAATATAATTTCCAAAAAGTTTTGCCCACTAATGTCATTATTTATTTCACATATTAAAATCTAGAGAGAGCTTTCACAATACTAATTACATCTTGGTTCATGGATTGAAAAACAATTCAAATATTTATGATCATGAAATGTAAACTAATTTTTAAAAACCTCATATATACACAATTCTCTTTACATTAATTATAAAATGGTCAAACCAAATTAATTAGCCATAAATA
Source organism: Epiperipatus broadwayi (assembly GCA_028023455.1). Classification (NCBI taxonomy): domain Eukaryota; kingdom Metazoa; phylum Onychophora; class Udeonychophora; order Euonychophora; family Peripatidae; genus Epiperipatus; species Epiperipatus broadwayi. The sequence goes on from JAQFVV010006415.1 coordinate 282,986, forward strand.
ATGATCATAAATTATATTAGCTATTTTAGAGGATAAAGCTCAGGTTGATATTGAATTGGAAACACTGACTGTAAAAAAAAGATTATATATTCTTCATATTACGTTGGAATGGCCAAGTTTATGGGGCCAACTCTGGTTATCTATATCACCTATATAAAAATTATAGTATCGTTGATAATATTTAATGAGAATTATTTATTATAAAAATATTTATTGGCTAACTCTGTAGAATATAAATTGAAGGAATTTTAAAAGATTAATTTTAAAAGAAACACAAAAAATTTAATTTCTTTATTATTTTTTTTATTAGATTCTCTTTTAAACTTTCGGATAAAAACCCATTTTTCTAGCAGTGAGAAAAAGTGACATGATAAATATAAATTATGTAATAGTTAAAAAATTACAGCAAATGGATTTAGATACGGCACTGAATCTACAAAAAAAGTTGAACCAAAAAAAAAAATCACCCATAAATAAATGAAAAAAAAAAACGCAACTGAGAATTTTTTTAATTTGTTAAATAAAAAAATTAATGTAAATAATAATATATGTGTTACTTTAATTTAAATAAAACACAGTTAATATTAAAATAGAAAATTATAGAAAATTGCAATACAACATCAGAATAAGTGAACAGAGAAAAAATCTTTGATTAATAATGAGATTAGAAAACCGTGATGTGGTGCTTGAAATTTAAGGTGTCAGCATTTTGGGCTCAATTTAAAGTATTCTTTTGTCAGAGAAGATTGGAGATTGTCTGTCTGGTTAATTCCAGTTCGGACAGTGAACTTCTCTCTTTTAAATAGACTCTGCAGTGAGCCAAAAAAACTAATATCTAAAAAGTTATTGTTCTTCGTTTGTGATGGCGGCTTGTAGCTCTAACAAATCCGCCATTATGGAAGATTCTACACTTTCAAATGAAAGTGAAATACCTACTTTACCATTATCCTCAATCAAATTCAGAATCTAGTAACCATTCCAAGTTTTCAACTAATAAGGACAAATCATCATATACTGATAAAAGAAACTTAATTGCTAATGCCTTTGCAAGCAATATTAATAATACAAAAGACTTTCCAGTCTTGAAGGTTAGTAATGCAATTTTTGTAAATTGAATCCCAGTTTTTACAAATTTGTTGATAATTATAATAATACATTGAATAATTCAGAAAATAGTGGCATTGATTTGTCAAATGCTAATTCCTATACAAGAATTCAAAATAAAAAGCAAAAAAAAAAATAGTTATGCCAACTTTTACAAAATAATGACCTGGGGCCTTAAATAAACATTGAAGAATCGCATATTGATGAAATGACATGTTTAACTTACTGAATGATGATTTAAATATAAATGTACCAATGAATGAATCCAACTCAAGCTCTATGTCTATCGATCGGCAATTATATCAAGAATATTAAAAAAAAAAAATTTAACTTTGCTGCAAACTTTGCTTAAATCTTTTAAGAAGTTTTATAATGCTAAGACACTAATTATGATGGTTACCAATGCAGATAGTGAGTTTTTCAAATTTGCTTTAGAGGAATTTTATGCAATGCTTGAAAAAAATTATGAAACATTATTTATAAAGTTTTACTGCATCCAAAGAACCGATACATCTCTGTCGAATTCCATAATGCTATTCAAAGGTGTTTTTTTTTTTTTAAAAAAAAAATATTTTCTTTAAATAACAAATTGTATGTTACATCAATGTGGAAATATCCCTGTTGATCCTGGTCAGATTAAAAACTGTTACACTGAATTCAGTGATACAGATCTTCAGCTTCTCCTTAACAAATTTGGGACCACCTCAAATTTCAAATAGATACTAGAAAAAAGGGTTAATGTTCTGGTATTAACCAACACAGCAACATTCAACCTTACATAAAAGAAAGGGATTTCATCAACTGACAACCTTACACTGCATCCATTGACCCTTTATTGTTAATAATAACATTTAGGGGAGTTTTGCAAAGCAATAACCCACATTGTTAAAGACTGCCCAGCAAGATCTAGTCTATAGTGTGGGATAAAATATAAAAATTCATCTGTGTACCAAAGATTTGCCTAGCCCTAATGCTGATAATTCTTACATTGTGGTCACAGCATCTTCCAAAACTGCTGCTGGCATTTTAATACAGAAATCCTTGTCCATTGAGGTTTAAACTGAGGCTTAAATAGTACAGACATCTTCTGTGGAGAATAATGTCTCATCTTCTGATGAATTTATATCTGTTCAAAAGTCAAGGAGGAAATCAATGAATGGGGAAATGACAATAAAGGATATCCATGCTTCTGAAGCTAAAGTCACTTCTGTATTGAAAACTGATAAACTTAGTAAAATTGAGTTCTATGAACTCTCTCCTTCAGGGGCACTTAAAAAAAGGAAAACAAGCATGCCTACAGATATTAATTGAACTAGACAAACATTGGCAACAGTTGCATCCCTATCACTAAAAGAGAATGTTTTCCTGAGTGGAGTTGACAACAATAAGTGTGCAACCCAGATGTGGAAGATCTCTAGTGGTTCTTCTGATCTGATAATAGGGGAAGGTGACAAGAGTGTGACTACCATGAGTGAATGAAATCATAGTTTTTGATTTATTATATATTTATTATTGATATTGTTGCTATCTATTGAGATATCTTATTATGCTTGTTATGTTACTATTATCTTTGATTTCTGTGAAGTATTATTAGTATATCAGGCTTCTGTTATTAAACCTTATTCCTACATGATCATTGGATGCTTGTGCCTATTGTGCCAAGATTTGGATGGGAAGTGTAATTAATTGCTTATCCCTTTCTCTTAAATTATATGGTCAATGCATCTGAACATTGCTGGTATTGATGTGAAGGATATGAACTCTCTCAAAAGGCTGTTTGCTATTAACAATTGGATCTCTCAATTTTCACTTCATATCACTTTTTTCTCTGAAACTAAACCATGCATGGTCAAATATCAATCTTATTAGACATTTGGGGGAATTGGGTTTTTTACAATTTTCTACTTCAAACACTTCAGCTGTGGGGGTAGACATTTTAATTCATAACAGGGCATCATTTGAATCCTTCAACATTCTATATCTTGATCAAAACATGATTACCATTACTCTTCACCATTCTGCTTTCACAATTAATATAATTTATCTTTTATTTATATAACAGACCAACTCTCATACATTACTCTCCTGTTTGGCAATCTTAATTTGCCTTATACTGAGTTTGTGGCTAAATACCTACACTTTATTAATTGTAAACTGATGAGTTGTGAAGGTTTCTTCCCCAGTAATGCCTTCTCCTTCCATAACTTAAAACATCCCCCCCCTCATTGATCTTTTATTTTATTCACCTGATCTGAATTTTATAGTCAATCCTTCTTTGAAATCAGTAATTTTTTCAATCACCTGGTACCATCCATACAAGTATATAGTGATTTTCACACACAACCTGTTCTTAGCCACAACAATACAATAAGAGTGTTACTGATAATTATATCTCCACAGGCAGTAATCTCAGAAATTTATATTTATTTTTAAGTAGACATTATTTCTCACCCACCTATGGTAGCTTGGTTTTCATTTATCAATATTATCCAATCAGCCATTAGACACCACACTAGCAAAAACAAATCACCTACAGCTTTAGTTAAGGACTTTGCTGCTATTAATTTCAAGTTGAAAGCCATTTCCTGTGACCATGCTTCTATTCCTTTAATTATGACTCTTAAGTACCAATATAAACATAACAAATCTATCTACCTAACCTATCTTGGCTGGATATCTTTCTATTAAAAAGGCTAAAAAAATTTTAGTTCAACTTCATAGTCAAAAGGCTATATCCACTGGGCTTTATTTTATAGGAATAAAAAGTCAGTCCCGTCCTCAATTATAGTAGACAATCATCTTAGCACAGGTCTTAACATCTTACCTGTTATTTTCTACCACTTTAAATCTAAGTTGCAAAATGCCAGCTGCCCAGAATCATTTGTTTCTGCTTTTGGTGAAGTCATCAGTGTCATGGTATCACAAAGTCTGATATAATGCTTAAGCTGAAATCTTAACCTGGAAGTGCTTAAGCTGAAATCTTAACCTGAAATCATTCACCCTGGTCCTCATGTGACTCCTAAATATCTTTTCATGCTTATAAGTTTCTTTACAATACCAATCATTTTGAACATGATAGACTTTCTTTCCAACCAATTTCATCATTTTGAAGGATTACATCCAGTTTTCTTAGTTCCATTTCTCAAGCAAAATACTATCCCATCTCCTATTAATAACCTTCGTCCTATTTTTATATTATCTATACTTATCAAGGTCACTGAATCCATTATTAAGGATAAGATACAACCTATTATACTGTCTGCAATCACAAACTTTGAGTTTGCTAAAAAGTGAGCTTCTATCTATGATGCTATCACCCTTTTTAAACTTGTCATTAACCAAGTAAGATTTGCTAAAAAAGCCAAGTCCCATAGTAGTACAAATAGATATTGCTTCAGCTTTTTAATTCTGTCCATATTAATTGTTGAATTGCATAATATTTCCATTCAATTATTTATATTTTAGCCAACCTTCTAATGAATAGGAAATTTTTATCAAACTTTATGGAAAAATTATACCTGAATCCAAACTCCACAACTCTATTCCACAAGGTTTGTCATTGAGTGCATTGTTTTTTATAACTTATAAAAGCCCGTTGCTTCTGGAAATAGAGAGAAAATTTTCTGGTAAACATGTTCCATTGATTGATAAAGCAGTTAAGCATATATCTTTCATGGATGATCTTGTTGTATTCCTTTCCTCCAAAAAATATCTCCCTTATTCTGGAAAATTATATGGCTCAATATAGGCTTCAATTTAATTTTGATAAATCATCCACATGGAGTATCATCGCTGATAAGAGAGTTTCTTCTCCATTCACTGCACTGTCTTATAACTTCATTGGATTTCCCATTTACAAATCAATGAGTGCTATGAAAACATCCATCCAGGACTCCATTCTTATATCTGCTGAAAATATAATCAAATCCCTTTCTAAAGTATACCTTTTGCTCCATGCAAAAGTATCACTCATTAACATTCTGATTTTTCCAAAGATGACACCATATGCCAACTATCATCTATACCAATGCTTTCATGAAGATCAACTCAATTTGCTCAAAACTATTTTGGAACAGGGGGTGGTTGTGTAGAACCTTACAAAAGCATGCCAAAGATAATATAGTCCATCCCTCTATTCAATATCCATCTTTTATTTTCAGAGATCATATAATACCATTTCTAAATTCATCTCTGTTTATCCAACACTATGAAATTTACTTTAGTCAGTCCTACTGATAAACCTCCACCCTGTAAAGTTAATTTTTTCATTCATTAATCGATTACATAGCTTCTCATATTAATATTGATGTTCAGACATTCTCCAGGAAAATAGTCTTTTGAGAGGCCTAATCTTAACATCATTAATAAACAAATAATCAAAAAATTCAAATTCTGGTATCTAGAGCCAAAATATCTTAATTTCATTATTAAAATTAATTTGGAGGCTCTACCTATTAATCTTTTCTTATAACAGAGAAGGTCCTTTACAAACATTGATCCAGCTTGCTCTCTTTGTCATCATCTGAAAAACAAACACCATTTTCTAATCCAGTATCCTGCTCTTCTCATATATAGAAACATCATTGAATCAATTACTAAATCTCATATTTCTTCTATTGTACCTCTTATTGATAGTATAAAGAGGCTTTTCCTCTTTAATTAGAATCACTATTTTCCCTATGTATATACCCTTTGGTTCATAAGATACCATCTTTGCTTCAGCCCTACCTCTAAGAATAAAAATTAAAAAACAGAGATCAGGCACTTGCCCCTCCAAACATCGTTAATGCTACATGGAGTCTGGTTATAATTTTTTATTATTATTATTTTTATGTCAATGCTATGTATGTAAACAATGTATTATTTGTAATCTATAAACACTGTACTAGTCTAATCCATGTTGCTAATTGAATTCAAACCAATTTTTCATAAATGTAGATTACAAAAAAAATTTTAGCACAATAAAAATTTGTTTTAAATGTAGTAATGAGATTATTAAAAATATATATATATATAATGTGTAATAAAAGTATTACAAAAAAAAAAAAAAATCAGTAATGAACTGAGCTGTGTAAGAGACAATGCAAGACAAACGTAATTAAAATAAACAAGAAATGAAATAGTAAAATAAAAATAATTAAGTTGATTGAATTTATAGGAGTCTGGTTATAATTTATTATTATTATTATTTTTATGTCAATGCTATGTATGTAAACAATGTATTATTTGTAATCTATAAACACTGTACTAGTCTAATCCATGTTGCTAATTGAATTCAAACCAATTTTTCATAAATGTAGATTACAAAAAAAATATATATGTTGGAAAAAGAATCAGGAGGTAATCAGTAGAATTTTCTGATCGAAAAAAAAGCCATGCAATAAAATAAGAATTTTTTTTTAAAAAATACGATTATATCTAACATTGAATACTAATTAGATGTATTTGTTTATAATAAGTTTAAAATTTTTGCACCTGAAGAATGTTTGCAATTTAGAAAGGGTAGAAAAAATAAAAAGTTCACCTCAAGCCCAAAGTATTAATAGATAGATATATAAAGACAGGAAGTAAATATTTTGTTTCGTTAAAATTGCAAGTTATTTGATAGAGTAAAGTAGATTACTTTAAAAAAAAAAAATGTATAGATTGAAACGAGATATGCTATTACTAAAGCTATCCCAAAATAAAAAGTAAAAAAAATTTTTTAAAAATTAAGTAATCATATACATAACAATGATTATTTAATTTTTAAAAAAAAATTTTTTTTCTTTTAATTTCGGGATAGCTTTATTAATAAATAGCATATCTCGTTTCAACCTATAATTTTTTTCTTTAAATTAAGTAATTATATACGTAACAAGGCTGCAGAAAGGAGTTTGCTATTAACTGAATGGAGACCCTTTGATTCCTCTTCGAGACGTTAAAAAAACCGAGCAGGGCAAATTCCTAATGTCCACTCCATACATTCTTGTCGTTGCAGCTGTTATTACTATGTGATTATTCATATAATATATGAACATGGATGGGCAGTTCTCCATCGTGTGGTGAATTTATTGGCTTTTTACCTCTGAGTTTAAGATCAAGAAACACCATGGTCTTTCTTCTCAGTTGATAAGGCAGAATGAAATGTTTGTGTAAATGATAAATAAAATCATGGCCCTTATTCCCAAGAGGCTGTAAAGTCATCAAATAAGCCAGCAGTTGGTGCCTGAAGGCAGAGGGTGCTAAGAATCCCCCCTGATTGCAAACCCAGGCTGCCATTTGATGATTTTTTATTTAGGTAAACTGCAGATCACTTTCAAGTGAAGGAAGATTGCAAGAATTAGAAGAACTGTCACATTAAATGGGACATTATTAGACTTTGTGAAGTTAAAAGAAAAGGTGAAGAGACAATTGATTTAAAAAGTGGACATGTACTCTATTATAAAAACACAAATGTTGGAAATACAAGTGGAGTAGGATTTTCATTAGTGGAAAAACAACATTGTGGAGATTGATGGTGTATCGGACAGAATGGCAAGATTAGTTATACAACTTAATAGCAGATAACTCCGGTTTATGCCCCAATAAGTTCTCATAGTGATGAAGTAGTAAAAGATTTTTATATGGATGTATAAAAGGCTTTTGATCAGAGTAAACAACATTTTAAAATTATTGTGGGAAACTTTAATGCTAGAGAGGACAAAGAATTGTGGAGTTTTCAGGAAAAAAAAAAACCCTTTATATTATGAATTCTTTTTTTGAAATAAAATGTTAAAAGGAAATGGATATGGAAGGATCCAAATGAAGGTAGAGCAGAATTGGATTATATTTTGACTAACAGAAAAATACATATTTCAAGATTGTAATGTTCTTAATAAATTTAACACAGGAAGTGATCATCAATTAATAAGATGTTAGATATGTGTTAATGCAAAACTAGAGAGACAAAAATTATTAAGAAAAACAATATTTACAGTTAATATTCCTAACTTTCAGAAACATTCTAATGAATTTAACTTATAACTTACCAATCGGTTTCAAGTATTAGTAGATTTTGAACATGATTTCAGATTTGAATGAAATTAATATGAAAATACACTTTTAATAACTGCAACAAAGATAGCAGATAAAAAAAGTAGCAATTGACCAATAAAATTTCTACTGAGACTAGAGATTTTATGAAGAAAAGAAGGAATATGAAGATATACAAAAATGATGCATTAAAAAGAATTGAATATCTCGAATTTTGTAAAATGGTGCGGAAAAGAGTTGAAAATGATATAAGAAAGTATAACTGTGAACTAGCAAGGAAAGCTGTAGAAGAAAATAAAAGTCTCAAGAATGTAAAACAACATTTTGGTATTGGTAGGAAATTTATATCTGCAATAAGAAAAGAAGATGGAATTATTACTAAAAAGAGAGATGACATTATGAAATACGTAGAAGACTTTTATCAAGAATTATATAGTAATAAAGAACAAGTACCTCCTATATCTATTACATCTTCTGAATTGCCCAGAATTTTAAATGAAGAAGCGAGACATGCAATTAAATGTATGAAAAAAGGAAAGGCACCAGGTAATGATGGAATTATAATTGATATATTAAAAGAAACAGGTGAAGAAATAGGAATTTTTTTTAGCAAAGTTATATACCAAATGTCTAAATGATAAAGATGTATCAGATGATTGGAAGAATACAATAATAATATTAATATTTTAAAAAGATGATAAAGAAGATATTAGAAATTACAGACCTATCAGCCTTTTATCAGTTTTATACAAAATTTTTACTAAGATAATTACAATTTGTCTACAGAGAACATTGGATTTCCACCAACCAAGAGAACAAGCTGGATTTAAAAGTGGTTTTAATACAGTAGATCATATCCAGTTATTGAGAGAAGTTATAGAAAGAACAAATGAATACGAGTTGCCATTATGCTTTGGATTTGTAGATTATGAAAAAGCATTTGATTCTATAAACATTTCTTCAGTGATTAAAGCATTGGATAATCAAAATATAGATCCCAGATATTGTCATATTTTAAAGAATATTTATAAAAATGCAACAGCAACAATTAGATTACATAATGATACCGTGAAAGTCAACATTGAGAAGAGTTTAAAACATGGTGACTCCATACCTCCAAAACTTTTACAGCAGTGCTGCAAGATATATTTTGTGGATTAAAATGGGAAGCTAAAGAAGTGAAAATAAATGGAGATTATTTAAGTCATTTAGATTTTGCAGATGATGTAGTTGTTTTTGCAAATAATGCTTTAAAGCTGCAGGAAATGTTGCAGGAGTTATCAGATGAAAGTAGGAAAGTATGACTAAAGATAAATGTTAAAAAGACTAAAATAATGTTTAATGGTTTTTCTCAAAATATGAAAATAAAGATTGATTATGGTGAGTTAGAAGAAGTTAACACTTACAAATACCTTGGTCAGATTATTAATACAGATGGAAACATAATGGATGAAATTGATCATAGAATTAAACTTGGTTAGAGTGCTTTTGGTAGAAATAATTTGATATTAAAAGGAAATATGCCTATGTGTTTGAAAAGAAAGGTTTTTTTTAATAAATGTGTTTTACTAGTTCTTACTTATGGATCTGAGACTTGGACATTTAATAGAAGAGCAATACAGAGACTTCAGACCACTCAAAGAAGTATGGAGAGATGCATGTTGGGAGTAACAAGAAGAGATTGAAAACACAATATATGGGTAAGAGAACAATCAGGTGTCACTGACCTCATTGAAAAAATTAAGACTGAAGTGGAGTTGAGCTGGACATATTGCTAGAAGAAATAATAATAGATGGACAATTGAAATCTTAAACTGGATTCCAAGAGATTGTAAAAGATCCAGAAAAAGACCACATGTGAGATTGATGGATGAAATAAAAAAGTGTGCAGGGGTGATATGGAGAAGAAAATCTAAAGATTGGAAAAGATGAATTGAACTTGGAGAGACCTTCATCCTGTAGTGGATTGATAATAGTTGATGATGATTATGATGATACATAACAAATAAATATGAAAAAAAAGTATAAGGCAAGAATATTCCATTTCTAGTATTTATTTAGATCCATTGCAAAACGAATATTGTTTTGATCAGGCTAAAATAGACAAAGAAGAATGTTCAATGTAGTAATTTTACAAATTACCTAGAATGAGTTTAATAAAATGTCGGATAGAAGTGATATTATTTATAAAACTTTAAGGATAAAAATAAATACAAAAGAGTTCATTGAAGATTATGACTGAAATTCTAAATATTAAGGAGTTAAAATAATTTTTTTTAAGGAAAAGACAAGCAATGGCAAATCATCAATGATGATGATGATCAAGGGCTATTCCTTCATTATAGTACTCTAGTGAGTCCATCTTCCTCTATTATGAGTAAAAGTAATAAAACGTTAAAAGTTATAGTTGAAAATAACATATAGATATTAAAGTAAAAAATGCAATGATAAGATGGAACCATTCAAGTTTTAAAAAAAGTTTATCAAAAGTTATGTATGGAGCATAGCCTTATATGAAGCAATTAAAAAAGGGATAGGGCTGAGAATTTTGAGTTGTGCATTTGGTAGAAAACATTATTAAAATGGAAAAAGATTGTTTATCCAGGAAAATTTAAAATAAAAAAAAAATTAAATTAGCTATAAATTATGAGATGTAGTGTGAATGATATATTAGTTCAATAGAATAAAGAAAGGCAGAGAGTAGAAGAAATAAGTTGATGATCTTTAAACCAAGGCAATAATTATGATTGTTTAATAAGCAAATATATAAAGAGAATGATGTAGATAATAAAATTATCAGATAACTAAATTGACAAACAGCCAAAGATGAAGCTGCTTAATATATGTTTACTGATGGATTTTTAAAATAACTTTTATATTTATTGCCACATATTATTTACAAAAGAAACACTATGTGGTGTATTTGTATACACTTACATGTGTTAACATGCATTTAATGAACATATGTATTACAAGTGGCTTTAATATCATGCCATAGTACAGAATATATATTTTCAAATACATTTACAAAAAAAAAGACAAAAACCAATCATGTCGAAGACACATGTATTCGAATTTAACATAAAGCATACTATCTATTGTATTATAATAAAATCATCCTATCAAAAACTATATTTAACTTGCTATAGTGACTAAATTAAATTAGAAGAAAAAAATTAGAATGCATTATGCATAATTTAATCCTTATTTACAATATTACTCATGCATGAATAAAATGGGTGTGCTAATATTTACAAACACAGTGAGATAACCTTTTGGTTTTTTCAATTTCCTGTCTCCTTAAGAGTCATAAATTAAAATTTTAAAAAGAGGGTTTAAAAATACAATTGTATTAATATATAGTATATAAATTTTAAAATCAATAAAATTCATCTAATTTTTTTTTAAAGCATCTAAAAACTGAACTTCAATACTTACCTTGCACCCACAGACGTTTTGGAGCTTAATAATAGGCTGTGAAAAAAATAGTGAGTATTAAACTGTCTGCAAATGGCTATCTACAAGACCTGAACTGGGCAGATGACCAGTTTAAAAACATGCATGTTAATAGTTAAGGAAATAAAAATGGAGAATCATAGCAACAATACTGCAGTGAATTTAAAATTGGTAATAAGGAACTTAGAAAGTTATGCCACCTAATTAAACTTCAGTGTCTGAAATAAAGTAACAAAAGAATATCAAAAATAAAATAAAGCTAAGAGGTTAACATAATTTTAAATTAAAAAATAAAATCACAGATAATTGAAAATAATGTAAAATCTGTTCTTTTATATAGGCATAAAATTTAAAAAATAATTTAGCAGCTAACTCACAATATATAAACACAGAATAGATACGTTTGTAGGTTTTTGTCTTGAATAATGGTTGATAGTCATATAAAAAAAAAAAAATTGAAGAAAACCATGCCAAAAAAAAAAAAAAAAACCTAAGCAACTTGAGATTACATCTTGATGGTGGTGGTAATGTATATAGAATGGAAAATATTGCAAGGAAGTCTTTAGATTGGGGGCTAGTGAAAAGAGAGCTCTAAAATAATATAGTAAATGAAGAATTACAGAAAGTTGAATGTCTTGTGATAAAATTAAACAGATGAGCAAAGTTCAAGGTGTATGGAGACATTTCATTAGATTCCTAAACTCAATAAGAAAATAAAAGTAATAATATATAATAAATGAAATATATTAAAAATATAACCAAGTTTTGCAAGACAAAGTTCAATATAGTCAATATAATATTGTTGGTGTTATTTTTAATTGTATCTATGTATATATTGAAGCAGTCAGATCTGAGTTCGATCCTAGCTTCATGACATCTAGCCATAAGCCCACTTCAAACCCTAGTACTAACCTTAAATTTCCGATGCAATGGGGCTTTATATGTTCAATCTACACTAATTTCCATAAAGAAAAACATTTTATAAATGCGTATTAAAATTAATTAGTTTCAGATTTAAATTGATCAATTCTATTAATAAATTCATGATAGAATTATTCATGAATTTATATATTATAACTGCATGGATTGTGCGTATATATTTGTAAATATTTAAATATATATAATTGTTTAAAAGTTTCATTGCGTCGGGAATGTTTGATTTTATTTTTTAATAATTTGTTAAAGTTTTATTGATTAAAAGCTACATTCTTTCGATAAGCTTTCAGATTTTCCCTTTCCAAAAAACAATAGTTAAAGTTTTATTAATTAGAAAAAAAGATAAGGATTTCCTAATTAAAATCATTTTCTGATTTTAAGAATTCATTTTCTAATTAGAAAATGAATTCAAGTTAATGAGTTTGAAAGCCTTATCGAAGGAATGTATCTAAAAACAACTATAATAAAAGAAGCGCTAGCCTGAAGGCATCAGAGGACAGTATATATAGCTCTGAAAAGTTTAGAGAAAAAAAAAACCATCTTTGTTGTAGAGAAGTGCAGTACACTCTGTGCATTTTAAATAGTGTTTCGATCATGGTAAGGGGATAAACGTCAGGAATCTGGCTACTGGTTCCTGAAGTCCCCTGAAAATCTTCAATGGAGCTGCTAAATCTTTTCCGGACCAATCATGCTGCTAAAATCATGAAAATTCATTAAAATACTGTTCAAGTAATCGACCAAGGGGTGCCTACATTTTACCAACCTGGATGTGTAAACTAAGGAAACCAGCCCTGGAAGAAATGGGTAATATATTTCCATAATGAACCTTAAACTATCTGGCCAGTTTCCGAACTTTACTTTACACTCCCTTTAAGAGCTCTTCTCATTTATAAATGTAATAATCTGTGTAACACCTTTTATTTATGATATTTTAAATTAGTAATTCTCTCAACTTCTAGTCTTTAAATTTAACTTTCCTTTCTCATGATGGCGGTTCATTTATTTTATTATGTATATTTATTGAGTAAATTTATCAATGTTGTTATTTTAATTATATGCCAATAATCCTTTGACTTGATGATCTCCTTCATTTCCTTTGCATTATGCAAGTAATATAAGATTAATTCTGATAGTTAATTCTCGCCCATTAGAACTAAATTTATAAGTTCTATCAATCATCGAGTCGAAACAAATTATTACATGTTTACTATTTTTATAATTGGCTAATAATAAATTATTAGCTCCATTTTTAATCTATGCCCCAGCTATTTTTTGTATTCACCAATATGTATTTACTCATATATAATCTTAAAATGTTTTCTGCAAAAGGGCCGATAAAGGAATCAAATAAATATATTCTAATTCAACTTTGTTATTTTCTATTAAGATTCAGGAAGGGCACGATGATTGGGGCATAATTAATATGATTTACAAATACTTTAAAATAGTTTTACTTAAAAGCTCATTTGACTTTAATTCATTTGATCAAGTCATCACGTAGAGCATTCTATAATTGGGTTTTAGTTCTCAAATGGTGACTAGTAAGTCATCATCTTCAACATTGCTGACATAGGGCAATCTTCCGCTCCATTAGGCTGGTCGGTGATAATATTTCTGTTATTTTAAATTATCGAGGAAGAAAGCACTTCATCTCCCGTTCATATTAGTCAAAGGGCATAAGACTTGTCAGATGCAAGCTGCCATAGGACTTCAATTATCGACTAGCTATCGTCTTTCAATTTCACTTTATAGCTCATAATTCATCAGCACAGTTGCCTCTCTGTTCCGGTAAAGCCCGCTCTAATGCTCATAATTCGTGATGAAGTGATTTAAATTAAAGTCCAACAAATTCTCAGTAAATAAGTTTTCCAATAAAGATTAAAGTTATGCCCTAAAATACGTATCTTGCTCTTCACGAATGGATTTGCGAATGTGAAATAAATATCACATTCTTTCGTATAAAATTAGAGTAATAATTTCCTTTACTAATGAATACCTTTATCTGCCTTTTATTTCTTGTGGGAGGGCATAGACATAGATTTTCAAATATTGTGTAATACTCATTGGCATATAATAAGGACTGCCACTCTTATTATAATTATAAACTTTGTTAAAGGCTAGAGGTAATTAATATAATCATTATTTAAAATTCAAATAAAACAAATTATTATTATTAAATATTTTCTAAACACACTTGGTTTCTTAGTTCTAAATTCTTTTATAATTATTTTAATGTTAATACTCGCTGTCTGTGTTGGCAACCCAAACATATACATGTGATTCGACTTAAAAGTATTTTAAGTTAATTAATCCTCACCAAACCATTGAGCTAGTTTCTTGGCGCATAGCACTGTGCCGCCGATTTAGATTTCTACTAATCTGAGCTGGTGAGTTGGGTTTGAATTCAGTTTGGTTTAGCTGAGTTTGGATCCGACTTGCAGTTTAGGTGGTGGACGTATTTTCAACTGGTACATGGTTATGTTTTTGGCTGCCCAACCATTGTGGCTTCGATTTAATAAACCCCACACCCTGTAGACAGTAATTATGATCTTAGTTATTCAGTCAACTGAGATCTCGATAAATTAAATGTTTCAGTAGAAAGTGATATTTTTGTAGAATGTCATATATATTTGAAGAAAAGTTGTGCGATTTATAACGCATAAACTGAAATGATTTAATAAATTAAAATGTCATTTTGTAATTTTCTTTCTTATAATTAAATGTTTTCAAGATTATTTTTTAAATGTTCGTCAGTAAAAGATTCATTAGTCAGAATAATTATTTAAAGAAAAGTAATAAGAGAGAATATATATAAATTAATTATACGTGTACTATATCACTATATATACTATACGTTTGTGTTATACGCGTTCATGACAGTAGGAAAATTATCGTTAGAAAAGTAGTAAGAGCAGATCAAAGCAAGGGGTAAAATAAATGAAATATTTTGTCTGTGTCAAAATTAATTATATTCATCTCAGTTGCTATGATTTAAAATATCCAATATGATATCATGTTAAAAGTTTTAAATTTCAAAGTATTGCTTGCTAACACTTATATTACATGTTCGCTCCGTATTCTTAGTAGCCTCAAAGCAATCAAAGACCTTCAAACTGGGAATTATCTGTCAAGCGGTCTGATGCAGTGTGACAATACGCTTTAATGACAATAATTTCTAGAGTAACCTCAAAGCAGGTGAAGACCTTTTGTGTAACACAAGCAGCCAGATGCAGTTGGAAAAATGCTTAAATGGTTTACATGCTTTCATGCTAGCAAGATTAAAAATGATATCAACAAATAAAAGTTCTTGTGTAATATTAATTTTGGCATTTTCTTGTGTGTATGAAAGCCTCATGCTTAGTGAAAATAATATTTGAATTCCTATATTTAAAGTCAGGTCAGGAATGCGTCAGTTGTTATTAAATAATAAATACTCATCATCAATTAAATTGTTTTATCAAAAATTAAGTCAATCATATGTGGTTTGGGGGTCAATGGGTTATTTCACATGCCCTATTGATCTCATTTGCTCAGTGGCGCCCATATAAATAAATTTGTCAGCAAATTTGATTGTCAGCACAGTAGTGGGTCAATTGTCTAAATAATAAAAAACCAAATGTGTCCAATACAGAGAATTACTTGTACTACCTGCTAATATATATGTATAAATATTTGTATATCACTAATTATTTGTATAGGTCTTTTTTTCAGACATGGGAGAACAGTTGAACAGAGGGAAAGTGAGTAATGTTTGTTTTTCTTATCTTTAATAGTTTTTTCTAAATAAAATACATGTCTCATTCAAAGAATTAATAGAAAGAGCTAAACAAGAAAATGTAGGTAAACTAAAACTAAATTAAAAAAGGGCAGATTATATAGATTGGGGAAATAATTTGCAGCAGCTAATGAAGATAGGGACAATGGGACCAGTAGTCAGAGACCTAATTAAATGTATTAAAGAAAAAAGCTATTATTTAAGTATACAGAGAGGGTGCCACAAGTTTGCGATTCACATTGTTTATTATATTATTTATTTACTTTCAAAGATGGAAGAACAATTAGATAAAGAATTGACTGATGATAGTGATGTGCCTTCAACCCCCTCCAGTGAATGAGAGATCACTTTTAAAAATCGGATCAATAGGAAAGAACGCAACCATCAAAGCAGAATGACAGCTAAAGACGATCACAACGATTGAGAGACTTTGCATATGATACTAAGAGAAATGAGAAAAGACAGGAAGTTAATGCTGATGATGATGGAAAAGATTTTAAGGCTTAAAGAAAAACGAGGCATCCAAACCAACTCAAACCCGATGAATGTAAAGCACCAGCAAGAAATAAATCCTGATGAAGCCCCAAAAAATAGATGGTGAAGATGCTCAGACCACACCAAAAGAAGTTGTGGACAGCAAAGAAGATGACAGTGGAGAAGCTGAGTCAAATAAAGAAATGGTTGAAGAAGCTGATATAAATGCAGAAAGAGAAAAGGAATATGGGCAGACCACTAGTAAAATAAAACCAAAAGTAGAAATGGAATGGACGATAAACACCGAAATGAGTCTAAGAAATTTGCAGAGACCATCCCTTATATCTTGTGTAGAAATTCAAATTTTTAGGGGAAATCCAGGAGAAAATCCCATAGATCATCTAGACAGCATCAAAGAATTTTTTTGTATGCACTCTGTAGCAGCAAAAGAAAAGATTATCCTAGCCAGCCATTACTTAAGAGAAGCTGCCAAGGCATGGTGGAAGCTATTAAAGAACCCACCTACCACGATCCAAGGGTACGAAAACACCATTTTAAAAAAATATTGGAGTGAAGAAAGGCAGGAGGGTATTTTGCATAGAGTGAACACTCAGAAGTATCAAAACACTGCAGACAGGGATACGCAGCCTACTTCATCCAGCAAGTGACGACATTCAAATCCCTCACAGCCTTCAAATATGAGGACCAACACATTATCCGGATAATCAGGCATCATTTACCCCCATGGATCCAAAGAATCATGCTTGGGATGTGCCCTATGTTACTAGAAAAGGCCATAGACTTTTTGACTGCAATAGACTATGGGAACTTCACACCAACTAGAAAAGACCAAAACTACGACCATTATCAAAAGTTCAAATCATATGGGCCACCTGATCCAGGGAAACAATAGTATAACCATTAAATGAAGAGACATATATATATACAGACGACCGACTGACATGACCATAGGGAAAATGAGACTTTATTAACGGACCTATTTATAAGCTAGATAATATTTAAAAAAAATGATCGCAATGAGATGTATAATTTTGTAGTTTGTACAGATGATATTATTCATGCTCATGCTGTTCTCCCAGAGTCTACCAATTAGTCAAGTACACTTATATTTCATTCCAATATCAGCCTTTCAAGCTAATTGAGCACGCACCTTTGAGTGTTAAATAAATGAATACTCTCCTCTTCAATCCAAGATATAGCATTTATGCAGGAATAAAAAGAATCCCTCTTATTCCTATGACTCAAATTCTTTTATATGAGCAAATCTGAAGAACTTCTGAAGAGAGCGTGAGTAGATTCTCACTTTAAATTACTATTTACGATGTTTTTTTGACTGCGAATGATGAGTAAAGAGATTTTTTTTCATTGTTTTTTTTAAGTGAAAAGAAATGAAGCAGTCAGATCTGAGTTCGATCCTAGCTTCATGACATCTAGCCATAAGCCCACTTCAAATCCTAGTACTAACCTTAAATTACTGATGCAATGGGGCTTTATACGTTCAATCCACACTAATTTCCATAAAGAAAAACATTTTATAAATGTGTATTAAAATTAATTAGTTTCAGATTTAAATTGATCAATTCTATTAATAAATTCATGATATAATTATTCATGAATTTATATATTATAACTGCGTGGATTGTGCGTATATATTTGTAAATATTTAAATATATATAATTGTTTAAAAGTTTCATTGCATCGGGAATGTTTGATTTTATTTTTAAATAATTTGTTAAAGTTTTATTGATTAAAAGCTACATTCTTTCGATAAGCTTTCAGATTTTCCCTTTCCAAAAAACAATAGTTAAAATTTTATTAATTAGAAAAAAAGATAAGGATTTCCTAATTAAAATCATTTTCTGATTTTAAGAATTCATTTTCTAATTAGAAAATGAATTCAAGTTAATGAGTTTGAAAGCCTTATCAAAGGAATATATCTAAAAACAACTATAATAAAAGAAGCGCTAGCCTGAAGGCATCAGAGGACAGTATATATAGCTCTGAAAAGTTTGGAGAAAAAAAAACCATCTTTGTTGTAGAGAAGTGCAGTACACTCTGTGCATTTTAAATAGTGTTTCGATCATGGTAAGGGGCTAAACGTCAGGAATCTGGCTACCGGTTCCTGAAGTCCCCTGAAAATCTTCAATGGAGCTGCTGAATCTTTTCCGGACCAATCATGCTGCTAAAATCATGAAAATTCATTAAAATACTGTTCAAGTAATCGACCAAGGGGTGCCTACATTTTACCAACCTGGATGTGTAAACTAAGGAAACCAGCCCTGGAAGAAATGGGTAATATATTTCCATAATGAACCTTAAACTATCTGGCCAGTTTCCGAACTTTACTTTACACTCCCTTTAAGAGCTCTTCTCATTTATAAATGTAATAATCTGTGTAACACCTTTTATTTATGCTATTTTAAATTAGTAATTCTCTCAACTTCTAGTCTTTAAATTTAACTTTCCTTTCTCACGATGGCGGTTCATTTATTTTATTATGTATATTTATTGAGTAAATTTATTAATGTTGTTATTTTAATTATATGCCAATAATCCTTCGACTCAATGATCTCCTTCATTTCCTTTGCCTTATGCAAGTAATATAAGATTAATTCTGATAGTTAATTCTCGCCCATTAGAACTAAATTTATAGGTTCTATCAATCATCGAGTCGAAACAAATTATTACATGTTTACTATTTTTATAATTGGCTAATAATAAATTATTAGCTCCATTTTTAATCTATGCCCCAGCTATTTTTCGTATTCACCAATATGTATTTACTCATATATAATCTTAAAATGTTTTCTGCAAAAGGGCCGATAAAGGAATCAAATAAATATATTCTAATTCAACTTTGTTATTTTATATTAAGATTCAGAAAGGGAACGATGATTGGGACATAATTAATATGATTTACAAATACTTTAAAATAGTTTTACTTAAAAGCTCATTTGACTTTAATTCATTTGATCAAGTCATCACGTAGAGCATTCTATAATTGGGTTTTAGTTCTCAAACGGTGACTAGTAAGTAATCATCTTCAATGTTTCTGACGTAGGGCAATCTTCCGCTCCGTTAGGCTGGTCGGTGATAATATTTCTGTTATTTTAAATTATCGAGGAAGAAAGCACTTCCTCTCCCGTTCATATTAGTCAAAGGGCATAAGACTTGTCAGATGCAAGCTGCCATAGGACTTCGATTATCGACTAGCTATCGTCTTTCAATTTCACTTTATAGCTCATAATTCGTCAGCACCGTTGCCTCTCTGTTCCGGTAAAGCCCGCTCTAATGCTCGTAATTCATGATGAAGTGATTTAAATTAAAATCCAACAAATTCTCAGTAAATAAGTTTTCCAATAAAGATTAAAGTTATGCCCTAAAATATGTATCTTGCTCTTCACGAATGGATTTGCGAATGTGAAATAAATATCACATTCTTTCGTATAAAATTAGAGTAATAATTTCCTTTACTAATGAATACCTTTATCTGCCTTTTATTTCTTGTGGGTGGCATAAACATAGACTTTCAAATATTGCGTAATACTCATTGGCATATAATAAGGACTGCCACTCTTATTATAATTACAAACTTTGTTAAAGGCTAGAGGTGATTAATATAATCATTATTTAAAATTCAAATAAAACAAATTATTATTATTAAATATTTTCTAAACACACTTGGTTTCTTAGTTCTAAATTCTTTTATAATTATTTTAATGTTAATACTCGCTGTCTGTGTTGGCAACCCAAACATATACATGTGATTCGACTTAAAAGTATTTTAAGTTAATTAATTATCCGATATTAGTATCAGTCCAGGGGTCTCTAATCCTCACCAACCATTGAGCTAGTTTCTTGGTGCATAGCACTGTGCCGTTGACTTAGATTTCTACTAATCTGAGCTGGTGAGTTGGGTTTGAATTCAGTTTGGTTCAGCTGAGTTTGGATCCGACTTGCAGTTTAGGTGGTGGATGTTTTTCGACTGGTACAATATGTGAAAGTTGAATATAATTTTTTTCAAATATCAATTTATTTTATCTTGAATGAAAAAGAAAAATAATGCATGTCTCATGAACTCTTATTCAGAATTAGATAAAATTATTCTATAAATATTTATTAAAAGTAAAAATAATGAATCGAAGTTATATTTGCTTCCATTACATGAAGGCTCTTAAGTGATAATGTGCAAGATGAATTGTCAAAGTATTAGATTAAGAAATCTATTTACTGTAATCAGATCTGACAGAATAGATTGAAAAACCTTTGTAAACAGAATCAACAGCTAAAAACTACTTAATGAAACATGATAATAAGCAGGTTTTTTTATTTTATAAACAATATGGTTTTTTTCATCACTTAAGTATAAACATTTATATGTACATGTTACTATTTTATTAATAATAAATAATCAATGAAATAACTTATATTTTCACTGCTATGAAATGTAACAAATTATAAATAGGGTGCTAAAGTGCAACTGAAGAGAAGTTTATAAATACCAAAAAAACTAAGGTTACCTTATAACATTCTTATGGTTTTTTCATCACTGATGTATGAACATTTATATCTACATGTTACTACAGGCAGTCCCTGGTTACGAACACTCGAGTTATAAAAATTTTGCTATTATGTAATCGCTTTTGGACTTTAGATCTTTATCTATGTACATACTTTCATTTATAATTAGTCCTATGTACTGTAGAAAGAAATAGGTATTCAAAATTGTATAGTATTTTAGTACTTTAATAATTAAAAAATTCCTTTTAGTAAGTAATTAACGCTACAAATTTACATTATCTGATAAAAAAAACTATTTACATAAATTCATAATTGAATTTTTTCTAAAGAAGATAAACTTGGGAATTTAGAAAATAATTAAAAGTATATTTTAGAGAACAATAAGAACTTACATAATCTCTCTGACATTAATTACTTTTATTTTTAGCATCCTGACAGACTATCTTCAATAGGATCTTATTTTTAAAAGTAGTTTGTGCGTGATTACCTTATATATAGACTATATATTTCTGTTATGGTGAATTTTTTTTCATTCTTATTAATTAGAAACATACGTGAGAAACAAAAAACAGCAGTGCTGATGCAATCAAAAAGAAATCAAAGTCTCATAAACCCAAAACAGTCGAGACAAAAATGGATATAATTAGACATTCTGAAAATGGTGAATCTTTTACTTCAATCGCATGTTCATGTAATTTAAACCGATCAACAATATATACAACTGTGAAAAACAAAAACAAAATTAAGGAATATGTTAAAAATTGTGAAAATATTTCTTCAAAGATTGTTTCAAAAAGACATGGCAGAGTAATAGATAAAATGAAGAAATGTTTGGCTTTATGGATTGAAGATCAACATCAAAAAGACATCCCAGTAAGTTTATCAATTATTCAAGCTAAGGCTCTTAGTTTGCATGAAGATTGAAAGAAGGAATTAAAAGAAGACTCTGCTATTTAATTTGCAGCAAACAATGTCACTGATGAAGGTATTGATGAGTTAATGCAATCTCACAAAGAACCTCTGTCAAATGAAAACTTGATTAAACTACAAGAGATGAAACTATTAAATAACTAAATGTGTGGTTTATATATGTAATAAGATAAGATATTTTATGGTAATATTACCAAAAAATATCTTATCTTATTACAAGAGATGAATAAAATACAAAATGAAGAAGAATCTGATAATAAACTTATTGTTAAGAATTTGACAATCACGAATATGAATGAAACCTTCATGCATCTTGACAAATTTTTAACCATCATGAAAGAATGTGATCCCAATGGAGAGAGTATATCTCAGGTATGAAGGGCAATAGAAAAAGACATAGAATATTACACAATTCTTTATCAAGAGAAGAAAAAGAATGCAATTCAATTAACTCTTGATAAATTTGTAAACAAAACTCCAGATACTAATCAAATAAAAATAAATACTGTATTTTGAAAACTCTTTTTAATGTTTTTTTTTACATACCTCAGAAACCAATTAAGGGACTGCCTTTATTTTATTAATAACAATCGATGAAATAACTTATATTTTTACTTCTATGAAATATAATAAATTATAAATAGAGTGCTAAGGTACAACCGAAGAGAAGTTTAGGAGTACAAAAAATAAAAACAAAACTAGGGCTATCTTATAACCTTCTCCAGCTATGAATATGAGAGCAGTAAAAGAACTCTCAAAAGCACTAAGCTTTAGTTTTTTAAATTCATAAACTTCTTTTTAGTTGCATCTTAGTAAACTATTTATAATTTAATAATAAGTGACATTATTGCTCTATCACTCGGCAGTTCATAATGATCATGTTTTCCTGAAAATAAGACCGGATCTTATATTAATTTTTGCTCCAAAAGACACTTGGGGGCTTATTTTCAGGGGATGTCTTATTTTATCATATACATAAATCTACATTTACTCAAATATAAAAATTTACATTTATTCAAATACTTCTCTTTATAGAAAGCTGTAAAATTCTAATTTTGGGAGCCCCTCCACCACAATTCCTTTCTTGTACTCACCAGAATAGCTCTTTCTTTTTGCACTCATCTTATTTGCCAATCAGAATATTACTCCATTTAAATTTACCCTTAAATCAAGAGTTAATTGAAGACTTGCGAGGAGTAAATAATAAAAATGATTACATTTAAGAATAATTTGTCCACACAAAAGCAATAAAAAAATGCAACACAAAAATTCAGAAAATGTTTCTATATTTCACATGTATACATTATGTCGGTCCATTATAACATATAGCATATTGAATGATGATAATTCATTATGTTACACAGACATGTCTATTTGTTATCAAGTATGCAAATTGTAAACACTTCCCAAATTACTTGTAATAGTCCTGCTTGTGTGTTCTATTTAAAATCTTTTCTTTAGAAGGAAGTTTGATGACTTAAGGTTAAGCTAAACTTTGATTACTAAAATCACTTCCATTATTTATTAAAATAAAGTCTTTCAGGAGACAAAAAAATGATAAGAAATCAAACTAATTTTCTTTCATCTTGAATATTTAAAAGCTACCATGCTGAAACTTTAAAACTAAATCAAGCATTGTAAATCTTAAGTATTAATAAAATAAGTATGTAAAAATATATAAATTAAATTATATATTGTAAGATATACTGACTTATGTTAGATAAATTGTTTCTCTATACAAGTAGAATTAAATATGTCGAAAACAGTTGACAGGCAAATACAAAAGAACCATGTAATTTATATTACCCTTTATTTAAAGCATTAATGTTAAAAATATTATTTATTTATACATTAATTACTTTATAACTGAATACGTTCATCGTATGTTTCAATGGGAAACCAAAAGCAGCCTATCCGGGCTGCCGATCTTGACTAAGGCTTATATTTGGAGTACAGCTTATATTACAATCATCCTCAAAAATCATACTAGGGCTTATTTTCAGAATAGGTATTATTTTCAGGAAACATGGAAGTTCAAGAGCCAGAAGTGATTGAGTTGGGTATGATGCATGAATCTTAATCACCAAACTCTACTATTCTATCACTGCACCAAAATGAGGCACAATTATATTATATCTGATATCAATCATTACATGACAAAGAATATATTTAAGTTAAACCAATCTCTTATAGCATCTAAAATGTTCATCACTCTTCCAAATTATAGCCAATAAAACAAAATGTAAATGCTCTATATCGCAGTATGACATAGCATGGATGGTTGAGGATCATGTGAAAGTCTGAGTTCAAACCCACTATATATTACACATAAAAGTGCAGGTATGAAAAAGTCTGTACTGTAGAAAAGATTCATATTTCAAAATAAAATTTATTGTAAAAAGATATATTTTGCTACATTTAAATAGCCATCTTGAGTTGTTGTTTTTTTTAAAAAAACTGTTGATTGCTATTAAAATATAACTAAAATAAATCGTCTACACTGAAATTTAATTTACAAACAGTTTGATTATTTATTTATTTTTCATTATTTTAGCTGCTTCCTTTGCAATTTAAAATTTATATTTTTGTGGACACAATTAATAAAATTATATTTACAGAAACATTTCTATACTGATTTGGTCTATAAATATAAATTTTAATTATTCTATACATCAAAAGCTAGATAAAATAACTCTTGATTTTACCTGCAATACAGGCTGGCTTCCAAGATTTTTTTTGATCAGTACACCATCTAGAAAATTCATTAATCACTATCAATACTTAAATAATTCAAGATATACATGAATATATAATGGTAGGGAATTGGGATATAAGGTTTAGTGCATCTGCACGATAAGCCCACAAACTGGAAAAAAATCTAGATCAGATAAAACTTGAAAATGTTTCCAGTCTTGAGAATTTTTCAGGAAACTGGTCTCCACTAATCCAATTATCCATTGATTATTGATGATAAATAAATTTATAATGATTTCTCTTTTACTGTTCCTTTAAAGAGGGATTACTGGAAAAATCTTTGCCAGCTCTTTAAACACTATTTTACTTACTTACATATTTGTATATGTGTATGCATATATATATATTTGAAACACATCTATTTATAAGTGTATATTCTTCCCAAGTGCGTGGGAGTATAACATAATTTTTATCATTCTTTTATTTATAATATATTTCATAGCAATGTACTATAGCATGCAAATGTGTGAATATGTATACGCATCAATAACTGTTGTTTGAACAATATGTAAACTCACAAATCACAGATTTGTAAATTAAATTGAGCTAGAAAAAACTTGGCAAACCCATGATGACGTTTAGCAGCTTGAGTGGCACCGTGAATGGAAACAAAATTGATGAGATGAATAATTATATTTGCTTAATCCATTTAGTAGTGGCTAAACTGTACGGAATGAAGGAAATAAGAAGAATAAAAATGTCTTGAAACATATTTAAGTCTATATTTACAGGAAATTTGCTTTGGCCTTTATATTCTTAAACAAAGTATCGTTAAAAATGAAGGATGAATAAATAAATAAAATGCTTGAAGAATATGAATAACAAATATATATATAAAAATGAATGAAATAATAAAAGAAAGTTATTATTCAAACTAACATTTATTATTTTAGTTAAAAAAGCTAAAGAATAAAACAGCAGAATATTTTTAAATTAATAAAAGTATAGATGTTTAACTTTATAGTAATAACTATAATAAATTTTTAAAATATATAGTGATATGCAAACGAACGGATTAATTGGGGAGGGAAAGACTTTTATAACGGGGGGGGGGGGAGTTGAATATTGAAACAAACAAAAATAAAAAGATTCAGGAAATATAATCTAAAAAAAAATGCACTTACTGACAACGTAAATAATTTTTCATTCTGTAAGATAAAAAATTGTTTTGCAGTGAAATATGTATTACTGTCGTTGTTTGTTTTTTTTAAAAGAATTATTTAGTTATATTCATCACTTTTTAGAACATAATTTTAAAATGCTCCTCTCTAATGATTATCACTCTTTCCATAATGTAACCTTTCTGGTAACATTTTAGAGAAAGAGTATCCTTAGTAGAAATGTGGATATAAGTTAAACGTGTGAAGCTACAGATTGTTTAAAAATCACATCTAAACATTACACTATTGGAAAGTTGAAAATATTATAAACTTGCTACAATTCAAATTTTAAATATATTTTCGGTAAAAATTTGTTAGTAATACAGTATTTATTATTTATGTTTTTCAAAACATATCTAATATATTTGTGTGCTCATTAATGTGACACACCCATGTGAACAAATTCTGAAGAGATAGATATGAAATTATAAATATTTGCTAATATTTTGATAAGTAAAAAGTATTACTTTCTTGTAATCTGTTTTGAAATGATAATAGATATTTGTTTATTTGAAAGTTCATATTTTAATGTTATTAGATTGTTATTAAAAAAATTAAATATTTATATTCTTTATCAATGGTCAGTGCACTAGATTATATTCTATTTCCTAAGATTATTAAATATGGGCGTGAAAATAAGTGGAATATTAAAAAATTAATACATTTATGTGTTTAAAAGAAGAAATAATATAATCGGTCAATGCAATTGAATGAAATGCGGAATAAATGATGCTAAAATCAAAAAACCATACTCCATTAGATAATATTAAAAATAATCTAGTGCTTCAAATAATAATGGTTAAAAACTAAATAAAATTGATTTTCCAAAACTGCAATTCAAATTCTACTGGAAATTTCTGACTTACATATTCCATTTGCAATGTCTAAAAAAAAAATACTCCAACATCAAGATAAAAACAATCATTCATTATCTTCATTTAAACTATCCTATCTTATTACACATATATGCTGAATGCAGAACTTTCATTATTAATAATCCTTCTTGCCTTTCTAGATGTCTATTGATAATACTTATCAATATTTTTAAGTTTATTTTTCAATCTCTATTATCTTCATCCAGGATATGATACTCTCAAGGAAAAAGAAAAAAACCCACTGATTTTAAATATTACATTGATATTTTTCTTTCAAATTTGCAAAAAGGTAAAAGTAAGGGATATTAACTGCATCCTAGGGACACCAATCATACACAAAAATGACAAGAAAGTGCTAAAAATTAATTTTGTTTTTAAATGCTTTTATTGAAGTGGAAAAATTGGTTTGATTGTTTATTTGTTACCTTTTGATCTTTTTCAAATTAGAATAAAATTTTAAAATTAAGATTTATTACATTTAAATTCAGTTGAATTGCTTGAAATCTGGTATATAACTAAGTAATACCAGGGTAATCCATATAAAATACTCATCTTTTCAATATCACCTAGTTTTATAAATATGAAACAGAAGGTGGGAAAATATTAAAAATATTCAACAATTTTATGTATCACAATTAAAAATTCTTCTTAGAACTTTCATTTGTTTTAAATAATGTTCACAAGATAACAGTATAACTTCTTTTTTTTTTCACAGTTTAATAAAAAAAAATTAAAAATGTCTATGAAAGTGATATGACACATTAATTTTTTAAATAGATGAATTAGTTTCTTACATAGGAAGAGTGGGGAAGAGGGAATTTTTAAAATACTGCTCACTATCAATTTTATTTATGATTTAAGTAATAAGGAAATTGTTTATAATATAAAAAATATAATGTAAAAAAATTACTTACTGATTTTTTATATATGTGTACACATACTAAATATGATATGTACATGTAAATATTAACTTACTGCAGAAATATAGTGATATACATATATATATATATATTAAAATTGATTCAAAGTAAAATTATATATATTAAATGATGGTCATTTACAATATAGTTTTGGTAAGCTTTTTTTAAAAAATAAATAAAAAGATTCCAATCAAAGTAAAAATGTTAAATACTTTTCACTTAAAAAAATATTTCATATTCTTATACACACATTTATTATTATGTGTACATATTAAATAAGATATATGCATCAGGGGTATAAATTTTAACTTATAGCAGAAATATCTAAAGATATATGTACATCAATTATAATAAAATAAATCCTACAAGCATATATAAATAATTATCAACTATTACAATAATAAATTTTGGTATAAAACAATATTTATTAGTTTGCTAAGCCAGGCTTTTGATACAGTGTATCTTTGTCAAAGTATGACTAAAGTTAATATTAGCAAATACATTACAATATCCATGTGTATATAAACATATATTAAACTAGTCACTGATTATCACAGATTTGCATATTTGCATGTGTAAATTGACCTAGCAGTTGGCTATGTCATTAGATTAAATGATCAGTGCTTGCTAAGAGGAATGCTATTGGCTCTTATATTTATGGAGTTCATTAAAGTACGATATAGTTTTACATTTTCGTTTACTGTGCCAATACTAAAAACTTTAAAATTGACCATGCACTAAAAAGATAAAAAAATAATTGTTTATTCAACCACAATTAGAATTTTTAGATTTAAGTTGAAATGAAAGCATGAGGGGGCCAGACATTAATTAAGTCAACCCTGTAAATCAAATCTCTATAGGATTGATTTAATTAATTTCTGGATTCCCCATGCTTTTATTTCAAGTTAAACCTAAAAACTCCAATTGTGGTTGAAGAAACAATTTTTTTTTCTTTTTAGTACATAGTCAATAAAAACATTTAATATATATATAAAAAAAATATTTCTATTATTTATATAATGAAAATAATATGTTTGAAAGGGAAAAAATAACAACTTGAAAGTAAATTGATATTATGAAAATTATACAATTTATTTAAAAAACAAACATGATATTATTTACATTTTAATACTTATTAAATCATGAAAATAATGTACTTAGAAAACAAACTTGGTGCTACTAAAATTTTAATAGTTAACACAAATTCAAAACAGGAATATTTGAAAAGCAATCAATAAAGAGCTATAACTTATTAGCAACCACATTTGATGACACAAAGTAATAGGGAAAAAATGATTATGGCTTCTGAATGAATGAGTTGCCTTACAACTTTTCTATGGGTACTGCTATTAAGAATATATTTTTATGTTGAAGTTTTTTCTTCTCTTTTTCAACATACTAGAAACACAATAGACACAAGATTGTGTAGTGACACAGTCATTCGAGAGGATTGTGTAGACACAAAAATGCCAATGCTCTCCATATCACTTGGCAAAATAAATATTTCACACACATTATTATAGAAATGTCATAAGTGATCAAAAATATTGCTTTCTAACACAAATGTGATGTAGTTATGGCAAGTGATACACTGTCAAGCACTGTCACAAGTTCTGTTATTTCAGCTCATGGAGATGTGAAAATAGTGATATTTGCAGAGTATCACTATTTGAAATAAATGAACATTTAATGTACATTCTGAAATTGTTTGCTCTTGTCAACAAATTATTTTCTTCTGAATGTTTATATTGATTATATTTAATGAAACTATTTGTTTATCAATCATTTTTGTTTGCTCTTGTTGATCTTTTAATTTTTTCTCAAATGCTTTTCACTCATTTTTTATTTTCTAAACATTAATTTCCATTTTGTTTTCTAAATAAATTATGCTATCTTCATATTATTATAAATATTACAATATTTTCATGCTGTTTTTTTTTCCAAATATATATTATTTTCATTATAAACAAAAATGAAACCTGATAGATTAATATCTTCTGTCAACTACCATATGTGGATGATAGCTTGTCAATGATAATATGCAGATATAATCCAAAGTAAAGATTTTAACATTATTTTTTTATCTTTTTATCAACATTTCTTTGACTTAAATTTGTCTAAATTTGCATAATATAATCCAAATGTAGGTTTTACTATAGAAATTTATGAAAAATATTTGGGTTAAATGTTTACATGGTACTCATATGTTTGTCAAGTGCACACTAAATGGATGTGTATGCATATAAATGATAACCATAAAGATAAAAATATTTACTCATGAAGGTAATAAGTTAGATTCAGATGCCATTTCTTTAAATTTTATTTTATACTTCTTCTAAAAGAATATTAATAAAGTAAAAGGCACATATATGTATTTATTACATATTATACTTAACATTTAATAGGTGAGCAAACCCTTTAAATGAAGATATCATTTAAAATAATGACATTTAAACTTAACATTGCATATATATTTTGATTATTATTATCAATTAATTTTATTCTGCATGCTTATTTAATTTGAATTCAGAGATTTTTTATACAAAAAAATATGTTGCTAGTCCATAGAAAATCCTGAAGAAATATGACCCTATGATGTTAATGATTGAGTATTAGTTCTCAATAGTATAGTCCTTGTGATAAAATATAAAGTTTAAAAGAATATATAAAAGACTACAGTTTAATAGTGTTAGTCTCTCATGAATTATATTGACAGCATCCTGGTATCTTTTGAGAGGAATATTTATCAAGACCATATGTATTTATATAGCATTCAAAACTATTTTATTTATCAAGACCATATGTGTTTATATAGCATACAAAACTATTTTATTATATGTTAGTGCATATAATAAAAAGATTTAAGTCCTTCCACGCTTCTACACAACACCAAGATTTAAACATCAGCATAATTGTATATTATAGTTAAGCTAGCTAGGATCATAGTAAACAATCTGCTTAGAGTAAGTAGGAGATATGCAAATATGTATGGATGAAAAAGATTAGGAAAGTTGACCCAAATACAATGCTTTTATTTGACATATATTTGCTCTTCTATGCCAAGGAATAATGCATCCAATCATAAATGGTAAGGTAGCTTACTGTTTTATTTCAATTCATTTAATAATTAATTAATGTTTTATTAAATGTGTAAAGATTGTAAAATAAGTCTTCTAGGCAAGTCATTTAGAAAATAATATGTAGAATGGTAAGAAAATGAGGTAAATTCTTAACACATTGGTATTGTTATGATTTATTTTTATTTTTCTGTTTGGTTTTTATAAATAAATTGATTTTGTTAATTCATTTCATATCGTGATGATCTTTTATGCCATCCATGTGATTTTCAGTCTTGGTCTCAAACTCTAATATCCAATTGAATCCAATTTGCCAAGCTATTTGTTGACAAAAGTTGGGAAAGGACTGTATGTGTATAATTAAATTATTAAATCTTTGAATTTATGAATGATATATGAATGGCATTGTTTCCAGTCATAATTATCTAATTGAAGGAATTATTATTTTTGATGAAGAGATGATTACCACTTTTATTTCTATTTGAAAATAATATTTAAAAATATCACCATCTGGGGTATGTTTAGATCTATGGATTAATTTATAAGCACATACCTTTTGCATAGTCATTTATTAGTAATGCACATAAGACAATTGGAGTTTTTGGTTTCATAAAATTTGATTCTTCCACAGGGAGCTCCATGAAAGTAATTCTTTTATCTTTCCATTATAATATATATTAAATTTTTTGCATGGTCAAAATGATGTCCACTAATTCAATACTAATAAATAATTGTAGACTAAAATTTAGATTTTCCTATATAGACTTTCCTTAAAACTTCAAAATTATCCAATGGAATCATGCCAAATTTTTAAGTGGATCAGTAGTATTTGTCTAACATGCATATTTATAAATAACTTTATATAACAGATGTTTCAAAATAGTCCTTATCATTTACTCAGTAAAGATAAATATTATCACTTAAGAATCAAGCCAAATAAATATGTACTGATATTATTTATATATAGATAAAATCTCTATTGAAAAGTAATAAACAATAATAATGATTGCCAAAATCATTACCAAATTAATAATGCAAAGAACTTATATTTTAGATATATATTAAAAGAAGAGCAAGGCACCTTTATCATTTGATAAACAGTGTAGCAAAATGTCATATAAATTTTTATTATTATTAAAAACATTATAAATAATAAAGATGGAATGATTTTTTTTAATAAATTGCAATAATAAAATATTCAGCTTTTCATATTATTATATATTTTCCAATAAGATAACAAGAACTGGAAGAACTGTTTAATTTAATACTAAATGGGATATTATTGAACTTTGTAAAGTTAGAAAAAAAATGATGAAGAGATAATTGATTTAAAAAGTGGACATATACTCTATTATAAAGGCACAAATATTGGAAGCACAAGTGGGTAAGATTCATTATAAATAAAAAATGGAAAAACAACATTGAATATTTGATGGTGTATAATTGCTTATTCAGCTTAATGATAGATACCAAATGCAGATAATTCAAGTTTATATCCCAATAAGTTCTCATAGCCATGAAGAAGTAAAGAATTTATATATGGGAATATAAAGGTTTTTGATCAGACCAAACAACATTTTAAAATTATCACAGAAGGTTTTAATGTTAGAATTGATAAACAATTAAAAAATGAAAGTATTACGAGTAAATGTGGTTATGATGATAGAAATGAAAGAGATCATAGATCTGTGTTTTCAGAAAAAGAAAAAGTTTATATCATGAAGTATTACTTGATAAAAATGCTAACACAAATGGACAAAAAAAGCATCCAAATGAAGGTACACCTGGGTCTCGTTTTACGCTATAGATAGGTTCCTCAGAAAACACGCGCAAACGAAATCGTGCAAAAATAGACGTAACTTACTTTGAAAAGGGGGGGGGATACAGACTGTGATTTTTCAAAACTCGCGTAAAAGCAAAGCATCAACGTAAAATTTACTTTAAAATTCGTGCAAACAAAAAAATAAGGAAATAAAATATGACTAATAAAAATTTTCAAATTTAAAAAAAATTGATACAAGACAAACTTTTTTTAACTATAATATTTAATTTTATTCAAAACAATATATTTTTATGCATAATTTACAGTAATTTATATTTTTTTATACACGTTTTAATTATTATCGCTATTTGCCGGTAAACAGGTTCATTTGCAAACTAATAAAAAAAAACAGATTCTTCACAAGATGAAATACAACTAGCGCCAACGTTACTCTTATGTTGTGTTAATTAATGGTTTTCTGGTGACAACGTAATTAGTAATTAATCTAACAACTAAAAATTAAATTCTTATTTTTGTCGTTAATTTTCAATTTTAATTGTGCCCACTGCTATTACTCATCTTTTAAAAATAAACTTGCGGACACTAAATGATTAATAATTGATTAAACGTTCTTTTTAAAAAAGCAAAAACAGAATGTGATTTAAAGTGCAAAATTAGCACGCACCATGTTTGAACAAATTTACATTATAATCTTGTAAAATTTAATGTGTGTATACATAAAATGTGGAAATCATGATTTTAATTTCATTATTGCATAAAATCTTACTATTATAAAGCACTGAAAATATTGAAATTACTAAGTTGAAAGTCGAATTTCAATAATGTGCTATTACTTTCAATATAATGTGAGTGCGCGAAATTTATTATTTAAAGTAATAGCGCAATATCAGAGTTCGACTTCTGGTGAAACATGAATCGTGTAACTTCAAAATCGTGTTAAATAAGTCCGCGTAGAGACCCAGGTGTATAACAGAATTGGACCATATTTTGACTAACAGAAAATATATATTTCAAGGCTACAATAATAATAATTTCAACACAGTGAGATGTAAGATATGTGTTAATGCAGAACTAGAGAGATTAAAATTATATAATAATAATAATAATAATAATCATCATCATCATCATCACAGCTGATATTCATAATTTTCAGAGACATTTCAATGAATTTAAATTAAAACTTGCAAATCATTTTCAAATATTAATTGATTTTGAACAAGGTTGAGATTTGAATAAAATTAATAGGAAAATAATTGATACACTTTTGAAAACTGCAATAAAGATAGCTGGCACAAAAAGAAGCAATTGGCTACTAAAATTTCTACTGAGACAAGATAAATTATATAAAAAAGAAATATGAAAAAATATATATAAATGATGTATTAAGAAGAATTGAATACTTAGAATTTTATAAAATGGTGTGAAAAAGAATTAATAACAACATAAGAAAATATAATTGTGAATTAGCAAGGAATATTATAGAAGGCACTACAGGTCTTAAAAGTGTAAATCAACATTTCTGCAATAAGACAAATATAATTATGAATTAGGAAAGAATATTATAGAAGAGATTACAAGTCTCAAAAGTGTAAAACATTTCTGCAATCAGAAAAAAAGACGGTACTAGTATTAAAAAGAGATATGACATCATTAAATGTGTAAAAGAGTTATATAGTAATAAAGAATTATATAGTAATAAAGAACAAGATAAAATATATTCTAAAACTACTATATCTTTTATATTGCCCAAGATGTTAAATGAAGAAGTAAAACATGCAATTAATCTATGAAGAAGGGAAAAGCTCCATGTAATGACAGAATTATAAGCAATATCTTTAGAGAAGCAGATGAAGAGATAACCAATCAAAAGAACAAACTGGATTTAAAAGTAGTTTTAGTACAGTGTATCATTTCTAAGTGTTGAGAGAAGTCATATTCTGAAGAATATTTATAAAAATGCAAAAGGAATGATAAGATTACAAATTGGTACTAGGAAGAAGGGTGTAAGACAGGGTGACTCATCATATCTCTAAAACTTTTTACAGCACTTTTTGTAAGAATGATTTTGTGGATTAAAATGGGAAGATAATGAGTAGAAATAAATGGAGATTATTTAAGTCATCTTGATTTTGCAGATGATGTAACTGTATTTGCAAATAATGCTTCAGAGCTTCAGGAAATGTTAAAAAGACTAAAACAATGTTCAATGGATTTTCACATAAGAAGAAAATAAAGATTGATAATGATGAGTTAGAAAAAGTTAACAAACTATAAATATTTCTTGGTCAGATTATTACTATGAATGGAAGCATAGTCGACTAAATTAATCATAAAATTAAACTTGTTTGGAGTGTTTTTAGTAGACATTACTTAACATTAAAAGAAAATATGTCTATGGGTTTAAGAAGAAATGTCTTTAATAAGAGTGTTTTAACCATTCTTTTTTGTCAACCTGAGACTTAGACAATTAAAGACTTGACTACTCAGTGAAATATCGAGAGATATATGTTAGGAGAAACAAAAAGAGATTGAAAATGAAATACATGAATAAGAACACAAATAGGTGTTACTGGCATCATTGAAAGTATTAAGACTGAACTGGAGTTGGACTGGATATATTGTTAAAAAAGATAAGATATGAACAAGTGAAATATTAAACCAGATTCAAAAAGATTGTAAAAGAACTAGAAAGTGAGTGCATGTGAGATGGATGGATGAAATAAGGTAAGTATGCTAGTGTTATAGAGAAGAGAGATTAAAGATCAGAGAAACTGAATTAAACTAGAAAAGATCTTCATCTTGCAGTAGATCAACAATGGCTCAAAATTATATACACCTGGGTCTCGTTTTATGCGGATTATTTTAATGCGATTCATGTTTCTTCTTAATATCTTTCATATTTCCCTATATTTATTAGATATCAAGAAATTAAAATTATTAATAACTTATTTTCACTTGAAATACTTTTTTTTTCTTTTCAAAAATATAACGTTATATTAGCAGCTAACCTGAAGCTATCTTAGCTTCTATGTAAATAATCTATTTATACTGATGAGTAAATAATAATAATAGATTTATACTTACATATAAAAATATCGCTATAAATATTCAAAAAATTTAAACTTTTAAAAAGTATTTTGTTATATATGTATAACAGAAATAAATAATCTTTTAGATTTTTAAAATAAAAAACGAAGATTTTATAAACTGAAAATAATCTTTCTAATGATAATGTATAATATTTTGTTTTGATTGCGATTTCATTTTTTTAATATAGAAACAGAAAACCATTAACACAGCACAAGATTGAAAATGGCGCTAGTTGTACATCACATCACGAATAAAAATAGTGGCTAACAGGTTTCTCTGGGCATAATTGCTGAGAGATTCTTGACTTCGTTTAAGGAGAAGCCACAATACATCACATCACATCTGATTTCTTACCAGTTTACAAACGAACGCTAGTGATAATAATTAAAATATGTATGAAAAATATAAATTAAATACTGTAGTAATAAAAAAAGTAAAAAAGTTTGTCTTGTATTAATTTTTTTCAAATATTTGAAATTTTTTATTAGTCATACTTTATTTGCTTATTTTTTTAATGCGAATTTTAAAGTAATTTTTCCTTGCTCCTTTGCTTTTATGTGAATTCTGAAAATTACAGACCCCTATCCCCCATTTTTCAAGGTAAATTAAGTCTATTTTTGTGAGATTTTTTTTAATGCGAGTTTTCTGTGGAACCTATCTACAACATAAAACGAGACCCAGGTGTATATAATACACAAATTTTTCACAATGTTGAACTTTAACAATGAATCAGTAACTAACATAAAGTGAAGATTTCTAAACTCCCAGTACTAAAGCTAAATATAATAATTTGTATATATTGATTATAACTCACCTCTTTTCTAAATTTCATCTCTCCTACCTTTTTCAAAAAGTGTATCTATTTTTTATATTGTTTTTTTCTTTCTATTTTGCCTTGCTAACTTCTATTTGTTTTATTTTCTATTAATATCTGTATTAGGCAACAGTAAGATAAAGTAAGGTGCCATCAATTTCTGTTATGTCAACCAGCAAAGCATTATGTTAAACTGCATAAAGCAATTACAAATAACCCTTACATACCATGTTGAAAATTTTTTGCAACAACCACAATCTTATTCATATGGTGATCAGAAAACGATGTTCATTTGCAAATTGGTGAATTTTATAAAAATTAATCAAATTATGGCAGTTGTTAAAAAATAACTGAAGATCAATTAATGCAAATATAAGAATTGGATTACATTATACAGCATAGAAAATATATATTAAACAAGTCAGAATAAACAGTTTTACTTTCTTGTTGCACAAGCTAAAAAATTTTATTAAGCATCTAAGGTACAAATTATCATTATAAAAGACCTGTATATAAGCAAATTATTTCTTGGTTAACTACCATGCATCACTCATCCCAAAAAATACACACACAAGCAAAAACAAATAGCAATGAATCAGCTTTAGTTGTTTAACTTGCACCGCCATTTAGCATCTATTGATTTTAATTATTACTTATATTGTGACTTCTGGAGAAAAAATATTTTAAAACCTGAAAAACCAAGTCTGCATCTTCGACTAAAGAATCTCCATCAGTGTAGCCAATTAATGATAAAACAATTATATGTACAGGCACACAATTACTTTAAATAGATATTTTAAAAAAAATTATTGGATTAAGATATTATTAATTATATCAGATAATAATATAAATCAATAATAACACTTTTCCCCAAAGGATACCTTAAAATTCAATACTCAAGAATCTAAGGGTCCAGGTTTGAATCCCATGCTAGTAGTGTTACTGGTCAGGCCAGCAACATCTGAAGAAGAGGGGAGAATAATACCTCTCAAAATGTTGTGCATATGCTAACCTGTTTGATGTGCTATTACTAACAGTTGAATATATTTGGAATATTTAAATAAGGTTAATTTTTTCTAAAGACATTCAATACTCATATTATAAAAGTACAACTAGAACATCATCATCACAAGCTTTCAGGAAAGCACTATAGAGTATATTGTCTCAGTAAAAGATAAATATATAAAGCATGTACTAATAGCTGATTATTTATATAAATTTATTACTAATTTAGATTTTTTTTAAAATGTGTATATAGCCCAACTTTTGGATTGTTTTTACTGTGATCAATTGGATATCTTTATAACTTGAAAATGGTGACAATCATTAAGGTTTAAATAAAAAATGATGTAACTGTATGTTACATTATTTTTGAAAATTAAAGAAAAATGACAGAATTGTAAATTTTATGTCTATTTTAAAATTACATCTACCACATAATCTTTGATAATTGGATGCTTATATTTTATTTTAAATTTAGAAAAATTTTAAAAAAAAATAACTTCGTGGTAAAATAATTTTTTACTGCTCAAATGTTTTTATATTCAATCAATATACTTTTTAAAAAATATATCCATGATAGTGCCAATGGCTAATAAAATTTTGTAAAATTATTTCAGTCAAATTTCTAAAATTATTAAGTTGAAAAATAGTGTTTTACTACTAAAATAATTATGTTAAGTTCAATGCAAAAGAAGATGAAATAACTAGAGACAATGAGTAACATGTGATCGTTTCCCAATGCTTCCTCTATTAGCACAATTGATTCTAACATCTATTTTTTTTAGAGCTGCATCATTAATTTTAACAAATCTATTTATTATAGCTTTAAAACCACACATTTCCAAACTATTAATATGACTGCAATAATGAAGAATTTGATAAACATTAAAAATAATTATGTCAAGTTCAATGCAAAAGCAAATAAAATAACTAGAGACAATGAATAACATATGCAATAGTTTCCCAAATGCTTCCACTATTTAGCACAATAGATTCTAATATCTTTTTTTTTAGAGCTATATTATTAATTTTAACAAATCCATTATAGCATTAAAAACACACATTTCCTATATATTAATATGATTGCAATAATGAAGAATTTGATAAACAAATTGATAAAAATAGATATCCTTAAAGAATTGTCGATAATATTATTATTTATTTATCATATGGTCTATTTTTGAAAGAACAAATGATGTAGGAGAATCAAAATAGGGGGCTAAAATAAGAAGTAAATTGAGTTAATCAATCAATAACCCCCCACTACCACCCACACACATTCCTTTCAATTTTACTATCTACAAATAGAAATGATACAGGAACATTTAGACTTTCAGTAATGCATTTTCAATTCTGAGCTAAGCAGTTCTATTAATTCATTTTAATTAATAAACAATAGCACACTTTTAAATTGTTTTGTGTTGTGTATAAATTTTAATTCATAAATAAACCGAATGATTCACACTGATAAACTTATCAAAATAGATAAACAAAGTGTAACACCACAACTATTAAACAATCAAAGTATCAAACATCTCAACTTATGACAGACTTGTTTTATGGTTGCTGAACACACCTTAAGTAAATTGTTTCGGGTAAAAAAAAATCTATGTAATCTCTAAAAAAATTATAAATACAAATGCACGCACACACATATACAAAAATAAATCAGCCTTTAAATCAGAGATAGTCTCTATAACAGCTCTCCAAAGAGATAAAATGAATAAATAAAACATTATTCACCAGATACGCCAACTAACAGATGGTCAGAGTTTAAAATTCTTCTTCCTTGTTTTATCAACTAACAGACTGCTAAGGAAAGTGCTTTCTTGAAGGTTTGTGATGATGGTGTTCTAGTTATATTTTTGTATAGGACTATTTCCATAATCTAATATGAGTATTGAATGTCTTTGGAAAAATTTAACTTTTATTTAAATATTCCAAATACTTTCAACTGTTAGTAATAGCACATCAAACAGGCTAGAGGTTTCGAGAGGTATTACTCTCTCTCTTCTTCAGGTGCCATTGGCCTGACCAGTGGCAGTACTAGTATGGGATTCGAACCTGGACCCTTAGATTCTTGAGTATTGAACTTTAAGGTAACACAAAGTCACAACTGTTTATAATTTGAAAAAATTACCAAATTCAACAATTCAAATTCTAGATTGTCAATGGGGTAAACAGATGAGCTAAATACAACAATTTTTTCACTAATATATTATGATAAGAAAGACATCAAAGATGAGTATCTAGAATAGCTTCAGTACTAAAGGCATTAAAGGAAATAAAATAAAAAACATTTCTTGGAAGATAGTATATTGCATGTTAAAGTTATAATTGTATGATAATGACAGATTGTTTATACACAATATAAAAAGCTGCTGTCTTAGCAATGATAAATACATGTATATCAAAAATGAAATACAGACAGTGATTCTAAATTAAGAATAAATAAAAATTATCATGAACATTTATAATAATCTTTCAGTTATCACTGTTGAATTGTGTAACTTGTTGAGTTTTTCCCAAATGACTTAATCTCAAGAAAACCTCAATAATAGATTAAGGCTTATGAAGATTATTATTATAAATTGAAATAATATATATTTAAAAAAAGTTTTGATTTTCTTTGTTTGGAATATGCCACTTTTTTCTGTCAAAAGGCCAAACTTAGCTGGCATCCCTAAAGTATAAAGTTGCTAATTTAGAAACAAACCAATACTGCAAATACACACAATATTGAAATTTCAAATAATTTTTTTAAAAAAGTTGGTTTCTTGAAGGGTATGCATAATGCAGTGTTTTTTGTTGATTAAGACTAGAAAGCCTGGAATTAATCGAGAAAGTTGGATGGTACTGTCAAGTAATATTCATAAATTATTCATGCTTACTTAAAGTGATAAGAGTAGATTAACAGAGTAACATATACTGTTAGTTTAATAAGATCCTTCATGAAATTCATCCTTAATTTTTAATGTGTTCACGAACCCTATGTTTAATGCAATTGGATCATATTTCTACCTAGATTGCATATTTATATAAATAACACTTACATGCATTATAACTAAGACTTATTTTATTAATAATTAGTTAAAACATCCTGGCTATGCTGCATCATTAGTATATCAAAATTGAATTCCCAAAGTAATGATAACTGTCCAGGATAGATAATATGTTTTAATAAATTAATAATGTTAAAGGGAATTTAAACACTGACATTCAAGCTCCCTTCACTCATCCGCTCTATCCTACATAACCAATACACATGTGAAAAAGATAAATGATCTCCAATATATATATATATATATATGTGTGTGTGTATATATATATATATATATATATATCATGCAGAACTAGCACTCATCAGTTGATCCAATCATCTCCCACACATATATGTAATTAATTCTCAGTTTATATTAAGACAGCAAATCTACAAACTTTAATGGCAGGCTTTTATCCTCTCCACTCTCCAATTCTTCAGCCATCCATTATCACATTTTTAATAATATGGGTAACTGAAGAGTTGGAGAGTGAAGAGGATTGAAGCCTGTCCATTAAAGTTTATAATTTACTATCTTAATATAATCAGAGTACTAATTATATGTACTGTACATGTGTATGAGAAATGATGATCCAGACCAACTGATGAGTGCTGGTTCAGCACAAAATATGTTTATTGGATATCATTTATCTTTATCACATGTATGTGATAATGAGTATTGGTTGTATAAGATGGATCGGATGGCTAGGGAGCTTGAAAGTCTGAGTTCAAATCCTTTCTCAGTATAAACAATATACTATTATTTATATATTATATTTTCAGCCTGTATTCTTCCAATCCTTCTATCTATTTAAATGGACATATTAAGGTCCTATACATGAGGTGTCAGCGTGACTTAAAATCAACACAGGTATGACAATAAGATTGGCATCAACAAAGGCTTTGAGTATTTCATCATCAGATTTTTAATGATATGGATGGCTAGAGAGTTTGAGAGCGGAGAGTATTGAAGCCTGTCTATTAATTTAAAGTTTGTAGATGTGCTATCTTAACATAAACCAAGCAAACCAACTGATGAGTGCTGCTTCAGCACAAAATATGTATATTGGAGATCATTTATCTTTTTCACATGAGTGTGGACATGTATATCAATTATGTAAAATAGAATGGATGATGATTGAAGGGAACTTAAAAGTCTGTATTAAATCCTTTTTAATTACATCTAGCTTAAATATATACACTAGACTTATATTTGAATAAATTAATAATAATAAAACACATAAAGAGGAAGAGGGAGCTTCAAATTTAATTTTTAAAATTGTGTATGTGAATATTCTCAGATTGGTAAGCAGGATTTAAAAAATTTTAAATTAATATTTGATATTATTTCCAAAATCAAACAATAATAAACCACATTACATTAAAGTAAAGTGAAAATTTCACATATTATTGTTTCAATGCTTTTTTTATTGATGACCCATCACCCAACATTTTAACTGTCTGGCCATGAATCTTATTATTTCTCAGAAGTCTATTTACTTAATCATTTTCTTATTTGAATGTTTTTTCCAAGATGATTTTTGCTTAATGTTTCAAGACAAGAATTGAATGTGCTGATCATTATTTCAAGCTATTTATCTGGTCTAACATCATTTTATGCTAATTATCTAGTCTGACTCCAGCTAAATTCTTTAATAATTATGTCATTAATATGAACTAGTCTTTCATCCATTTATTTATTTATTTTCTAATTCTTAATCAATCTCAACACAAATCTTTCCATAATATTTTGTAATTTTAAAATACTTAAACAATATGCCACAACCATAAGACAAAACAACATTTACATATTTCTTTTTAAGAAAAAAGTATGCTTTCTTTAAGTATAATATAATACAGGGGTCCCTAACCCTATGCCCGCAGGCACCATGGCGCCCGCCACTATCTGAACACGATAAAAAATTATTTATCTGATACAAATAAATTTAATTTTTAAAATTTCTTATAAATTATTATATTATAATCAAATTGTAGGGCATACTATACTTTTACAGCGTAAAAATATAAACGTTAATTATATGCTAAAATTTTATTTTTGAAATAAATATTTTTTTGTACATTATGTGTATTTTTAACAATATCCAACTATAAATTTACATTGAAAAAATAAATGGTGTCTGCCAACTGGTTGAAAAAATAAATGGTGCCCACCACCTAGCCGGTATTATAGAATGTGCTCTTAAGTGCAAAAAGGTTGGGGATCCCTGATATAATCCATCAAATGTGTCCCATTTTACTTCTATTATTATTTTTTCCACTTTAACTGCTTTAGTTGATATCTATTGATTCAAATAGAAATAATTATCTATCTCTTCAATTTTCTTATCATTTAAAGATATAATTTTGTCATAATTCTCATATAATACAAATATGGTAAACATTTTAGTTTTACTGAAATTTATTGTGAATTATTTCTTCAAACTGATCAAATGTAGTTTTGGAACTTCTTAATTGTAAAACGTTGGTTATTGCTGCAAAAGTAACACTATCATCTGCAAATCTAATTGAGATGACTTAGGAAATCACTATTTGGCTTGAAACATGCCATATTTAATCTAAATCTTTAAAAAAAAAAAAAAAATCTCAAATCACTGAAAATATATTTGATGAAATTAAATTTTATCAAACACCACTTTGTGCAGTTTTGTCAATTGGTAGAGTAGGTGACTTGGGATCAGGAGATCTCAGGACGATTTTGGCACACAAACTTCTTATGAGTTCCTGTGCAATAAGCCGTTAGCATTTCTTCTTTCCTTTTTTTTTCTTTTTATCAAATACCTTTTTTATTTTGAATTTTTCAATAATTTTATAAAAAAATAGTGTCATTTTTATATATTTTATTGATAACTTCCAATATAAATTTTTCTTAACCCCTGATTTTTTAAAATCGTAAATCATAATTATGAATGCTTTTTCATAATTTATGAAAACTAAAAATGCTGGAAATTCACACTTCTTACATCTTTAAATATTTCTTCTGCTATTTGAAGATGATCTACATTACTAAATGCATTTATAAGTTCTGATTAACTCATATGGTTAAGCAAAATCTATCTTTTTTTATAATCATCTTCATAAAATTTTAGTGAACACTTGATAAAGAATATACCTACAACTTT
Source organism: Epiperipatus broadwayi (assembly GCA_028023455.1). Lineage (NCBI taxonomy): Eukaryota > Metazoa > Onychophora > Udeonychophora > Euonychophora > Peripatidae > Epiperipatus > Epiperipatus broadwayi. The sequence goes on from JAQFVV010006415.1 coordinate 326,872, forward strand.
TTTAATTTCTCTATCATCTTTTTATTTTTTATATAATAGCACTATAAATGTATTGTTGCAATTATTAGAAATGTTGTTTCTTTTTAAAGTTTTATAAATAAAAATGATAACATTAATCACTTCATTACCCCAGTTTTAACCATTCACATGTGAAATTCCATTTTTCACACTTGAATCTGCATATTCTACTTTAGCAAGAATTGAATTTAGGGATTCATTAAAGCTATATTTTCACTACAAAAATCATCAAATTATTTTGATATCAATACACAAATAGCACATTACAGTTATAAGGTTACTACCAGTATTTAAAATGTTAAAAAACAATTATATTTCATGCATTGTTAGACAAAATGAGATACACTTTAATCTGGACACCAATAAAAATCTTTCCATGTTCATTTTTCTTGAAAAAATGAATTTATAATAAATACGTTATTTTCAACAAATTCAATCAATATGTCACCTTTCGAATGTTTTTCCATAAAGCTAGCAGTTCCTACAGGATTTTTTTTAAAAATGATTCCAATGTTGCCTTAAAATCTCCAGTATTTTTAAAAAAATATTTTTCCATAATTTAATAATAATAATAATAATAATAAAGCATACATCTTTTTTTAAAAACCATCAACTATTTTGTTTTTATTCCTTTTGACAATGAATCTCGGCTATAGAATTATATTCCAGTTAATCTTTTTTAACTCTAAATCATTTGAGATTTTAGAATAAATACAAAATGCCAAATTTATAAAATAAAAAATATTTGACCATTGAGAATTTATAAAACTTATTCCATCAGAAGTAAAAGCAATAACTCTCCATGCTGGTCAGATGGGTTTCAGATGAGAATATATAGATTTTCCTGTCAACTGTTGACTCATTGTAATTTCTCTTCATCAATGTTCTCTATTTTAGTAAAAAAAAAGTTAAAAGCATAACTAATAAAAGTTGAAATTAAAACCAAAACATCACATAAACACCATTTTCTATGCTTAATCAACAACATAATAACAGTAGCAAACTCCATACAATAGTCTCAATTAGTGCAAGCCTTAATGATCAATAGATGCAAGATTTATGTATAAAATTCTTATCTAGTGCATATACAGCCAATATTCCCATACTAGTTTCTAGTTTGTAGTGTTCATCATTGAGAAAACTTGGATCGGAGAGAATTGCATCTAGATCTTAGGATCTAATGCAATCCTCTAGCATCCACCTTTTACATATTTAGTTAACTATAAAGCTGAAAGCCCAAGATGAAAACACATTTTTAATCCCAGCTCATTCATCTGTATAGTCATAAATATCTGAAACTGGTTCAGCACCATCATATTTTAGTGTCTTTTGTTTTTCATAACCACAATATCCTCAGGCAGGACTGGTATAAAATCACCCAAATGTCAAATAATCATCATTTTCTATGCTTACACAAGCTGTTAATAACAGAAACAAACTCCGTAAAGTAGTGCCACTCAGTGCAAGCCTTAGTAATCAATGGAGGCAAGAAGGTTTGTGCATAAAATCTCTATATAGTGACAATTTATCTAATATCCCCATAATAATTTCCAGCTTGCAGTTTTCATCAGAGAGGAGCTTTGGATCTTACAGCTATGTATTTGGATTTTGGGGTTTAAAGTTATTCCCCAGCAGCCACCTTTTACCTAGTTTGTTGACTATAAAGCTAAGAGCCCAAGACAGACACAATAATGTTTTTAATCCAAGCTCATTCCATTGGGTAGTTACATAGATGAAAATCCTAGTTCAGCATCTCTACATTTTGGTTTCCTTAGATTTTTGTAACCATAGCTACCTCAGGCAGCATTGATATAAAACCACCAAAGCTTCATGTGATTATCATTTCCTATGCTTACACAAGTTATTAATAACAGTTGCAAACTTCATATAATAATGTCATGGCTTTAGTAAGTAATCAATGGATGCAAGAAGATTTTGCATAAAATACCTATCTAGTGCATATTCACTCAATATACCTAAAGTAGTTTCTAGGTTGTAGATTTCATCAGTGAGGAACCTTGGATCTGAGATCTTTCCAGCAGCCACCTTTAACTATAAAATAGGATTCATAAATACAAGGTAGCTGCTGGAAAGTTTCATTAGATCATAAGACCTAGATGCAGTACTCTAGATCCAAGGCTCCTCACTGATGAAAGCCACAAGCTAAAAACTAAATTGGGAATATTTTATGAGTAGGCATTAGATAGGGATTTTATGCACCAACTTTCTTGCATTCATTCATTACTAAAGCTTGCACTGGATGGCATTACTGTACGGAGTTTTCTGTATTAAAGACAAATAGACAGCCTTTTATAGGTTATTTATCTTAGATCTTTCTATCTTGTGGTAATAATAAAGAGAATATTTCCCTAATCATGCAGTCTGATCTTGTTTACTTGTTTCATCGGAATTGTAAAGAATCATTAATAAAAATTATGAACTTTTTACTGTTTGTTGATTACTTCATGACATAGTTATTAATGGAAAACAAATAAAAATCTAGACATAAACAGATGATTCAAGAACTACAGCAAAAAAGACTAATGTAGGACAAAACAACCAATAATATATACATAGGCATGTGAAGTTTGGTTCAGCATTAAAGTGATGAACTTAATAACGGAAGATCCCTGCATGAAAGCTAATATTTCACCTTTGTTGTTTGAACATCACATGATCCCCTAAGCATCAAACCATTCTTTTTTTTTAATTTTATTTATATAGGTAAATTTATTGCTTATATATATATATTTATTTATCACTGAAAATATAGTAAATAGGTATCTATGTATGTATTTCCATACCGGTTTGCATATAAAGACACACATCCAGCTAACCATATATAATCCGTAAAATAAATGTAGAAGCGGTATTTTTAAGATCATTTAATATTTCCCTATTAATTCCAAACCATTCAGGCAATGACACTTTTCAAACTATATTTAAAATTTTGACAATTAGCCAAAGTTTCATACACATTTGCTATTTTCGACTATTAACTGAAATGTAAAATATTTTCCCAACCAATCCATGAGAATTTTTCTTCCTTCGTTTCTATTTCTCACTGCCTCCCCCTCCTTCCCTGTTGAAACTGGTTTTCTAAACGCAGTGACCATGCATAACTAACTGTAAGTCAGAGGTTGTTTAATCTTTAACTTTAAAACAAAATTTAAACAGAAAAGAATGTTAGTGCTTGAAATACATCATTCTGATTGAAATGACAAGTCAAATATTCTCTATCAAAATAACTAAACAGCTGATAAGATTACTGACAAAACTACTGGTGGTTTCAATATAACTATTGAAAACAGGTGATTAAAAATAATTATTAATGATTATATTTACTGCAATAAAAATAAAATTATGTTAATCGTTGTCAAAATAATCATTTCTTAATTTAGCAAACAATACTCAAATGTTTTCACCTTGTCGTAATATTTTGTTGCTTACTTATCTCAACTTCCTTTCGGCAAAAACATATATAAATCAATGGTAAGTTTAAAAAAAAAAATAGAAGGGCACTATATAATGTGATCACTGGATCCAATTGTAGCTTCTGATTCATTTCATCCAGCGCACAAGTTCTAATATATCTCAAGTTCCTTCGAATATCCCCATATTAACAAATAAACTCAGAATCCTAAATCAGGTCTACGCAATAGTGGTATTTTAAAATATTTATCAACTAACCAGTGTGCTAAATTTACCCCCCCCCTCATCGTGCGCCCATTACATAAGAAAAAATTAACCAAAAGTTCACAGAATCAAAAATGTTTATTAGTGATAATTTAAATAAATAATATTTGATTTGATCCTTGTGAGTTTTCAAATAAATCAAGATGGCAGCCCATATTTTTGATAAATGTACGGTTTAGAGGGCCCATAATCTACCGAAGATGTGTTAGTTGTTGAGACAAAATTAATAAATCAATTGTTAAATTTTAAAAAAGGGGTAATGCAGGTACTTTGGTATTAATTGTTATGACATATTACTCCATTGATGTACTATTGTAAGTTTGTGATATGTTTAAAATAAAGCCTCCAAAGAGTATGCGGACAATCTTAATCGATAAAATTTATCCGCAGATCCTGTGGAGGCATTATTCTAAACACATCGCAAACTTAGAATAATACATTACTGGTAGTAATACTTCATATCACGGATAATATGAAAGTTTCAAATCTAAAAAAATAATAATGGAGATATATATTTATTATGGCAAAAGAATTCAAGTACTTGTGAGTCGTGCCTTTTTAGTATGACATTTCATGTCATCAAAGTCATCCTTTCCCCTCCTGATCTACTACAGTACTTTGTGCCACCAGAAAGACCAGCACATGTAATACCAAACTTCAAATCTAAAAAAAAAAAAAACATTTTATTTCCAATGATGAGAGATATATTCATTATGAAAAAAGGGGAAACATGAAAAAGAACGCCAAAACATTTTTTAAATGGTAAGCTGTAACACAGTTTTAGCTGTAAGTTTAATATTATATATATATTTTTAAAAAAAAAAACATATATAAAGTTTTAACTGTAATGTATTTTTAAACACAAAACCATATTGCTTACAAATGATGCAAGAGATGTATTATACTGTTGGGGGGGGGGGGGCACTGTGGTGGACTGAACCATTTAATATCTTTTAAAGGGAAAAGGTCAGTTTACAGGTTAGTCATACCAGGATTCTTGGTTACCATAATATCATAAAAGGAAATTTTGAATAAATATTCCATGTCACCAGAGTAAGACATCATAGCAGGAATAAATCCAAAGTTCCTATAAAAAAAAAAAGGAATAAATTCTTATAAATTTCATTAAGAAACTTTATTTCCATTTTTTTTTTAAAAACTTATAATATGGGAAACAATGAGACGCTCTTAACATTGTCATACTTTGATTCAATTCAGAGTGTTTCTTTTTGTCAGCAGTTTTTTTGGAAAATTGTCATAATGATAAAAATTTGGGATCTTCCTGGCACAGAACATCATACAGTGGATTATTTTCAAAGGTATTGGATCCTGCCCACCTGAAAAGTGTACATTAATTGGTCAAAATATGATTGCATGCTGCTGACATGAATAAAGTGGGGTTTTTTTTTTTCATTTTTCTGTTGATTAGATCTTCCAAAAAAAAATAATTACATATAGTAATTAATTTTTGAGAACGATTTCTTTTTTAAAAATAACTAATAGAAAATAAAATGTAAATATTAAATATGATGTTTCCAGCAGGCATTTTTTTACAAATATTTTTGGGGGAGGTTGCCATCTTGGTTTACTTGAAAACTCACGAATATATTTAATTCCTCCCCCCTCCTATAATATAATATACTGAAGAAAAAAAAAGTTTACACATTACTTGGTTTAATGAGATTTCTGAATTAATATTGCTTTCATCACACTTTAAATGTTTGCAGTTAAATTTGTTAATGAAAGTAGCAGAACAGTTTTCATATTTGAATCTAGTCAGTTTTTTAATTATTTTCATGGATGAAAATAATTTTCATTAAGTACAAAACTACAGTGTTTTTACAAGTCATAATATAAAAACATCAATTACAAAACAAAACTTAAAAACTGTCTTTAATCGCATTTGAAGTGTGTGGAATAGAAATGTTAAATATATATAAAACAATAAAAAAAACAATATTTGTAAAAATATTTAACAATAGATAAGAAAAGGTTTTTAAAAAATTTTAAAACAGGTTCAGGCACATCAATGTATATTGCCTGGATATCATCAGTGGATGTATAACACATCGCTACCTACTTTTAAAGACTATCTTATATTTACAATCAATGATTATTTTTCTAGTCTAACTATCAACTCTCATGTAACAAATTCAGATTGTCTTGAGACTTTAATTAAGAAATCAATTAATCCCTAATAATTTTCAGATCTTTAATAATTGGGGGAAGAAGGGGGGGCCTTCCCATTTTCCCAAAACTTCAAAAAAAATTATATTATGGATTAAAAATGGAGGGCATCTCATATCAGAGATATCAGACTCAAAATAATACATCATGATTCTTTTCAAAATGGTATATATAAAATCATATTTCAGAAAAAAATTAAACCCATTTAAACTGCTAATAAATTATCAGTTACTGTATTTTAATAGCTTTACTATTTACTTTTCTCACCATACATCTTGAACATATAATTAAAAAAAAAAACTTATTAAATCACAAAATCTATGAGAATATCAAATAATTTATTTAACACAAATATTACAAATTCTCTATAGAAGAGAAGTAAAAATATAGAATTTGTGTCACTACTTCTAATTAATTCAAAATTTAATCTCATAATAAAGACATATACACACTGTTATACAATAGAACTTTATTCATTAGGAAGAAAAAACTTGTGATAAGACAGGTAACATTATTTATGTTATACATGTTATATATATACAAATCAATATATATATATCAAAATACAGTACAATTTATATAAATTATATTCTTTTAGAAGTACTTTCGACTATACACTTTGTAGTCTTTATCAACTACAAAGTGTATAGTCGAAAGTACTTCTAAAAGAATATAATTTATATAAATTGTACTGTATTTTGATATATATATTGATTTGTATATTACATATATTGTGAAACGAATACAGATATCAAACTTTATTTATTATATATATATATATTGTGCCCTTTTCTATAGGTCAATGATGGTTATAAGTGGTCAATTACTAAAAAAAAATTTAGAATTAATATTATATAGTATTTAAAATTATAAACTATAGTTAAACAGTAAAAGATTAATGTGATATATTTAATAATAAGTACTGTGATGGTGAGGATTGCATCTAGTTCTATATTTTTCTAAATTATTTTTCAAAATTTTATATAATCATTTTAAATAATATAAGTAGCCAATTTATTAAGACAGATAAAACTAGACTAAACACCGGAAATGTCTACGTGACTGTCTGGAATATTTTATGTATAAGCACCAATTTAAATTAATACTAATAATGAAAATATTTAAATAGTATATTATAGAGCTGGATGGAATTGTCACACATTATAATAAAAAATAAGTATTATACATTTTTATTAATTATTGTTTTGAAATTATTTTAAAAAATAGTTAAATTGTAATAGATAATAATTAATTTAAAAATAATAATAGGTTAATATTTAAGTCTATTACGTCACAATTTTAAAACTTTAGAAATTGTTTATAAACCAAAGAAGGGAGTGACCAATAAAAAGATAGATCTTGGCAGACAACAAAAATCGCGCCAATTAATTGTATAAACTAGGAGAACAAAAATGTGTTGACTCCAGAGCAGAGGTAAAATTTTAAGCTCTTTAAAATTTCTTTCTTTCTTCAATTTATTAGTCAATTTTATTATAACTTTAATAATATCTTTGAAAGAAACCAACTGACAATTTAAAATCTTCTGAAGAGAATCTAAGAATAAAATTTAAAAAAAGTTCTCATAATAATGTTTCACTAACTTCACAGTTACCTGCCAGTGGATTCTATCAAAATATAATCTGAATTTTCAATAAAAAATGGATAGATTCTGAAAACCAAGTTGTAAATTTTATAATATTCCAAAAATGTTAATGTTATTCGTTGATATAGTTTGTATAGCGTATTACTATGAAAACTGCTTTCGTACGTATAAAATTAATGAAAGGACATTGTGCGCAAAGTTAATGAATATAATGGAAAATAAAAATAAGTATTATTCGTATAAGAATAAATGGACAAAAAGAATTTTTATTATTGAAATAATTTGAATTGCTTTCTTTAAGATGACTTGAGCAAATACTCCAGAAATAGTTAAGGATCGAAAATGTTGTATATAAATTAATAATGAATGAAAGTAAAATTTACCAGGGAAAACACTTGCCTAAAGAAGAAAAAAATATTTTACAGAGAAATAAATATAAAATATTGGATCCATGGAAAATGCAATTGGTACCGTAATGATTAAATAATTGTAGTTCAGCTAGAAATAAAGATGCATCAACGTGCCGAGGTAATATTCGCCCGAACATTAAAAGCTTCGTGGGATAATTAAATAAAATGTTTTCTAATAATTTTGAATTAAACATTGAAACTAAAGATCGTCTAAACAGTTTATTAAATGAACTAATTTATTTAAAACTTTAATAGGCAGAAAGAAGAACATTCGGACAAAAGAAGAAATAATAAATATTAGGGGCCTAACCAAGATTTACCGCCAGAAAAATATGTAATTATGGTTTAAATTATTTTCTTTATTAATCTAAGTTAAACATTAAGTTTTAGATAGCGATAGGGAAAACAAAATACATTAATTCATGATATAACATTATATAAAATAATATGTTTTGATTTTGAATGTTCAAATAAAACTGTATGTGTGTGAAAATTTGTATATTTGCGATGCTCGAAGAGAAAGAAACCTACTACGAACTCTAATAGGAAGGTAAAAGATTATTTCGGTAACATTTTATGGTTATTAATGATATAATGTATGTTTTATTTATTTAGATCAGCTGTGAATCGAATGAATGTAATGCAAAAATTTTATTGTTATAATTATTGTAAAACGCATTTTGAAAAACAACACTCTAAACACTTTGAGATGTAATTAGATTTTTAAAAATATGCATACGATAATCATTTTATGTGTTATTAATATAGTTCAATATATCCAATGGTTATGTGATATTTTCTGTTAGTTTTCCGATTGGGATATTTAAGTGTTATTTTAACAAAACATAGATGTCAAACCTACAGTGTAATAAAGCAAGACAAATTGTTCTTATGGAATAAGGAAATGTTTTATATTAGTGAATTTTGTTTATTGTTTTAAAAGGTAGTTAGTTTTATCGATGTTGAATACAGTAAAAATCTTGAGAGATAGTTTGGGTAGTGACTTGGTAGTAAGTGGAGATTCGGAAACCAAGAGGATGTATTAAAAAACTAGGATGCTACAGGGAATGAAATAATAAGTAGTTTTAGATGGTAATTAGCATAGTTAACAAAGCCCTACGACTGTTACACATGTTGTCATGGACAGTGGTATTTTTATATTTCTTGTGAATCTTATTAGATGTTTGGTAAAGCTGAGTAAATAGCTGCCACATCATGCTTATCGCCAGGGTTATTAGACAATGAATTTCGGACCTATTCACACTGTTCCATACATTTTGAAGTATATAGTTTGATAAGTTATCTATCTATCTTCCCGATATCCTATACATCTTTCGCTATCTTTATCTGTATTTCTTGCAACTACATCGTTATTTGATAAGTCTATTGAAAAAGAAACAATAGATATTTTAGAATGTATGTCATGCTGTTATTTGAAATAAGAATAGTTAAGTAATAACAAAGAGTAGATTATGATTATTGAAAGAGAGATGCAGATATCCTAAGAAAGAAAGAAGTCAGAGAATTATTTTAATTTTTAAGAAATGAACTATAATTTTATAAAAAATATATCCAAATAGAAATATACAAAAATATTAAATATAATTTAACGTTTTCTTATTGTTGATTGTATTTAAAAATATAAGTATTGCATATTTAAAGAATGTAATAACATTCGATAATTATAGTATATGTGAAACTAAAACAGGTGATAATTAAACCCGTGTTATGGCATTATACATGAGTATGGCTTATGGAATAAATGTATTAGAGTTTACGAGCATTAGAGAACAAACGTTATAGGTAATCATAATATTTGAACAATATGCAGAGTGACTTATATAAAGTTACAAGAAAATGTAATTTTTTTTTAAGAGGAAAAACCATATTGATTGTAAATTTATAATGTTTATAAATGATGTTTATCCACATATATAATTTATAATACGGTAACTTTAATATGAAAGGGTAAAGAATAGTATTACCCATAAAATAGTTAAAATAAGTAATATAATAAACCTAATGAGAAATAAATAAATAACTTATAAAAGGTATAATAATTTAAATTAACTATAAAAGAAATCTAAAAATGTATAATTCAACTATTGTAGCGTAAAGAAAAATGAGGATATCCCTTGTAAATAAATGTAAATAGATTTGTTTGTTTTATCTTAATTTTGATTGTTGTTAATAAAATTCTAAAATTTGTTTATTAAAACTTGTGTCTGAGTTTTGTTTTCTCTACATCATTGCATGAATTCACAGGGTATGTTTACCGTCATTAAACTAAGTATATAATTGTTTGCACAAAATATAAATAGAGAAGTATATTTAATCTTAAATATTTATTGATTTTTTTTGTAATTGAATAATTATAAAATTGCATTGCGTTACTGGTCATAAATCCATTGTCATAATGATTTGCTAAATTGTATGCTATTAGTTGCCACTTGCTTCATTTATCAGATTATCTAAACACTGCCACTTACTAATTTATTTTATTACGTAAAGATAAAAAAGGAGGATATTAGATTATTAACTAATTTATTACGGTTATAAATTTGCGATAAAAGAAAAGCTGTACTAGTGAGATTAAACAATGAAGATTGTGATTATTATTATTATTGTTTTATTATTAATCTAATTTCAGTGTAGTAAATTATGACACAAAATCCCTTATCATATTTTGCTACCTTATTTTAATTTAACCTTGAATAAATTTAAGAACCTGAGATTATTTCATTTGAGCTAGATAATTACTATTATTGTTATTATAGATAAAAGATTAATACTTTAATTGTTAAATGAGTTTAGTGATTAGAAGTTGCAGAAGTCATAAGAATACTATGTAGTTATTATATGTAATAGTAATATAAGGGGGGATAGTGTTCTTATGGTATCCTATGGGATATTATCTCAATGTAATCTACTTTGTCATCCTTTATTTCCACTTCTAGTCTCATGAATTCTGGAATAGTTATTTGAGTTAGTCTAAAACAGAACCTAAGTTAATTTTAAGAAACCTGAGCTAGTAAAGCATTTAATTGAATATCTCATTAATTATTAGAGCTAGAACCTGGTGAGGCAATTTTCACTATATTATATTATTTATTTTGGGGGAAGTGGAGTATACATATACACGTAATTACACGTAGGGTGAGAGGGTAGATTGTGGACATAGTGGAGGTCAGAATATATATATAATGTAAATTAACTGAAAGATGTTAGGCAATACATGTACTGTATAAATTATCTATAAAAAAAAAATTATTGAACATTTTTTAAAATTATTTTTTATTTAAAAATAAAGATAAAATGCCAACTGCAGATCAAACAAAGACTTCTCTAATATTCTTCTCCTTCAAGAAGAGTAGTGAAAGATATTTTTTCACCAAGTGGTTTGACAGAATATTTTATGATGAGAATTTTTAGTACTTTCCACACTTTTAAATAACTAATGATATCATCATCATCATCATTTTAACCATTAACATTCCACTGCAGAATGAAGGTCTCTCCAAGTTTAATCCATTTTTCTTCAATCCCTAGCTTCTCTTCTCCACATCACACCAGCACACCTTATTTCATTCATCCATCTCACATGTGGTCTCTTTCTAGATCTTTCATAATCTCTTGGAATTCAGTTTAAACTTTCAACTGTCCATCTATTATCATATCTTCTAGCAATATGTCCAGCCCGACTTAAGTCTTTTAATTCTTTCATTGATGTCAATCACACCGGTTGTTCTCTCAACTATGTATTTCATTTTTGATATATATATAAAACTATGTAAAATTTAATCAGAAGCAAACAAATATAAATTTTGTAGCTTATACAAACTGTAATAATAACTTTCTAACAATCTGAAATATTTTAGTTAATTTTTTTTTATACAGTATATATGCAGATTTATTAGAAATAAGAATGATGGTTAACATTTACATGTTTAAAAGTAATGTAATAACCATAAATGCATATATCTAATTGGTCATTTAGGTAAATCACATTACTACAACTAAAGCTTAAAATAAACCAATAAAATACCAGCAATCAGTTGTCAAAGCAACACTCAGGCTATCTGAGTATTAATTTGATAACAAATTGCTAATATTCCATTTATTTATTTTAAGCTTAGTAATCAGATAAAAATGTATACCAATAACTAATTCTCAATTCAAACTATATGACTTGTTAGAACATAGGTTTACAAAAATAATGAAAAACTCAGAATGAACTGTTTAAAACGTGGGCATCTGTTTTACTGCAAAATATTAATTATAAATTTATTTAAACACACATTGATTACATGAGTAATATTTGCAAAATGTTAAGTAGTTTGTGAAATTCAAGTAAGATTTATGTTAATTACAAATTTAATAGTGGACTGTCAATTAGAACTAAGTATACTTATTTCATTAAAAATACTGAATTTGTATTACAATTTAGCATCATGCAGTTTACATTCTTAATCATAGTAATGAATAGAGATCTAATTCAGTTATAATTATTATCTATTATATTTACAAAATTAATGATTAGCATACAAAATTAAAACCCAACATTATTAACATAATATCTATAACTTCTCAACCTCCTAGACTAACAATTTTGACAGACCTACAAAAAAAAACTTAAACTTTAAATAAAAACTATTAAATAAAATAATATTTAAAAATATGTATATATTTTTAAAATTTATGTAAATAGCCAACTAAAAAATAGAAAATAACAAAGTAATCTGATTTAAAAAAATATGTATCATTTCATAAAAACATTTGAGGTCTTTTTGATTTTTATGGCCTCAAATAATTTTATGAAATGACATGTTTTTTAGTCAGATTACTTTATTTTCTACTTTTTAGTCAGCTGTTACATAAAAAGATTTTTTAAAAAAAATGTTTTCCCAATATTATTTTATTTTTTAGTTATAAATAATCAGTCTCTTTCTTATTTTGTTTCTTGTTCTCACCACAAGATAGCACTTGAAATCAATGATTTTGTGCTGTGGTAGAGTGTGCTGTATGTGATAGGGTTTATCATTTGAAATGCTAAAATAAGACTACGAAAGATGTAACAGATGTATGGTTATTTGAAAAAATGGTTTCTAGATGTAGATAGTTTAAAGAGAAAGAAAAAATAGAGCAAAATGTAGTTAAGAAAGATAGAGTATCTATATAGTAGAGTGACAAGAGATATAGATGTCAAAATAAGTAGTGCAATAGAAATGGTTAGCCAAAGAATAAGTAAGATAGAGGAAGAGGTAAAGAATGTAGAAGCAAAATTTAAATCATTATAAATAAAGTGTGAGCAGACTAAGGAATTAATGAATAGAAACAATAGGGAAGAAGTCGGTAAGGACATCCAGAACATAGAAGAGAATGTTATGGATGAAGTAAGGAAAGTAAACTATGAGACAGTATTGATTGGATGACACACTAATTACAGGATATGGAGATGTAATTGCAAGGGAAAATAGAAACAGGTATGTAAGAATATGTCTTCCTGGAGCTAGATTTAGGGATGTTAAAGATAAGGTATAAAAAACAATGGAATAGAAATGTGTATTTTATGGTAGGAACAAATAATTTGTCAGAGCTATGGGACAGAGTAATGAATGAGTACAAAGAATTGATTAGCAATTTGAGTAAGATAAAAGAAAGAGTAGGAATAGCTGGATTATTATCAAGATTCAACAATAGATATATGTCAAATAGGGTAGTTCTATAAATGAGAGATTGAAAAAATTATGTGAGAGAAATAATATTATGTTTGTGGATATGTGGGATTTTTTATTAGTATGAGAGAGTTGTATAGTAAAGATAAACTGCATTTAGCAAAACAAGGAAGTATTATGGATTTTAAATTGCAGTATTATCAAAAAGAAGAAGAATGGATGGGATGTAAGAAATAAACAAAGGATAGCATATTTAGATATAAATATAGATGTGGAGAGGGAATGGATCTGTACAATTAATGATAAGCAATACACTTACAAATGTGATAGAAAAAAAAGAGTCAAAAGAATTTATAAAAAGGTAGTAAGAAAAGAAGAAATTGTTAAATTTGGATATTTGAATATGCAAGGTGGAATTCAACAAAGCAGTTAAAAATGAAGGGCTTGAAGTATTAGTAGCAGTAAAAACACATGTAAAAGAAAAAGAACCTACAGTTGAAGACTTGATATGGCAGGATATAATAGAAAAAAAAAGAAGTGGTGGTGTAGGAGTTATGTCAAAAAAAATATTTAAATACTGTTAAGTGTCATTTGTGGTCTGAGATAAGGTTAGGAAGACAAAAACTGATGGTGGCTATAATGTATATGGCCACTGGAAATAGTCAAACTACAATGGAATGGAACAGTAGCATATATGAATGCTTAGTTAAGGATATACAAAATTTCAAAAAAAATAGGAAGAAAATAATGATTATAGAGGGTATGAATGAGCATATTAAAGAAATTGATGACATGGATAACAAGAATGGACAGCTTTTGAAATTTTTTTGTCAGAGAGTTGACTTTGAGCATTGGAAATTTATCAAATATTTATGAGGGGCAATAACATATGGCCTAGAAATAATATATTTCATACAATAGATTATACATTAGTAGAGAAAGAGGGAATGAATAAAGTACGGAAAATTAAAGTGCTTGATAATGAAAAGAGAGTATGTGATAGTAATCATAATTTCTTTATAATAGAAATGATTAGTAAAGTGATGGAAAATAGTAATAAAAGTAGAAAGGATAGTGAAACCATGTAAATGAAAAAGGAATGATAAGAATAAGTTAGAAGAATATAAAATAAAAGTACAAAAAATCACAGAAGAGTTTGTTGGGGGTGAATATAAGAACTGGTGTGTGAAGTAGAAAGAGTGGCAAATAGAGATTTAGGTGAAATTTTCAGATAAATAAATGTAATAGAAAAGTGAGAATTAGTAAAGAGAAAAAAGCATGCAGAAAATATAAATGTGCTATTAAAAAGTAAGAAAGTGAAAAAAGATGTTGATATTAAATGGGAAAAATATTTTTAAAAAAAGACGTTGGCTAAAATAGATAATTATAAAGACAGAATGAAATTAAATAGTAAATTATTGGAGGATATTAATAAAAGTGGAAGAGATGGGAATAAAATATTTTAGAAATATATTAAAAGGAATGTAAGAGAGAGCAAAATAGTATTACTAGATGATGAGAAAAAAGAATGTAGTTCTAGAGAAGAATTAGAGGCACTCTTAAATAAGTATATAATGAATATAGAAAAGATGTTGGATGTGAAGGACAGAGGTGTAACAAACATAAAAGCATATAGTAATGAAAATGGCAAGAGGTTTAGATAGGTGGGAGGGTGATGAATTTAGGAAATAGGACAAAATTAAATCTATTATGTTTAATAAGATGGCACAGAAGAGAATTTCCAAATAGCTAGAATAATACAAGAATAATGCTACTATTTAAAGAAAAGGATAAAAATAATAGAAAATTAAACAATTATAGACTGATAGTGGTAATGTCAATGTTATATAATGTTTTTGCATATATGGTGGCTGAAAGGGTTGCAAAGTGGATGGAAGAAAATAAGATAGTGGAAAATGCAAGAAGGTTTTCAATCAAATAGATATATAGGAAATAGTTTATTTGTAGTCACACAACTTATAGATATGAATAGGAATACAGATAGACAGTTATATATGGTCTTTATAGATATAGAAAAGGTATATGATAGAGTAAATAGAAATAAATTATGGGTAAGTTTAATAAATTTGGAAATGAGTGGAGCTTTAGTGGATCTTATTAAGAGATTGTATAAAAATAATTTCTATATGTATCAATTAGGAAATATAAAATCAGGTAAAGCTAAAAATGGGGTGGGATTAAGGCAAAGATGCCCTGTGTCACCTATTTTGTTTTTGCTATATTTGAGAGAATTGAAAAGAGCAATAGAAAGATGAGGAAGAGAGGTAGAGATACTATTAATAGATGGCAAGGGAGTATATACATTATCAGATCTGTTATTTGCTAATATTTTCTTGCACACAAAAAGTAGGGAAGATACTGAAGTTATGCTGAACACATTTGTAAGGGTGGGTAAAGAGATGGGGATTAAATTTAGTGAAGAAAAATCAAAAGTAAGATGATAAATGCTGGGGAAAGAGAAGAGAAAGAATTTTTATTGAGGAATACTAAATTAAATATGGTGAATAGATATAACTATTTGGGAATTGTCTTAAGTAATTAGAGCAATTGCTTGGGTGAGTGAAAGAAAAAATTGATAAATGAAGCAAAAAAAAAGAAAGGGCATGATAAAGAAATTAACAGTGTTTTCATGTAATAAATATGATGTAGCTAGAATTATATGGGAGTGTCAATAGCAGGGTTATGGTTTAGTAAACGAATGTTAGATTACTTAGAAAAAGTACAATAAGAAGTAGAAAGATATGCATTAATGCAGATATGTAGATGGCGAAGGAGGCTATTCAAAAAGAAATAAAATGATCAAGTTTCCATATAAGAGATGCAAAGAGCAAAATGAAAACTGTTTGGTAGATTGAAATTAATGGATAATAAGAGAATAGCCAAAAATAGTATTCAATTGGGTTATGAGTAAAAGACAGACAACAAGATGGGTGAGAAAGAAAATATGATATGCAGAAAATTTGGATAAAGACTTTGTCAGTATACTTATACAAAAGGTGAGATGATTGTATTAAGAGAATTGTTGAGGCAAGGAATGGAATAGAAGAATAGATGCATTAATAAAAAATAGGGAGTTGGAGAGATGGAAAATTATTATGAAGAATAAAAAGTTTAAATATATATAGAAGTAAACAGAATATTGGATGCAAGTTAATAATAGCAAGGAAAGTAGTTTATTGTTTAGGGCTAAAAACAGAATTGTTAGCAACAAGAGAATATATATATATATAAATGGAAAAATATAGATTTAGTCTGCAAATTATGTAAAGAAGGCATAAAAAATATTAGGCATCTGTTAATTTAATGTAAATGCCTACAAGCAAAAAGGGTACAAATAATGAAGTTGTGGGAGAATAAATATAAACAAGTGATTTTACAGAATTGGGCTCTTGCTTTTTATGCTGGGATTGGGGAAAATAAGGGTAATTTAGATATAAAGGCCATAGAGTTGACAAAGATAATGTTGTCAAAATGGGATGGAGCACGATAGAGAAGACTATGGGAAAAATTTAGATTGGGGATTGGGAAGGGAAGAGAAAGTGGCTAAGAGGTTTCTCTGGGCATAGTGGCTAAGAGATTCCTGATTCCGAGAAAGGAAAAGCCATAGTGCATCACATCACATCACATTTGGAAATGAAAACATATAATTCTCTAACCTTTTTTTATTTATTATTTTTTTCACAAAATATTTGAAATATTAATTATTTGAAAAGAATAATTCAGATTTTAATAAAAAATATTTACTTTTAATTAATTAAGTATGAGTTAAATCAATATTAACAAAATTTTATTCTACAAACATAATATTTCCATTGGCTCAGTTGTTAAGAATTTTTTTCTGGGAAGTGCAAAGAGAACAAATATTAAAAATAATTAGATATATCTAATAAAAGAAAGGTTTATTATGTTATTAATATTAATTTTTTAAAAAACCTGGTAATGGACTATCAAATTTTTTTTTAGAAAAAATTACATTAGAAGGCTTAGATATTACAAATTGCAAAGGACTAGGATATGATGATAACACTAATATAACAGGTAAATAGTGGAATTCAGGCTCATATAAATAGAGTGACCCATTTTTCTAGGTATGTTCTGTGTGCTACACATATATTGAATCTTATAGGAGCTCATCCTTCTGAAGTCTCCCCAGTGGTTTAATTTTTTTTCTAAAATAATTTAAATAGTTTGACAGATTCACATCTAGATGGGATAAGTTACTATAAGCTTTAAAAATTACTTTAAGGGTGCATTGCACAAAGCTATAAAAAATAAATGAACAAATTAAAAATGTATATAAAATGTTGAAAAAATATGTCACTACATGCCAATTAAGATGTTGCTACAATTACTGGTGCAAAGAACTTAAGAAAAAAATTGATTGCAAGTTTATTTGCTCATTAGATATCTGGTTCAACATTCTTTCTCACAATGACCAAATGAATACTTCAAAATAAAAATGGGTCTCTTGGTGAAATGGGCTAATATTATAGACCTATGTTTTGAGAAATGAAGGTGTTCAAGGCATATTTGATAAGGCAAAAAATATAAGTAAAACTACTGAAATTGACTTGAATTTTTTTGAAAAGGTTAGTAAAAAGTAAAAAAAATTAGATGCTGAAGAAACTGAAAAGCATTTATTGTAGTATGGTAAAACATTTATAATAGAGTGCAATATTATGTTTGATAATACTTTAAATCAATTTTTTAAAAGAAATCTTTATATAATATTTATTCAGGTTTTGATTTTTTAAATGGAAAAATATAGCAAAAAATTGCAAAGATCTCGCCTTAAAATATTTTGAAGATTTGATGCTGCTAAATTTTGCTCAGAAATGAAAAGTTTTAAATGGAAAGAAAAAACTTTGTTTGAGGAACTCATTATACTAATCCCATTTAAATTAAAACAAATGATTCATAATTATCAAATTCAAAATGTATGTTTTAATATTGATATCATATTATGCATACTTTTAACTCTGACTGCAATGATAGGAACATATTTCAACAACCTAAAATTAATTTTAAATTATTTAAGATCATTCATGGATCAAATAAATTAACAAATTTGGGCCAAATATCAAAGAACTGGGTCACTGAATCATAACAATCTCATATGAGATTTTGCAGCAAGAAAAGCAAAATTTTAAGTACACATTTTGTTTCCAAATATTTAAAATGTTAGATATGTAAATATTTTTAAAAAATTATTTATACTAATAAAATTTTGAAAAATATATGCCCACTTTATCAAGTATTACCTACGAATTTTAATAAAATGCACCGATTTTTTTACACTTATCTCAAAAATCTCCCTCAAAAATTGGAGTTCGAGAGGGCAGCGCGACTGCCTTGCAGTTGCCCGAGTTGTGGGTTCGCGTCCCGGCCGATGCTATGACACTTAAAAAAAATTGGAGTTAAAATTATTTTGCTCTGATGCTAAATAGGGTTGCTGTGACACCGATTTGTACAATGTTAATGATAAAAAAAATGTATTTAAATTATCAAATGTATCTTTAAATAATAATAATAATAATAATAATAATAATAATAATAATAATAATAATAATAATAATAATAATAATAATAATAATAATAATAATAAAAACAACAGCAACTAAACTATATACTATATTCTGGATGACAGTCATAAGCTCAATAATAATAAAATCTCATTTATCTTGGAAACAACTGTTATAAAATTATCTTCACGAAATAAGTACCACTACAGAATGGAAATTCTTCAAATATTTTCTTTTTACTTTATAAAAATAAAAAGTAGTCTTGCGTTGTTAGCCGAGAGGTATCGCAGCCGCCATGCAAGCAAGTAGTTGGTTGCAGACGGTTGTGGGTTCGCGTCCCGGACGATGCTATGACATATATATATATATAAAAAGTAGAAGATAACAGCAAATAAGGAAAGAAAAAAAAAACAAAGATGTTACTGAACAGTTGTCACTTCTTAGACTAAAATTACAACTAAGTCTCTGACATTTTTTTTCTTTCTACATCTAATACAAAATCAATACAAATCTGTAAAGAAAGCCAATTTTATCGTAGAAAAAATCTGTAAAGAAAGCTAAAGCTACTTGAAATGTATGTTCGCCATGCTATTTTAGAATTAAATTTAAATATCAAAACTAAAAAATAAATAAATAAGCATATATATGTTAGCAAATCTTGATAAAGAACATTCAATAATAAGCCCCCCCCCCCCCCAATACACATGTTAAATTTTCTACTTTAGACCAGTAAAATAATTATGACTCTCATCCGATGAACATTAGCAATAGTTTAGTATTTCGTACAATCTCTTTAATGTAGTTCATTTTGGAATCTCAATATTAAAAGTTTTAGAATTTCATTTATCCAATTGAGATCCATAATTAATGAATTACTATTCTTAATTATATATATAAGAAAAATTTGATATATTTTTCAAAAATATTAGATTTATAACAAATCACAAAATAAATCATAATCTCAGATTAAATAAATATATGTTAAACAAATATATATTACTTACTAAGACAAAGTGGTTGGTATTTGTGAAAATTTGATTAGAACCTCGAGAAAAAAAAAAGGTAGATTGAGTAATGGAAAAATTAATAAAAAGCAGCTATTTTGTAAAAATTAGTTCGGGCTGAAGATAAATGGAAGTGGAAAAATTCCATAACTGTACTCAACTGGAGGTTGTTATATGTTAGTATGTGTATTAGGTTTTATTATACATTTTTAAATACCGTATTTCAAAAAAAAAAAAATCTATTATTAATAAACCCACTAGGAATTTTAGTTTTATTACAGTCTGCTTGATTCAAAGTCAAAACTGTTCATTCATTCTGATCAAAACCAAATTAGTCACAAAATCTTTGATTTTCTTGCCCCATTCTTCAAGCAATCAGAGCTATATACTTCCTTAAGATAATTAATCAGTTTCTTTCTCCTTCTAGTTTTCTTCAATTTATCTCTATAAAGCCTTTCAACATATTTCATAAACCCACCACACCTCAATAATTTTTCACATACTCTTTTTAACACTTCTACATTATGTTTATTCTTTTCAACTTCAAACCAATACCTATTTTAAAAGTCATCTTATTTTTTCCCTTCTTTAAGCTAGATATAAAGATCTCTATTAATTTGAATGCAAGTATAATTTATACTCTTGGAGTTTAAATGTAATTATAGGGAATTTGAGCACAGACTTTGAAGTTAGCTTCAGCTATCCATTCTATTTCATATAACTGATACACATGACTACACACATGTGAAAAGATAAATGATCTCAAATATACACATTTCAAGTTGAACTAGTACTTATCAGTTGATCCAGATTATTGTATCCCCCACACATATATAATCAGTGCTCAGTTTATGTTAAGATAGTAAATCTTCAAATTGTAATGAAATAGGTTTCAATCTACTCCATCCTTTAACTCTCCAGCCATCTATACCATGAAAAATATGATGATGAAATGCCCAAATCTTTTGTTAATACCAATATTGTTGTCATGCTCATGTTGACTTTAAGTCAATCTGACCCCTCATGCATAGGCTCTTGTCCATTTAAATACACAAAAGAAGGTGGGCAAAATACAGGCTAAATCTGTAATAATTTGAATACAAGTATACTCTATGTAAACAACATTTAACATGTCTATCCTTTATAATCTCAGTGGTTGTAAAAGAACATTATATCCTTGTTAAAAATCTGTTCAGCCAGTGGTTTTATCACTTAACTATGTTGGTAATTCTGTCATCAATTAACCAACTTTCTGAAAACATAAACCTGCTCTAAAGTTCTCTAACCAAGGATCTTTATTATTTTTTTATTTGTTTCACCAATATACAACACCTTAAAAGAACTAACAAAATAATTTGTTTCATATTGCCATATTTCATTTTAAAACAATAAAACAAACATTAATCTACCTTCATTTTTATGCACTATTTTATTGTAGTCTCATCAGAATAATAGCAATTTTTCTAAATTTAATCTATTATTCAGATAGAAAGTTGTCTAATTTATTATACAAGTATATAGTTTACAATCACTCAATATTTTAATTGCATATGAAATCAAATTTGCTTTAAAATACTTCATTACAATAATCCTTTTTATTTAAAAATCAAAACAAAAGCATATCCAAGCAATAAATCACATTCCATGTATGAGAATATTTTCACAAGCCTATTTCTTATTTAGGAATTTCATCAATTTGTTACATTTGGCCAGTTTTCACTTTATTAGCTTTTATAAGTCATCTCTCAATATTGCACAAACAATTTCAATCCTATGTATCTTAACATTATTTTTCTATTAATATAGACAATGGCTTATTGTTTTAATCAAACAATTTTAAATAGTCTTGCCACTTTTTCAATATATCTATTTTTTTCTATTAACTTAGCATTTTTTGCTTTAACTGTGATTTCTTTTTCCCATTCAAACTATTCCATTCTATTGCACATTAAATTAAATCAAATCTATTTCTTTATAATTATTTTTTGTCATTATGTTTCTTTTTTAATTTCATTTGTCCAACTTTCATATGTTATTATGTATTTTTTAAAATCTTTTTTGAAATCAATATTCTTTTTTTTCATTTTTATTGCTTATCATTTTATTAATCAGTTTTTTTGTTGCTATTATTTTTATCCTTCTACTTTAACTGCTTTCTCAAAGTTTTCATAAATAAATATTATTTCTGAAATTATGCATACATTTAATATTCTACTATCTACACATAAAAAAAATGCAAATTTAAGTCTAAAATTATCTCTAATTTAATATTGACCGATTTCCTGCTTGTTTTAGAAATTGTTTCATCTTTAAATTTATTTCTACCAGTGCAAAACTGCGATCTGAGTATTAGATTAATTATACGCATGCGCAAATCATTCTGTTGAATTGACAACTCTCTTGTATTCTAATCCTAATATATTAATTTTCTGCAAACAACTAATTTTGGATTCACTTCAAATGTATGTGTGTGTGATTTATTACTACAGAATTTTTATCTCTTCATAATCAAGTTTTCAAGTTATCATGTACACCAATAAAATTAATAAAATCTTTGGAATGGCTTGCAAACCCATTATCACCAAATTCTCATTAAAAGAGCTGTTATTTATGAAACTCCCTTTTGTTCTTAGTCTTAAATAATTAATTTAGCTTTTATCATCAGAATAATAAACTGCTACTCTCTCTACTATACCTAAATTACTAAATGTGTTTTTACCAACAACATAAGAAACTCTTTCAATATATTGCTAACATCATAACTAGAATCCATTTTGATTCACAGAAATTAACAATGTCTAATTTTTTCCTATTCATCTTTAATGAAATATTGGGAGGGGTGGGAGGAATCTGATTTGACATTGCTCAAACATTTCTAATATTATTTTTTTTAAAAAAGCTGACTTTAGTTTTTAAGTAGTATGTGGATTGAGTCAATCCAGAAAAATAATTCCCCAGCCAATCTAATATTTTATCTATTTATATTATTTATAAATGTATACAAAGAAATAACTTAGCATACACATGAAATGAACAATCTAACACAATGTATACGTAACTTATAGCATTTTGTTTCAATTTACTATTTTTTGTCAAAAGAAAGAAAAAATAATACATTAAATAAAATAAAAAATCATTGTGGGTTACATATAAAACCTGATAGTCTGTATATGGTCAAAGAGTGTATTTATTTCAGATCATTTTATAATTTGAAACCATTTACCATCATCATCATATTGATTCACGTGTGATGAAACTCTCTCAAAGTTTAATCTAGTTTCTTCTATCTATAGCACCTCTTTTCCACATCATACCAACAAACTTTTTTATTTCATTAATCTATCTCATGTTTCTTTTAAATTCTTTTACAATCTTTTGGCATAATTAGAGACTTGAACTCAGGACTTTTTAGTACATTCAACCTCCATTCCATCTTAAGCAACCGATACACATAAGATACATGATCCCTAATATATGTATTCATGCAGAACCAGCACTCATCAGCTGGGCCCGATCATAATTTCCCACACCTATATATAGTTGGTGCTCGATTTATATTCAGACAGCAATTCCTCACACTTTAATGGATCAAACTATTCAACCATCCATTTCATTGAAAAAACAATGATGGAATGCTCAAAGCCCTTATTGGATTTGATATTAAAGTCATATCCATGCAGAAATGATTCACTCTAACCCCTCATATTATCAGACTATTACGTATCATTATATATTAATAGGAGAGGGATGGGCTGAGCTTATACTAAGATGTAATCTATTTCCCAAGTAATGTATAATTCTAAGACAGTATGTGATTTGCTTATACTGAATGTTTCTTATATATGCAATTAGAGGGTTTGAACTCAGAATTTTTCAGACTATTGATCATCCATTTCATTTCAATTTAAAATATCAGCTGACCATTTATTATCACCTCTTCTAGCAATATGTCCAACCCAGCTTCATATCAGTCTCTTAATTTTTTTCAACAATATCAGCTATTTTGTTTGTTCTCACACCCTCGAATGTTGTTATTATTTATGATAATACATAAAGAAGTAATGGCATAATAAATAGGCATCTACCTGTTATGCCTACAACGTGAGTTAAATTTGGGTAAAATTTGACTTTTTCCACTTAAATGGGTATTTCCCAGCAAGCTTAGGATTCTCCTTCCACGTGACTGGCTCATAACCAATTAATCCAGTATATCATTTAATTGTTTAATAAACAAATATGTTATTTAGTCTAGTGAATATTGTTTTGTTTTGTTTTTCATTATTCGTGAAAAGATCCGAAGAAATCTTTGCCCTGCAGTAAGTTATCCTAGATGTGTACATTTACCAATTGTAATGGGTTGAGAAAATCAAAAGAAATGGTAAACTAGTTTGAATGATAAATATTTTTACTGATTACGATACACTTTTAGTTGCTACGGCGTTTTACAAATAAAAATCAATATAGATTTAATTACAACTTATTAATCAATAATTAGTCAAAATGGGAAACCTTCAAATAAATATGTCAATATTTTTCTTTATATTTGTACGCATAAAAAAAATTTATCAAATTATAATTTTAAACAAAAAAAAAACAATAACTATATTTTAGAAAAGATCAATTATTATTGAAAAAGGGAGCGAGAAAAGTAAAGAGATAATAACATCCTTAAGGACATTTTTGATCAACTACGTTCGGTATTGCTATTTTGATTAATTAATCTTTCTCGCTATGCCATCTATCATCAGACAGGCGAAAGCTCCCCAATGAGAAACATTAATACAATTTTCAGACTTAATAATCAGATTTTGAATTTATATATTAAAAAAATAACCGCATCAAAAATCAATTTTGTATTTTATTGCTACATGCATTAGCTATCATTTACTAATGTTAAATTTGTAAATATAAAGGATTTAAACACAGACTTTCAAGCACCCTTCAACTATCCACACTTTCTCATACTACTGATACACATGACTACACATATGTAAAAAAGATAAATAATAACCAACATACTTCGTGCTGAACCAGCACTCATCAGTTGGTCCAGATCTTCATCTCCCACATACACATATAATCAGTGCTCATCTTTATACTTTAATGAACAGGTTTCAATCTAGTCCAACTCTTCGCCACCCACACCATTGAAAATCTGATGATGGAAATGCCCAAATCCCATGCTGTTGCCAATATGGTTGTTGTGCTAATGTTGACCTCAAGTCATTCTGATCCCTCATGTATAGGACCCCAGAGATAAAAGAGGGATAGGCAGGATGCAGGCTTAATGTGTAATATTTAAAATATAGGCATTCTTCTGGAATCTGGAGCTTAATTGTAAATACAGGTGATTTTAACACAGACTTTCAAGCACCCTTCAACTATCCACACCATTTCATACAACCGATGCAAATGACCACACAAATGTAGAAAGATAAATAACCACTGATATATGTATTTCATGCTGAACCAGCACTCATTAGTTGGTCCAGATCATCATCTCCCACACACATATATAATCAGTGCTCAGTTTATATTAAGATACCAAATCTTCATACTTACTTCAATCTACTCAACTCTTCAGCCATCCATACCATTGAAAATCTGACTGGAATGCCCAAATTCCATGCTGATGCCAATATTATTGTTATGCCCATGTTAACCTCAAGTCACTCTGAGTCCTCATGTATAGGACCTTATCCATTTAAATTACATAGAAGAGGGATTAAGCTTCAGGTTTAATAAGAATGCCTGTATTTCAAAGATTACACATTAAGCCTGCATTCCTGTCCGCCCATGTTGACCTGAAGTTACTCTGACTCCTCATGTATAGGACCTTATCCATTTAAATACATAGAAGATGGATGGACAGGAATGCAGGCTTAATGTGTAATCTTTGAAATACAGGCATTCTTATTAAACCTGGAGCTTAATCCCTCTTCTATGTATTTAAATGGATAAGGTCCTATACATGAGGACTCAAGAGTGACTTGAGGTCAACATGGGCATAACAATAATATTGGCATCAGCATGGAATTTGGGCATGCCATCATCTGATTTTCAGTGGTATGGATGAGCTAAAGAGTTGGAGTAGATTGAAGCCTATCCATTAAAGCATGAAGATTGCTATCTTAATATAACCTGAGCATTGATTATATATGTGTGTGTGGGAGATGATGGTCTGGACCAACAGATAAGTGCTGGTTCAGCACAAAATATGTACATTGGTGATTATTTATCTTTTCTACATGTGTGTGGTCATGTGTATCAGTGGTATGAGATAGTGTAGATAGTTGAAGGGTGCTCGAAAGTCTATTCAAATCCCCTATATTTAAAATTAAGCTCCAAGTATAAGAAGAATGCCTGTATTTCAAATATTAATATTGAATTTATATATTGATTTGATTTAATAAAGCCGATAAATATGTATATATGTGTAAATGTGTGTATATGAATTGCTAGCTCCAAAGCTTATTTTAATTGATAAACTTATGCTTTTTTTACTGTGCAGATTTATGGTGTCTATACCTAGTCAAGGTGATAGAAGATGGGTTTAACACTATTTTAAAAAAAAAAAAAGGTTTTTAATCTGTAGTCATAGACTGGATGTATAATTTGTCTGGATGGAAACAAACAAAACACATTACATAAGACAAAAGAAACAATAATTTCCTTTCATACACTTTATTCAGTGCTATTTCTTTAAACATAAAGAATCAGTAACAGATGAGACTGTCAAAATGATCTCAATTATACTATGGCTTGAAAAAAATTAATAGACGGAAACACGGAAGCCAATCCGAGATCAATTGACTATTTACAGTACAGAAATTATGTTTATTGAAATTAAAAGAACACTACAGTATCTTGCATTTTAAAAACTTCCACATATATATAATGTCGATCTTACTAAAAATTATTCTGTGCAATGATGTATGTGCTTATTTTATTTTTATTATTCAGTGTTTCCATGCAAATGTTAGATTCAGCTTTTACTCCTTTTTAGATAAGTACTACTGCGGTAACACCATTAAATGACAAAGTTTTATTTTAGAATATTTTGATGCACATGTTATACAAGTAGTAAACTACTGCCCAGACTGATATTTAAAAAAAGGCATTAGCTCAATAAACTTGAATTATCTGTTATTATTTTTTCGCACATCGATTGATCATTGCAAATACTTTGTTAATCAAAAAATAATTGTATAGCAACTTAATTCACTCAAACCAATGTATCTTCTGAATTACAATATACTTAGTAATTAGAATGCAAAAGAAATTAATAGTACATTACATTAAACAGATTATAATGAATTCCAAGATGAAAATGATAGTTGCCTTAAAAAAATAGAACATCACCTCCTACACACACACACCCGGTAGGAAACTGATATTTACTTTTTCAAAATCAATTATTATTCTTGCTAAATTCCATCAACTGTTTAATATTAAAATTTCAGTTTAGTTTTCCAGTTTATTATGTTATTAAAGCACAAAACTTTCTTAAGGCATGCATTATGAATAAAATTAAATCTATTCTTGGACTCACTACCATAGCAATGATTGCATTTTTATGAAATTTGCATAATAATAAAATCAATTTAAAGCTTTATAAGCAATACAAAGATTTAAAAGCAGACAAGGCTTAGCCTTTCTTACCAAATCCTGCACTATCTTGAATGATAGATATCTTGAATGTAATACAATGAGCATGCTAATACATGCTTATTAAGTCAAGTCATGTAATATATGACTTGATTTTCTTACTATATTTTGAATAATATATATAATTCACTAATCATAATGTAACTCATATGGAATTTGAATAACCAGTATGGCAATTATTTATTGCAATTTTATGGCGAATAGCTTTGTACAAACAGTAAAGTTTATATATATATATTAATTTTTCTTTTTATTATTAGATAGTAGAAATAATACTAATAAAATCTTATAGTTCAAAGATTAAAATGAAAAACTCAAATTGCACAAAATGGTGACACTTGCATTTAATTTAGCAAACAGAAATGATTGTAAAAGTTTTTTTAATATTTGTTTCAACATTATTTTTGATCATTTGAAAGATGTTTTACTTA
The DNA here is from genome assembly GCA_028023455.1 of Epiperipatus broadwayi. NCBI lineage: Eukaryota > Metazoa > Onychophora > Udeonychophora > Euonychophora > Peripatidae > Epiperipatus > Epiperipatus broadwayi. The sequence goes on from JAQFVV010006415.1 coordinate 355,107, forward strand.
ATAAATATAAATTTATTCATTTTTATAATTACATTATATTTTTTAAAAACTTATATTACAGAAAGAAGAAAAAATTAAGTATTATAATTAATATGAAAAATAGTATTTGTTGGCTTTTACTATTTTTTCATTCAAAAGAATGAAAAAAATAGTTATGTTAAAATTAAACTTAATATTAATTTTGCTAAAAAAAAAATATTATTTCACCAAAATAGTTGAATACCTCATATATAAAAAATCAAATTTTGTAAAAGTTAATCTCAATTTAATTACTTTATTTGGCCATGGAATATCTAGGAGGAATGGTGAAGAAATTATAATAGAAAAGAATGTGTGGTTATATGCTGATAGTGGGCATTTTAGATCTTGTTTTTGTTGTAATTAAAATAATATATGGGCCTAAAAATATAATTCTATTGAGTCACTAGGTAGACACTTTTCATATTATAATGATATTTGAAATAGATATAGAGGATATTTTTATCATCTTCTGAATAATGATACAAGAATTCAAATGACTGTTTTTAATTATATATGAATTCTATAGATTCCTTTATATTTAGTTTAAAATATCCTTCATGTGCCAACATATCTTCAGTCAAAGACATAGTGATCCTTGGAACACTTATAAAAAAAATACTAATAAACATGAAGAACAGAGAGCGCCTTCTTGTGCCAGAGCAATTCTTTGTAGACACATGGGTGCAGATTACCATATCCGATGATGAGACAACATCTCAGACTACTGCACTAAATAATATGATGACAATGCCACATAGATTGGTTGCAAAGCTTTGAACTTCTACATAAAACTATTGTAATCAGTAAAATGTAGCTACCTGACACTATAAATATTTTTCATAATAATAAAAAAATCCCTCATGACTAAGTTCAAACATTTTTTTATAATGACATAAAAATTCAAATAATTGCTTTTAATTATATATCCATTCTGTAGATTTTTTTAGATTTGGTTACAGATATCCTGCATGATTTTTGTGATCTTAAAAACCTGCAGGTCTAAATAAAATGTCTGCTGGAAATTTTGAAATAAAGTAAAGATACAGTAGTTTCAAAATTGTGTCATTTTATCTTAAATATAATTTGATAATTGTGATTTTAATTACAGTGAGTTATTATTACAGAAGACAAAATAATTTTAAAAACTAAAAAAAGCAAAAGTAGAAAACACAGTCTTTGCTCTCAGGCAAACATAAAGAAATAACATAAGCAAAACGATGATTTACATATGGTTATTATTGATATAATCAAAGTGTTTGATTCAATGATTGAAAAAGTTTGAAAGCGACAATTAGATATGTTATTGAAGTTTTTCAGAAAAAAAGTTTGCTGCAGAAAAAGTTAAAAGATAGCATTGCAAAATATCAAATAAACAGAAAAGAACAATTTGTTCTAAATGTAGACTTAGTTGGTGTGTATAGACATTACAAATCTCCTCTCTATTTTTAACATAAACTTTATTATTGAAATAAACGATTGCATACATTAGATTAGTTTACACATATAGTACTTATTGCTTATTTAAATATATTTCAGTGTGTATTGAAATTAGTTTTGTATATCTACATGCACCTATATATATATATTTTATTTGCATCAGATTCAGAAAAAAATATTGTATGAGTAGAGGAGAGTTAATTAGTATATGAGCTGTGCTGTTAAATTTAACTAGTTTTATGGGTTAGTATTCATTTGGGTAATTGATTAATTATGCATGAATTTTAAACTAATGAAAACTATATGTTTAAAGAAAGGTATTGGATATTAAAGCAAATAGCATATCCTACTTTTTAATGACCAGTGTTTGTAGTGGTGTAGATAAGATTATTAAGCTCCAAGTGGCTGCATATATATCTGGGGATCCAAGGGTTTGATCTCTAATTTTTATTTATTTTGTTGTAAAAATATAATTGTACTTTTTTTTTAGGTTGGGTTGAAGCAGAAATGGCACCTAAGAAACCAAAGAGTGAATAAAATAAAAACAGTTGCTCTAATGCTTGAGAAAAGTTCTCTCTCTATGCTGTTGATGAGCATTATGAGTGAGGCTGATTGGGACTTAGTGATATATGTGATGAGAGTTCGATAAATTTGAAGTGATGAGCATTTAAAGAGAAAATGTTGGATAGTTTCTTCCTCTTTGTGGCAGAGTTAAAAAGATTTTTGAAAATGGTATTTTTAACTGGAGGTAGTGTATTTGTTGGGGTGATAAAAATAAATTTCTGAGAGTCAGGGAAAAGAGTGAAAATTTGACTAGTATATTGATTGTTCTTTGTAGGTTGATTATAGGAGTGGAATTTCTCTTGAAATTAGAATAGACATAATTATTTACAAATGGGTTCTGCTGCTGTTGATGATTCTCTGAACTTTAATCATGTTGCACAGCTTACACACAATGAAATGAAAGGATATTATACACACAATGAAATGAAAGGATATTATGGCTGGTGATAGAAAACTTAAGATGTTTGAATGAAACCCTGATATTAATAGAGATGTGTGCAAGATATATTTTGCATGTTCACAACAATGGCTTTTAGAATAATAACTTTACGAAGAAGATATTACAATGCAATTTAGGTTTGATGGCAGAATTAAAATCAAAAACAAAAATTTCACTTTCTTAGCTCAAGATATGCTTTGTATGATGACAATGTTATTCTTACCAATTCTAACAATTATCTGTAAAATGTTCTTAATATTCTGATTGCACTTTATAATAGACCTTGAAGAAAATTTGTGATGAGAAATGATATTTAAGCATTCTTTGAAGTCAATAGTGTGCTAATAGCAGTTGTTACTGTTAATACTGCTAATTGACTTGTAATTTGTATAGTCATTGTAGAAAAAAATTCTGTAATTGTTAAAAAAAATCTGATTTTAGTGACAAGTTATAAAAGGCTAGCACCCATGCATGTTTCAGCTTCATTTCTTTTCTTTTTTTAAATTTGATAAAAAATGGTTAAGTGCAATTTTTAAACTTCAAATACAGTTAATATTTATTATAATTTATTTATTATAAAAAATGAGATTTTTTTATTTTATATTTTTTAAAAATTTTAAAGTATCTAAATGCGAGCAATCATTATGTTTCCCAATACAAAAGTCAAGCAAATATTAAAACTTATTTTATTTGAAAATGCTACACAGTATAATTTTTATATATTAATGAAAAATTACGAAAATATAAGTAATATAAATATGATTAAAAAATACACTTTTAAGAACAAATACACTAAAAAGTTAATTTCAAAAAAAAAAATTTTTTTGAGCAGAAGCAGTACCAGAAAATGTTAAAAAACTCAGGTGCTTCATTAGTTTCTATCAAATTAAATATATTGGTATTTGTATATTTGAAAAATGAACTTAGACACTGGCTTGCAATATATAGTTATTGTATTTGACAAGTTAAAAAGAATATAATAATATAACTATTTGAATGTAGAGCTGTTGTTCAGAAAAATGTACTACATTGAATGAGATAAAGGTCCCATATCACCATAATGTATAGACAATGGAATTTTTTCTTAAAAATTGCTCCACAAAATTACGATAATATGATGCTAATATCATAAGACCAACCAGGATATTCTTTGGCAGATAGAATCAAATTACAAGACCAATTAGAATGTTCTGCGGCTGGTAAGTTTATTACTGCAATGGCTCAAATTCATTGGATTAGGCAAATGAAATAATGATAAAAATTTTCACAAGAGGGAGCCCTTGGTTATATATTCAAAATTATCATAAAGAATTTTTTAAAAGATAGAGTATTGATAAGATATGGTTGAAAAGAAAAAGCCATGGAAATTTATACTTAAGCATGATAAGATAAAATGTGATGCTTCTGAAAAGTTTTATGTAGGAATATTGTTTATGCTGTCATTGCAAACTCACCTAAAATCTCTTCATTCTTTGACTTTTTTGTTTTATGAATCAAACTTTTTTATCAGTGGCTACTAATGAATTGATAAATTTTAATATCTACTGCATATGCCTTTATAATACATTGCACACTGAATACATTTTATATCAGAACAGCATCTTTAAATCATAGTCAAAAATGAAAATGTGGGAAGTATTTTTTTCATTTCTTACAAAATACATGTCTTACTGATAGTAAATAGTTCAAATATTTATTTATTTATTGCTTTTTCCAACAATATTTTGTAAAAATTAACAACTTAAGTTTATTCTTCTTTTTCTTGCAAAAAGAACAATTGCAGCAAATATTCTTAAAATATTTACAATTTTGGTAAGATCAAAAATATTTCTAAAAGATTAATGATTACAAGTTTTCGGTTTCTAAGGAAAAATGAAAATTAAAAATTAAGTAGAGTGATTAATGAATTAAAAAAGATAAAACAGAATCAAAGAGCTTTAATCAAAAATAAATATTTACATTTTTTAAGGATGAATTCAAGATTAAATATTAAGAATATTACCCAAATAAATTACAATTTATATTAAAATTATAAAGTTGGATAGTCATTAAAATTTAAAGAACTCCCTCATAATTTTATCCAAATTAAAAAAAATATCAGTTAAAGGAGTCTTCCTTTATATTGATTATATCTAAACATACATCAAATCCTATCTATACCCTTTCCTCTATTATGAAAATTTCTATGTATGGGCAATACAAGCAATGAGTAATAATGAAAAATAAAAAGTTAAATCATTTTTTTTTGTTATACAAAACATAATAAAAATATGGACTTTTTAAAATACAGCCTTATAATCTTTTATCAATAATCAGATAATTGTAACCTACAATTCCTATGAAATTATGTTAGCAATAATCTACAGATAATTTATAATATATATATAATGCAAAGCTAATGAAATAAATATAATTTAAATAATAATAAATTAAAAAATATTACTATTATGTTTATAATCAAATTCTAAAATTTGATAGATAAATTTTGAATGAGAATTGTAGATAGTATTTTCATTACATTCCGCATAAAATTATGTTTAAAATGATATATAATTATACTTTAAATGATCAAATTTCAATGTTAAAATTTGTCCATAATGTAGCCTTCTATATATAAAATTAAAAATAATTAATTTAAAACAAAATTGAAGTAGATAACTCACTGTAAATAAAAAAATTATTTAATACATCAACCTGGCTTTCATTCCTTAATAGAACCTTTCCAAGATGTTTATTATTACACAATCACATGACCAATTACCCTACAGCAAGCCCCCTCATGGACATTATTTACATTACATTATAATAAATATAAATATTAAAATACATAAATTAACTATAATTATTAAAATACATATATATATACATGTAAATGATTAAACTTATTACAGTCCTCTAACCCCTCCCCCAATATATTATATATACATTTACAAATAATATTTTTCAATAATAATAATAATAATCTTTTCCTTTTATTTTTAAAATTATAACTCTAAAGTTTCCAATAATCTAACAATACTCATTTCCCCCCTAACTGTACTGGACCTTTAACCATGTTTACACATTTGTTTAAATTTTCTTGAATATACAAAGTTTCATAACATTTCCTTTCCTTGTAATTTACTTTACTATCTGAATATTTTTTTCACAATTTATTTTATGTCCAGTATCCAAAAAAAGTATATATAGCCCTGATCTTATATCCTTTCTAATAATTGCCCTACCAACCCTACCCAATTTTTATTGCTTATATCCTTTCTAATTTTGCCCTACCAACCCTACCCAATTTTTAATATTATCCATCTTTTTTGAATTACATGTCAATTTCCCTAAAGATTTACTACTTTTCCATCCTATCTTAATATCATCAGGTAACTTTTCTTTTATTAATGTCTTATATAAATGCTTAGAATATAAAACTGAAACTCACTTCCTGTTTGTATATCTATGTCTTACACAATCTTTTGAATTATTATTATTTCTGAAAATCTTTTTAATATCTTTTCTTTTATATCCAATACTAACATAATCATTCTCAACTTTCAATTTCTGTTCAAATGCTTCTTTTATATTCACTGTTAACTTACCATTTTTAAACTTAAACTCTTTCAAAGCTAATATTTTCTACAACTATGGCTGATATAAATTTGTATTAATTATACCTCTTTTTTCTTTGTCCTTAATATAATGTTTAATAAGTATTTCACCATTGATTCCTTTTCTTAAAAAATGTTTAAATACTTTAATTCCCTCTCTTCTTTTTCCATTATGAACTTAGCATGATATTTATTATTGTTCAATTCTTTAAATGCATTAACAATACTTTATTATTATCTATTATAATATCATCAACAGATCTATGATATTCAAGAATTTCCTTATTTTTTTATATATACTTATTAATTATATTTCCCTCTATATAGTCAATCATAATTGATGATAAAATCCCACTAATAGAGCAACCCATAACGCATTCCTTTGTTATATACCAAAATTCTTCATTATATTTAAAATATAAAGCATCATTTATCAATAATAATAATAATAATAATGAGTATAAAAATAGTTATAGATAAAATAAAAAGAAGTAATATAATTTCAAAAGATTGGTTGTATGTTATCAGAGAAGCATTATTATTGATAAATGATGCTTTATATTTTAAATACAATGAAGAATTTTGGCATATAACAAAGGGATGGGCAATTAGTGCGAATTCCAAACAAAAAATTATTAAAACAATATATTTTATTTATAAACTATGTGGAAATAGTTACTCTATTACATGTATAGCAATATAACACCCACTTATATAGATGTAAGCACATACTTGTCATTTAAATAATTAACATTTCCTTTTTATTAATTTCTAATAATTTTTATTTAATTAATCATTATCAACCATTAACAATCTTCTGCAGGATGAAGATCTCTCTAAGTTCAATCCATCTTCTCCAATCTCTAGTCTCTGCTCTCCACATAACCTCTACACACTTTCTTATTTCATCAATCCACCTCACATGTGATATATTCTTGGGTCTTCTACAGTCACTTGGATTCAAGATTAATATTTTAGTTGTCCATCTGTTATCTCTTCTAGCAATATGTCCAGCCATACTCTGTTTCAGTCTTTTAATTCTTTCATTAATGCCAGCAACATGTTTGTTCTCTTACCCATGTATTGCATTTTCGATCTCTTCTTGTTACTCTTAACATGCATCTTTCCATACTTTTTTGAGTGGCTTGAAATCTCTCTATTGCTCTTCTATTAAGTGTCCAATTCTCAGATCAATAAGTAAATACTGGAAAAACACATTTATTAAAAAACATTCCTTTTCAAACACATAGGCATATTCCATTTTAATATTAAATTATTTCTCCCAAAAGCACTCCACCCAAGCTTAATTCTATGATTAATTTCATCCATTATGTTTCCATATGTAGTAATAATCTGACTAAGATATTTGTTGTTGTTAACTTTCTCTAACTCATCATTGTCAATGTTTATTTTCATCTTTTGAAAAAATCCATTGAACATTACCTTAGTCTTTTTAACATTTATCATTAATCCTACTTTCTTACTTTCATCTGATAATTTTTGCAACATTTCCTGAAGTTCTGAAGCATTACTTGCAAATACAGCTAAATCATCTGCAAAAGCTAAGTGATTTAATCTCCATTTACTTTTGTTCCTTTAGCTTCCCATTTTAATTCTCAAAATACTTCTTGCTAAAGTAATGTAAAAAAATTTGCGCATATAGAGTTGCCATGTCTTATACCCTTCTCAATATTAACTTTCCTAGTATCATTATGTTGATGTTGCATTTTTATAAATATTCTTCAGAAAATGACAATATCTAGGATCTATATCTTGATGATCCGATGGTTTAATTACTGAAGAAATGATTATAGAATCAAATGCCTTTTCATAATCTTCAAACTCAAAGCATAATGGCAACTCGTATTCATTATTCCTTTCTATAACTTCTCTCAATACTTGGATATGATCCACTGTACTAAAACCCTTTTAAATCTAGATTGTTATTTTGCTTGGATGAAATTCAAAGATCTTCTTTATCATCTTTTTTAAAATATTAATACTGCATTCTTCCAATCATCTGGTACATTTTTATCATTTAGACATTTGGTATATAACTATGCCAAATTTTTTTCTACTTCTTCACCTGTTTCTTCTAAGATATTGATTACAATTCCATCACTATCTGGAAATTTCCCTTTCTTTACAAATTTAATTAAATCCTGGGCAATTCAGAAGATAAAATAGTTGTAGGAAGTACTTGTTCTATTACTATATAATTCTTGATAGAACTCTTCTACATATTCTATGATGTCATCTCTCTTTCTAGTAAAAGGTCCATCTTTTTTTTTTATTGCTGATATGTTTCATACCAATACCAAAATGTTGTTTTACAGTCTTGAGATTTTTATTCTCTTCTATAGCTTTCCTTGCTAGTTCACAATTATATTCTCATATCATTATCAACTATTTTTTGCACCCATTTTACAAAATTTGAGATATTCAATCCTTTTTAATGAATCATTTTTATATTTTTTCATACTCCTTATTTTCTTCATAAATTCTCTAGTCTCAGTAGAAATTTTATTGATTAATTTCTGATTTTTTTTTTACTATCTATCTTTGTTGCAGTTTTTAAAAGTGTATCAATTGTTTTCCTATTAATTGCATTCAAATCTGAACCATGTTCAAAATCTGAAAATATTTGAAAACGAATTGCAAGTTCTAATTTAAATTCATTAGAATGTTTTTGAAGATTAGAAATATCAACTGTGAATAATGTTTTTCTTAATAATTTTTGTCTCTCTAGTTTTGCATTAACATATATCTTACATATCATTAATGAATGATCACTTTCTGTGTTGAATATGTTAAGAACATTATAATCTTGAAATATGTATTTTCTGTTAGTTAAAATATAATCCAATTTGGCTGTACCTTCATTTGGATGCTTCCACATCCATTTCCCTTTAACATTTTCCTCAAAAAAGGAACTCATAATATAAAGTTTTTGTTTTTCTACAAACTCCAATAATTTATGTACTTCCTTATTTCTATTACCACAACTAAATTTAGCTACAGCACTTTTCATCTTTCAATTGTTTGCCAATTCTAGCATTAATTTTAAAATATTGCTTGACCTTATCAAAAGCCATTTGTACATCCATATAAAAATCCTATACTACTTCATCACTATAAGAACTTGTTGAAACATAAACCTGAATTATCTGCATTTGGTATCTGCTATTAAGTTGAATAACTAATCTTGCCATTCAGTCCAATACACTATCAATCTCGACAACACTGTTCTTTCACTTTTCATTTATAATGTATCCTACTTCACTTTTACTTGCAATATTTGTGTTTTTGTAGTACAGTTTATGTCCATTTTTATCAATTGTCTCTTTACTTTTCTTCTAACTTTACAAAGTTCAATAATATCCCATTTAATATGAGACAGTATTTCTTTCAATTCTTGCAATCTTCCTTCACTTGAAAGTGATCTACAGTTGTAAGTATCTAAATAAAAAATCAACAAATTGCAGCCTGGGTCTGCAATCAGGGGGATTCTTAGCACCCTCTGCCTTTGGCCACCAACTCTGCTGCCTTGGCTGCTGACTTTACAACTTCCTGTGAATAAGGGCCATGATTTATTTCTGTCATGATTGTAAATATCTATTAGAAAAAAAATTTTTCATTCACACGCACATTCATTCTGTCTTATCAGGAAACTGAGAAGAAAGACCATGTTTGTTTCTTGATCTTAAACTCAAGAGGTAAAAAGCCAATAAACTCATCACTCTAGCTAATGCATTTGGGTGTGCAGCCCATCCATGTTTATATACTATATAAATAATCACATAGTAATAACAGCTGCAATGACAAGAATGTATTAAGTGCCCTGCTTGGTTCCTTTAAGACTTTCAGGAGAAATCAAAGGGTCTCCTTTCAGTCAACAGCAAACTCCTTTCTGCAGCCTAATTAATTACAGGGTACTGATTTAGATTGCACTCATGGCCATTTTAAAATCTAAAAATTGCCCAAACCACCACTGATACATCCAACTGATAAATAACATCAAATAATCCACACATGACCATGATATGACTAAAATATATTAAATATAAAAAATGGGAGTAATGAATAACCACATGTAGAAATAACATAAATATTGAATAAATGTAGAAACAACTGCCGAAGCATGTTAATTATACAATTAATAATAAATTGCATTTTATCTTAATATTTGTCGAATAAATAATTGTCTACGGTAAAGAATATTAATTTTACAATTAATAAATCAGATTTTTCTTACCAAAGTGAGTAATGTTCTGTGCTTAATTTCTCACATGTCATTATTAGCTGGCAGATGGATAAAAAAAATCTAAATGAAAGAGATTTATTCATTAAATTTCTCAAAGATGGTAGCACAACCTAACTGAAAAGATTAGTGTCCATCTTATTTAAAACCCAATACCTGTTTTACATTTGAAATAATCAACAAATTTCTATTAAAATTAATTTGTTGATTATTTCAATGTAAAACAGATATTATAAACACTAATCTCTTCACTGTTGGTAGGTAGCATTATCATCTTTGAGAAATTTAATGAATAAATCTCTCATTTAGATTCTTTTTATCCATCTGCCCGCTAATAATGACATGTGAGAAATTAAGCACATAACATTACTCGCTTTGGTAAGAAAAAAATCTGATTTATTAATTTTTATTAATTGTAAAATTAATATTCTTTACTTTAGACAATTATTCTTTCAACTAATGTTAAGATAAAATGTTATTTATTATTAACTGTAGAATTACTATGCTTTGGTAGTTGTTTCTACATTTATTCAACATTTACATTATTTCAACATGTAGTTATAGGTCTATGTTTTAATAAAATTTGTATTTTAGAAGCTTTTAGTATTTCAAAATTATGAGCTTGGTTTTATCAATTTTACATTTATTGAACATGTGATTTGTCCATTATTTTCTTACCTTTATTTTTTCTGTTTAAGTATTTTAAATTCATATTTTACAAATTATACACTAGTAAAAATAATATGTTTTATTTCATATGGTTATGAGTATGTACTGTAGTATAATTTGTATTTTAGAATGTTACTTTTTCAAAAATATAAGCTTGGTATGATCAATTTTACATTATTCCATGTGCTTACGGGCATACATTGTAATATAATTCCTATTTTAGAAGTTATAATATTTTAGTATTTGGAAATTATAAGCCTGGTTTGATCAGAAATTCTGCATCATTTGGATGATGTTGCATATCGTCTAAGTCATCCTTCCTCCTCCCTGCATGCTTCGGCACTTTGCACCATTATTATTTAATGACATTTGTATTTTAGAAGTTATAAATGTTTGGTATTTAGAGTGTGCTCACCGCCATTTTGATTTCTAAGGACAAACCAATGCTGAAACATCCAAGTGAGCCTGTGTGGAGTATTTGATATCATTTATCGCTTGGAAGCATCAGCGGTGGTTTTGCCTCATCCTTAGAGTTCAAAATGGAGGTGAGTGCACTCTAAATCAGGACATCATTATAATTCAATATAAATAATGCATACAACATATATACTAAGAAAAGTTATTTGATACTTTATAAATACATCAAATAGTATGCTGATTTTAATAGCAATGAACTTACTATGTTGATGTATTTAATATTTTTACTTTAAAGTATTAAACAAGCTTTTCTTAGTATACATATTGTATGTCTTATTTATACGGAATTACATTTTCCGAGAAAAGTTTAAAAATATTGAAATCAATTAATTACTCTGTTTAGCACAGGTGGCAATACTGTATGGAGAGTTTTGCTCTGTTTATCAACAATTAATGTGCTAGTATAGGAAATGTGATCATGTGATGCTTAATGGTTAATTATAGATAACTGAAACCCAGATTCAAAACTGTAATTAAGAGACTATTGCATTTGTATTCAACAAATGATTTTTTAAAACTGCTTTAATCATAATTTTAAAAAAAATTATTAAAGTTTCAATCTTTTTAATGTTGAGTAAGTCCTCAACCTTCAAATGCTTCTGTTAGTTGATAATTTTTAAATCTTAAATTAGATAAACTAGTATTCAACAAATAATTTTTTAAAAATGCTTTAATTAATCATAATGAATATATATATTAAAGTTTCAATCTTTTTAATGTTGAGTATGTCATCCATCTTCAAATGTTAATTGATAATTTTTATATCTTAAATTAGATAATCTATGTTAGACAGAGAGAAATAAGAAAAGTTGTCCAATATCCTTCATAGATTTAATATTTTTATTTTGAGGACTACTTGCATAATTCCAAATCACTTATTTAAAAACGCACTTAAAACAACTATTTGCTTTTTTAAAATTCTTATGCTCAATAAATATTATTTACATTTACTTAACCAAGAATATGCTCATAATTAGTAATAAAAGTGAAATAAATATCAATGAATATCTGTGTCATTGATGCTCCAGTAAAAAACTTGATATGACATATACTATTCATCTATTATTAATATGGTACATGAAAAAGAATTCCAACAAACTGATTTGTAAAAATGAATCGTTGATTTCAATGCAATAGAGAGAGATTAATGAGTAAAGTTTACCATCAGTTTTAGTATTGTCAACTTGATATTATTAAATGTTATCTCTGTACTAATAGTGTCTGGACAATAGTAATTTAAAATAAATAGATAAAGTAGTTAGAGTATTGAACGTTTATGTCCAAGAATGATGTGAGCGCTTAATGAAAGAAATAAACAGAAAAGATCTAGATTTACAACAGGTATAAATTTAAAGAAATAAAAAAATGAACTTTTAATGAATGTATTTTATTTGTTTTAATTATGCTGTAGCTATCAAATATTGAATCTTGATCTAAAAATGATGCAGCAGCAGAATAAAATATAGAAACTAATGAACGAAATCTATACCAAAGTGGCATTAAAAACTAAACAAAAAGGCTAAAAATATACAAAAGATAAAATACTTCCTAGAAAGAATTTAAAAAAAAAAAAACATAATTTAGATGAAATAAAAAAAATTTTCTTCGTCATTAATGATAAAAAGTAGACTTGTTTGTATGTGAAAAAATCAGTTACCATGTATTAATAGGTTTTCTTATTTCTACTTGGTGACGCATATATATATAACAAATAAAACATCAAATTTTTCCAGTGAAAATCATAAAACTATTACTCTTTTTTCTTTTAAATTATGTAAATAACCAGTATTCGTGGGGTGATTAAATAAAAATAGCATTTTAAGACAGCAACTTCCAACTGATTAGAAATTGTGTAAGAAATATATAATTTGACTAGAAGCTTCATTTGAGAGCTAACAAAAGTTTTTATTGTAAAAGTGATTATGAACATGTGAAACTTTACAATTCTTTGATATTCTTAATCATTCAGTGAATGCAGATTATATCTTCCAATTAATTTCAAGAACCTCTTCACTTTTTAACACATCATTTCTTAAATTCAACCTTGAATTGTTTTATTTACGACTAACTTCTTTTTTTTTTTTTTTTAAAGTGTCATAGAATCGGCCGGGACGCGAACCCGCAACCCGGGCAACTGCCTGCAAGTGCAAGGCAGTCGCGCTGACCTCTCGACCATAACTCTTTATTTTTCACAATCAATATATATAAACAAGACGAAAAGATTTTTGACAGTTCGGATAATGAAATTAATTTACAGAAGAAAATAGCAACAAAAGTTTAACAGTGTTAATTTCGTGATACATATGCTAGTCTATTATTTACTTCGATATGCTTGAATAATCGTTTCGCTGCCAGATGATTGCTTAGACAATGATAAAAGTGAATTTTAAATAGTAGTTGGACTTTCTTTCGAGGCAGGCGCGATTAATTTGTAATAATCAAAAACACCACATATTTCATTAACAGCATTATCATTAACTATGTTAATAAAAATAAGCAAAGGCTAATAGAAATAACAATGATAACTGCAACCTATTACATTAGTCTTGGCGGAAATCAATTGCAAGCTAACTGTTGAAATCGACGAAGTGTTTTCTTTGTATTACAATGTTTATTGCTAAGATTCATAAAACCTGCTTTTTTACCGCACATTTGATGATGACAATAATAAATTGAAAAAATTGTTAAATATGTATGACATAAATACAATTATAAGAAAAATAAATAAAACTGTAATACCAAAGTACACTTTCGGAATAAATACTAAATTAAAGCTATTATGAAGCATTTGTTTACTAATAGATAGCTCTTGACATGATTACGAAATTCAGGACGAATGGAGTGGAGATCAAATTCTAATAAAAATAATGCATTAGAATACTCTGGAACCACTGTACAATAAAATTGTGCATTTAATGTTATATATTTCATACACATGCAAGCATTTTATTTAAAATACTTTTACACGTACATACACTATACATTTCCAAAAAGCTTTTTAACAAAAATAAGAAAACAAAGAATCAGTGGTTAACAAAATGAAAAAAATAAACAAAACTAGGTTTATTCTATTAAAAATTTACTATTGCTCTTACTTTTAATATCATTTTTTTATGTTATATTTTCTTTAAAAGTATTTCTAAAGTGAGACCAACGAGACATACAATTTTTTTCTTTCTACTGTACCAGTCGAAAAACCACCAAAAGAACTGCAAGTCGGATCCAAACTCAGCTGAACCAAAACTGAATTCAAACCCAACTCAACAGCTCAGATTAGTAGAAATCGACGGCACAGTGCTATGCGCCAAGGAACTAGCTCAACGGTTGGTGAGAATCAGAGACCCCTGAACCGACATTAATATCTGATAATAAACTGACTAAAAATAATTTTAAATCGAATCATATGTATTGAAGCAGTCAGATCTAAGTTCAATCCTAGCTTCATGATCTTTCACATGTAGCCAACTTCAAACCCTTGTAATAACCTTGAATTTCCGATGCAATGGGGCTTTATACGTTCAGTCCATGCTAGTTTCCTTAAAGAAAAACTATTATAAATGTGTGTTAAAATTAATTCATTTGAGATTTAAACTAATCATTTCTATTAATAAATTCATGTTAGAATTATTCATGAATTTATATATATTATAACTGCGTGGATTGTGCGTATATATATTTATAAATGTTTAAATATATATAATTGTTCGAAAGTTTCATTGCGTCGGGAATGTTTATTTTACTTTTAAATAATATGTTAAATTTTTAGTGATTAAAAGCTACATTCTTTCGATAAGCTTTCAGATTTTCTCTTTCCAAAACAATGGTTAAAGTTTTTATTAATTAGAAATAGATAAGTCTTTAAAATGTTAGGACGGTCCTAATTAAAATCATTTTCTGATGTTAAAAATTCATTTTCTAATTAGAAAATGAATTCAAGTTAATGAGTTTGAAAGCCTTATCAAAGGAATGTATCTAAAAACAACTAGTAAATTTTTTGTAAGATTGATTAGGAAAGAAGTGCTAGCCTAAAGGCATGAGATACAGTATAAAGAGCCCAGGAAAAGTTTCCAAGCAGCTATTATTCCTCATTAAGAGAAGCCATATATATTTCATTAGAGAAGAAGCCGCCCAGTTAAATTATGAAGTAAAATAGTGTTTCTACCATGGTGGGGGGGCTTAACTTCAAGAGTCTGACTACGGTTCCTTAAGTCCCCTGAAAATCTTCAATGTGGCTGCAATATAAAAATTCATATACCAATCGTAAGCTGCCGAAACCTTAGAGAAATCCATCAAAATGCTATTCACATAATTTTCAAAATGCGCGCATACGTTTCATCCAACTGGACTCTGCCCTGTGGAAACTCAGAAGCCAACCATGAAGAAATGGTAATATCTTTCCTTTTGAACCTGGCCAGTTCTGAACTTTAAGTTAAAACATCTTTAAGCTATCTACTGTAAAATTGTCTTTTTGTTAATGTTATTTTAAATTATGTAGTAATTCTCTATCTATCTCTAGTCTTTAAATTTAATATCTGTTAACTTTCCTTTCTTACGATGGCGGTTCGTTTATTTAACCCTATTATATATTTGCTAGATGATTATTAATATAATTTTTTTTTATTATATGCCAATAATAACTTCAACTCGATAATAATTTCCTTCGTTGCATTTGCCGTGTTAAATAATATTATATTTATTTTTATAGTAATTCTTACCCACTAGAACTAATTTGATACAGTTCTATTAATTATCGAGTTGAAGGATTTATACAATTTTTGCTATTTTATTAATGGCTAATAACAACAAATTATTAGCTCAATTTCTAACCTATGCTCCCGGCCACTTTACTGAGTTTATAATATTCATTTATTCACATTAATATATTGTTTCGCAAAAAGGTCGATAAAGGAGTTAAATGAATATATTCTAATTCAAATTTTATACTTTCTAGTAATATTCAGGAAGGGCATGGGATTTAGGGCATAATTAATATAATTTCTAATTGCATTAAATACTTTTTGATTAAAGCACGTTTGACTTTAATTTAACTTGATCAGGTCATCACGTAGAGCACTCTTTATATAAATTGGGTTTTATTATTTAAATACGATGATTACCAAGTCATCATTTTCCGAACGTTGCTGACGCGAGCCATCTCCTGTTTCATAGGCTTGTCCTCGGTGATATTTCTATTAGTTTAATTATCTAGGAAGAAAGCACTTCCTCCACTTGCTCGTTTTATATTTGGAACACCAAAGGTTCGAGGCTACGACCCGACCTGGTTTTCCCTGTGTTCTATGGATCCTTCATATAGGGCATCGAAGACTTGTCAAATACAAGCAGCCCTGCTATTTTCTCAAATCACAGATAAGCCATTATTTTTCAAATTTATTCTTATAGCTCATAAGTCATCAGTACCGTTTATTTCTCAGTTCCAGTAAAGCCCGCTCTCATGCTCGTAAATCGTGATGAATTGATTTTATTAAAGTCGAACAAATTCATGTTTATTTATAATTAAATAAGTTTTCTATTAAATATTAAAGTTATGCCCTAAATACGTATCTTGCTCTTTGTGAATTGATTTGCGAATGTGAAAATAAATCTCACATTCTTTCCTTTAGAATCAGAATAATAATTTCAGTCATAGCCAAATACCTTTATCTACCTTTATTTTCTTGTCGGGGGCATAGACATATATTTATCATATAATATTATGTAATAGTATTGGCATATAATAAGGACTGCCATTCTTGTTGTAAATATAAATTACGTTTAAAGACTAGAGGTAATCTATATAATCACCATCTAAAAGTTGAACAAAATTATAATTATTATTAAACATTTTATTAACACATTTGGTTTTTTTTTAACTTTCTTACTTATTCAAATTATTTTAATATTAATGCTCACTGTCTGTATTGGCAACCCGAACATATATACATATGAGTTGACTTATAAAGATTGTTAGTTATTTTATTATACTTTATTAGAGTTAGATCAGGGGTCTCATTAATCATCATCATCCGTTGAGCTAGTTCCTTGGCGCATAGTCATGTACCGTCGATATATGTCATCCATTGATTTGATCTGAGCTCGTGAGTTGGGTTTGAATTCAGTTTGGTTCGCCTGAGTTTGAATCCGACTTTGAGTTTGGGTTTGTTGATGTGTTGGCTTCTTTTTGACCGGTACATGGTTATGTTTTTGGCTGCCCAACCGTTGTGGCTTCGATTTAATAAACCCCACACCCTGTAGTCAGTATTTATGTTTTAGCCACCCAAATCATTGAGGCCTCGATTAATTAAATTCTACACCCAGTAGAGAGTGATTATATGTTGTAGAACGTTATATATACTTGAGAAAAAAAGTTATATGCGATTTATAACTCATAACTGAAATGATTTAATGAATTAAAATGTCAGTTTCGTTTAATTTCTTATACTTCAATGTTTTTAAAGATTACTTAAATGCTCAGTCAGTAATAGAATTTTTTGGTAAACTCCGTAATAGATTTGTTAGTCAAAATAATTATTTAAAGAAAAAGAAAAGTAATAAGATAGTTAATAAATATATAAATTATGTGTATACCAGTATATATATTCTACGTTTGTTTATACGCGTTCGTGACAGAAAGAAAAAAAAAATTATTGTTAGAAAGTAGTAAGAGTAAAGCAAGGGGTAAAATTAGGTGAAATGTTTTTCCGTGTCAAAATTAATTAGTATTCATCTTAGTATATATGTAAAAATATCCAGTATCGATATCATGTTCAAAGTTTAATTTCAAGTATTGCTTGCTAGCACATATATTAAATGTTCACTCCGTATTCTTAGTAGCCTCAAAGCAGGTGAAGACCTCCAAACTGGGAATTGCATGTCAAGCGGTCCGATGTAGTGGACAATACGCTTTAATGCCAGCGATTTCTAGAGTAACCTCAAAGCAGGTGAAGACCTTCTGACTGGGAATTATATGTCAAGCGGTCTGATGCAGTGTGACAATACGCTTAAATGACAATAATTTCTAGAGTAACCTCAAAGTAGGTGAAGACCTTTTGTGTAACACCCAGCAGCCAGATGCAGTTGGCAAAATGCTTCAATGGTTTACACGCTCTTATGCTAGCAAGATTAAAAATGATATCAACAAATAAAAGTTCTTGTAAAATATTAATTTTGATATTTTGTGTGTGTGTGAAAGCCTCATGCTTATTTGAAATGAAAAGTTGAACTCCTATGTTTAAAATGCATTGTCAGTTTTAAAACAATAAATATTCATCAATTAAATTGTTCTATCCTAAATTATGTCAATCATATATGGTTTGGGTGATCAATGGGTTATTTCACATGTCCTATTAATCTCATATTGCTGACTGGCGCCCATATAAATAAATTTGTCAGCAAATATGATTGTCAGTACAGCAGAGAATGAGTTGCCTAAATAAATAATAAAAACCAAATGGATCCAACATAGAGAATTACTAGTATACTTGCTAAAATATATCAATATTTGTATGTTACTAATTACTAGTATAGTCTACCAACTAATCAGGTAAACTTATAAATGTATCAAATCTAAGTAAAAAGATTTTTTTTTCATTGTTTTTTTTTTTTGAAGTGGAAAAAAATGAAGCAGTCAGATCTAAGTTCGATCCTAGCTTCATGATCTTTCACATGTAGCCAACTTCAAACCCTTGTACTAACCTTGAATTTCCGATGCAATGGGGCTTTATACGTTCAGTCCACGCTAGTTTCCTTAAAGAAAAACTATTATAAATGTGTGTTAAAATTAATTCATTTGAGATTTAAAGTAATCATTTCTATTAATAAATTCATGTTAGAATTATTCATGAATTTATATATATTATAACTGCGTGGATTGTGCGTATATATATTTATAAATGTTTAAATATATATAATTGTTCGAAAGTTTCATTGCGTCGGGAATGTTTATTTTACTTTTAAATAATATGTTAAATTTTTAGTGATTAAAAGCTACATTCTTTCGATAAGCTTTCAGATTTTCTCTTTCCAAAACAATGGTTAAAGTTTTTATTAATTAGAAATAGATAAGTCTTTAAAATGTTAGGACGGTCCTAATTAAAATCATTTTCTGATGTTAAAAATTCATTTTCTAATTAGAAAATGAATTCAAGTTAATGAGGTTGAAAGCCTTATCAAAGGAATGTATCTAAAAACAACTAGTAAATTTTTTGTAAGATTGATTAGGAAAGAAGTGCTAGCCTAAAGGCATCAGATACAGTATAAAGAGCCCAGGAAAAGTTTCCAAGCAGCTATTATTCCTCATTAAGAGAAGCCATATATATTTCATTAGAGAAGAAGCCGCCCAGTTAAATTATGAAGTAAAATAGTGTTTCTACCATGGTGGGGGGGGGGCTTAACTTCAAGAGTCTGACTACGGTTCCTTAAGTCCCCTGAAAATCTTCAATGTGGCTGCAATATAAAAATTCATATACCAATCGTAAGCTGCCAAAACCTTAGAGAAATCCATCAAAATGCTATTCACATAATTTTCAAAATGCGTGCATACGTTTCATCCAACTGGACTCTGCCCTGTGGAAACTCAGAAGCCAACCATGAAGAAATGGTAATATCTTTCCTTTTGAACCTGGCCAGTTCTGAACTTTAAGTTAAAACATCTTTAAGCTATCTACTGTAAAATTGTCTTTTTGTTAATGTTATTTTAAATTATGTAGTAATTCTCTATCTATCTCTAGTCTTTAAATTTAATATCTGTTAACTTTCCTTTCTTACGATGGCGGTTCATTTATTTAACCCTATTATATATTTGCTAGATGATTATTAATATAATTTTTTTTTATTATATGCCAATAATAACTTCAACTCGATAATAACTTCCTTCGTTGCATTTGCCGTGTTAAATAATATTATATTTATTTTTATAGTAATTCTTACCCACTAGAACTAATTTGATACAGTTCTATTAATTATCGAGTTGAAGGATTTATACAATTTTTGCTATTTTATTAATGGCTAATAACAACAAATTATTAGCTCAATTTCTAACCTATGCTCCCGGCCACTTTACTGAGTTTATAATATTCATTTATTCACATTAATATATTGTTTTGCAAAAAGGTCGATAAAGGAGTTAAATGAATATATTCTAATTCAAATTTTATACTTTCTAGTAATATTCAGGAAGGGCATGGGATTTAGGGCATAATTAATATAATTTCTAATTGCATTAAATACTTTTTGATTAAAGCACGTTTGACTTTAATTTAACTTGATCAGGTCATCACGTAGAGCACTCTTTATATAAATTGGGTTTTATTATTTAAATACGATGATTACCAAGTCATCATTTTCCGAACGTTGCTGACGCGAGCCATCTCCTGTTTCATAGGCTTGTCCTCGGTGATATTTCTATTAGTTTAATTATCTAGGAAGAAAGCACTTCCTCCACTTGCTCGTTTTATATTTGGAACACCAAAGGTTCGAGGCTACGACCCGACCTGGTTTTCCCTGTGTTCTATGGATCCTTCATATAGGGCATCGAAGACTTGTCAAATACAAGCAGCCCTGCTATTTTCTCAAATCACAGACAAGCCATTATTTTTCAAATTTATTCTTATAGCTCATAAGTCGTCAGTACCGTTTATTTTTCAGTTCCAGTAAAGCCCGCTCTCATGCTCGTAAATCGTGATGAATTGATTTTATTAAAGTCGAACAAATTCATGTTTATTTATAATTAAATAAGTTTTCTATTAAATATTAAAGTTATGCCCTAAATACGTATCTTGCTCTTTGTGAATTGATTTGCGAATGTGAAAATAAATCTCACATTCTTTCCTTTAGAATCAGAATAATAATTTCAGTCATAGCCAAATACCTTTATCTACCTTTATTTTCTTGTCGGGGGCATAGACATATATTTATCATATAATATTGCGTAATAGTATTGGCATATAATAAGGACTGCCATTCTTGTTGTAAATATAAATTACGTTTAAAGACTAGAGGTAATCTATATAATCACAATCTAAAAGTTGAACAAAATTATAATTATTATTAAACATTTTATTAACACATTTGGTTTTTTTTTAACTTTCTTTCTTATTCAAATTATTTTAATATTAATGCTCACTGTCTGTATTGGCAACCCGAACATATATATATATGAGTTGACTTATAAAGATTGTTAGTTATTTTATTATACTTTATTAGAGTTAGATCAGGGGTCTCATTAATCATCATCATCCGTTGAGCTAGTTCCTTGGTGCATAGTCATGTACCGTCGATATATGTCATCCATTGATTTGATCTGAGCTCGTGAGTTGGGTTTGAATTCAGTTTGGTTCGCCTGAGTTTGAATCCGACTTTGAGTTTAGGTTTGTTGATGTGTTGGCTTCTTTTTGACTGGTACAGTATATGTTCGGGTTGCCAACACAGACAGCGAGTTTTCAAGCAATGGAGAGAGAAAAAAATTCAATTTTATTTATATTTTTAATTAAAATAAAAATAGGAATTTGTCATTTTATGAAATATATATATATATATTAGTGACACTTTCACTATAGGTACAATGGTTCAATAAAATCTTTAAATATTTTCGAAGTTCTATTATCAATATTGTATTCACAAAGAGCTTGCACATTGTGAACAATTCTACTAAGTAAAGTTTCGTGAAGACAAAGAGACAGTGAGAGATTTTTTGAGTAAGTTCTACAATTATTCATAATCATAATTGTTTGAATTTATGGTGAAAGAAAGCATTCAATGGAGACCAGCTAATATTTTAATCCATAAAAATAAAATAAGTTCTCTGCACAAAAGAAAATTTGGCAGAGAATGATAGATTAAGCACAAATAGACCACTCAATCAATCAATTTTTTTTTTTTTTTACTTTATATTCAGCTCAGAATTGATCTTGAAATCCAAGTTTTTAGTTTATTACTCTATTACTGATATAAATCATAACATTAAAGTTGATGACAATAACTAAGCAAGCCATATCTTTTGATCATTTTATTAATTGTTATGATTTTGTTTATTTATCAATAGCAAGATAGAGATAATAATAAAAAAAATAACTTTTTTTAAGAGTGCTAATGTTCTACTATGAACTATAGATTTTATATCTACTGCATAGTAATGTGTTTAATAAAAAATAAAATCAATTCATTAATATATCAATGGTTGTCTCATAAAGACACTTTTCTACACTAAGTTCTGAATACCAAATACTAAGGCAGGCAATGAATACATTTTGCAAGTCTTAGTTACTAATTTAGTTTTCCTAATCAAATTATCCATTTCACATCTTAAAGCCCTTTGATTTCTAGATATTGCACTAATCGTCACATCAGCCATGAGACAATTTACTCTTCATACAGTTCTTGGTACATAACATTTATTTTTTCAATAGTATATATTTCAATTAAATTTAAAAATAAAATATATTGTATAGCTTCATAAAATATAGTATTAGAGTGCATTAAAATTAAACTTAATGTATTTTTTATTATATTATCTTCTAATTAATGAATATACTCACAGAAAAGATAGCTTTTTTAATATTTAGCTTTATTACTGCCTAGCATGCTTTCAATATATTCAATATATAATTTTCATGGCATATAATGGTGTGATTACAAGTTGTTTATATCAGTGTTTAATTATTATCTAATAAATCATTTAATGTATTCAAATTTAAATTATTCAAATCACCCATATCTTTGACACGGGTGTATGCTTGCTTCAATTTCTGTTGATGGAAAAATGGTCACTAGCTATTGCATATGTTTCTTTGACTTTCCACTTTCTAACCCTCCACTCTCTCTCTCTCTCTCTCTCTGTCTCTCTATGCACAATATTTCTGCATTTGTTCGCTTAAGCCTGTGGCTGTTGTTTTATTCTTGGTCAGCAAATAATGGCATGTTCTTTATCTCTGAAGATTCTATTATATAAATATCTATGTTGGGCAAGTTTTGTTGACAAAAAGAAAATTAGTAATAGTTGAATTATATTACCTTCTGTAACAAATATATTATCAAATAATATTAGTAACTCACATTATCTTTAAGTGATTATTAAATGTAACTAAAGCAAACTGTGTGGTTAATTTTTCATATTATGTGATTAATTTGAATAGAATTTATAGTAAAAGGAAATTATTTTTAAGAAATAAAAAGAGCCTGCCTTTCTGCTTTATTAGCATAAACAATTTTCCGTTGTAAACCTGTATATGAAATGAATAAATCAATAAAGTAAATACTATAGTGACTGCTATTGGCTGATATAACTCACTCAAAATGTTTCAGTGTGTTTCCTTTCTTCTATTTGACAGATTTCACATATTTTATACAGGTTTTATTATCAACATAATTCACTTATCTATACATCTGTATATTTAGCAGTGAAAATGTTGTATTTTTAAAAAGACATTTTTTTAGTATTCAGTATTTAATAATTTAATCATGAGCCAGTGACAAATATGCTTCTTTCAAAAACAAAGATGAAATAAAAAGTTTGTTTGGTGGAAAAAATTTCTAGACTAAGCAGTTTACATTATAATATTATGGAAACTTGAAAATTTAAGGAATAATGAGAAGCAAATGGTAGATAATAGCATCACATTTTTTCTAAGCTTTAATAAATTTACATATACAGTACTTTATATAAAAGTTAAAATTGTAATTATAAATTTTATTAAACGCACATTATTATATTAAGTAATATTTACTAAGGCTGTAACCTTATGAATAAGCATCTGAAAAATTTGAAGGTAGGGACCTCTACAGGTCTTAGCCACAAGCTTACGCTCAGAAGAAAAGAGGAAAACCTTCTTTACTTCAACCTACTTTTATATATGAATAGGTGAAGCTGAAGTGGTTAGATCTAAGAGTGTGAAGCTATTCAATACTTCACTAATTAAGTCCACAATTCTTATTACACATTAATACTCACAAAATCTTACGATTTACAATGAGTCAATGGAAAGATCTTATAGTAAGAAATCTATTACGATAATTTAAAGTTGTAATTATAAATTTTATTAAACGCACATTATTATATTAAGTAATATTTACTAAGGCTGTAACCTTATGAATAAGCATCTGAAAAATTTGAAGGTAGGGACCTCTACAGGTCTTAGCCACAAGCTTACGCTCAGAAGAAAAGAGGAAACCTTCTTTACTTCAACCTACTTTTATATATGAATAGGTGAAGCTGAAGTGGTTAGATCTAAGAGTGTGAAACTATTCAATACTTCACTAATTAAGTCCACAATTCTTATTACACATTAATACACGTGAAATCTTACGATTTACAACGAGTCAATGGAAAGATCTTATAGTAAGAAATCTATTACGATAATTTAAAGTTGTAATTATAAATTTTATTAAATGCACATTATTATATTAAGTAATATTTACTAAGGCTGTAATGTAAGCTTGTGGCTAAGACCTGTAGAGGTCCCTACCTTCGAATTTTTCAGACGCTTGTTCATAAGGTTACAGCCTTAGCAAATATTACTTAATATAATAATGTGCGTTTAATAAAATTTATAATTACAACTTTAAATTATCGTAATAGATTTCTTACTATAAGATCTTTCCATTGACTCGTTGTAAATCGTAAGATTTCGCGAGTATTAATGTGTAATAAGATTGTGGACTTAATTAGTGAAGTATTGAATAGCTTCACACTCTTAGATCTAACCACTTCAGCTTCACCTATTCACATATAAAAGTAGGTTGAAGTAAAGAAGGTTTCCCTCTTTTCTTCTGAGCGTAAGCTTGTGGCTAAGACCTGTAGAGGTCCCTACCTTCGAATTTTTCTAGACGCTTATTCATAAGGTTACAGCCTTAATAAAATTTAAATACAGAACATTAATTTTTATGTACATTTTTATAGATTTTTAATCTTATATCATATTTTTCCCATTTAAATGGTTGTGTTGGATGGTAGGTAACTAGTCTCTAGTTAAAGGGTCTGGACAAGATTATTCATAAATACATGCATATCAATGTACATTGAATGAACAAACAATTTAACAAATGTGCTTCTGGAAACAATTAAATTCAATATAAGGGATTACACTGTATGTATATTTCTGTTCAAATGATGTTTAATTGAAGGTGAATTCAGTATTAATTGGTTTTACGATTCTTAATTAATCAACAATGACTATGCAAAACTATATTCTTGTTTATTTTTAATAATAAACTTTCAACTGTAATTAGAAAGGATTTGATCACAGACTTTCAAATTCCCTTCAGCTCCATCTTATATAACTGTTACACATGACCACACTTATGTGAAAAAGGTAAATAATTTCCAATATACATATTTTGTGCTGAACTCATCAGTTGATCCAGTTCATCTCCTACACACACACACATATATATATATATAATCCTCTTCTGTGTATTTAAATGAAATTATGAAAGTCCTATATATAAGATGTCAGAGTGACTTAAAGTCAACATATGTATGACAACAATATTGGTAACAACAAGGATTTTGGGCATTCCATCATCAGATTTTAAATAATATGGATAGCTAAAGAGTTGGAGGATGGAGAAGATCGAAAGTTATGCATTAAAGTTTGAAGATTTGCTATCTTAATATAAACTGATAAATGATGATATATGTTGATCTGGACCAACTGATGAGTGCTGGTTCAGCACAAAATATGTACATTGGAACTCATTTATTCTTTTCACATGTATGTGGTCATGTGAATTGGTTATATAAAATGGAGTGAATAGCTGAAGGGAGTTTGAAAGTCTGTTTTCAATCCCTCTAATTACATCTAAAGTTCAGTATATGCATTATACTTTGCATTCAAATAATAAACTTTATGAACATATGAGTACAATAGAGACAATAAACTTTATAAATACAAGTACAACCAAACATTCGTCTATATTACTAAATCTTGAAAGCTACATTGAATAAAAATCTACGTCAAAGTTTAGTAAAAACTTTTAAAAAAAACTGAAACGGCTATTGATTTAAAAAATTGCAATAAAATAATGATTAATATCAGAAATAAATTGTCAAAAACAATAAATTTCACTTTAGCCTAAGGTGATTCTTCCAAAACTTATTACTTTTCCTAGATTTTTTGATAAAGCACAACTTTAAATAATGAAATATCTCATTAGTTTTAAAACTGAACTTATAAAAAAATCAACAAAATATTGTAAAAATGAATTTACAGGTGTTCTCAAAATTAAAAAAAAAAAGTGAAATATATGACTATGATTATACGCTATCCAATATATAATATATATATAAACAAACAAACAAATAAAAATAAAATTCACAAACTTATTAATTTTTTACACATCTTGGTATGGTGGCAGCCATTTTATTTTTTGCAAATATCATGTTTTCAAATCTCAAATGTGAATGTATTTAATCATATGTTATCTTGATATTTTGGTAGCCAATTTGTTTTTTTGATAGATATAATATTTTTAAATCTCAAACATAAATTTCTTTAATCATATTATCCTCGCAATTTAAATACTGTTCAATATTGCATTGTAAGCATGTATACAGAACTTTTTCATTGCATTTTTTTTTTTTTTTTCAAAAACTTTTATAGTGTATATATCATATTTTTAGTAAAATATTTTGTAGAACAATGAGTGATAAATATAAAACAAAGTCATAAATGGCTTTTATTAAAGAGAAAATGAAAATCATTGATTTAGTAAGAAAAAATAAATCATATACTTAAAGAAGTCATTAGTTTCAAAAGAGTGAATCTTCAATAGAGAAATCTGATTTCTGCCACTATTGCTTGTAACCTGAAACAATTAAAATTGTAACTAAGGAACAATTTTTTGGTTAAAATGGAAAAAGCATTAAATCTATGGCAATCTGATATGAATTATGAGTACATTCCATTGACAGTCTTGCACTATGTCAGAAATTAAGTTTTCTTTTTTAAATAGTGAACAATTAAATACACACACAATACAGTAAATATATATGTAAATGTGAAATGTGCTTTCTCGATTTATTAACAATAATTACATTATTTTTAATTTTTATTTATTTATATTATAATCTTAATTTAAATGCATACTATATACATAAAAAATTATATATATATATATGCATATTAAAAACTTATAGTATAATAAACCATCATACTGTATTGTAAACAAAGCTTGGCAATAAAATGATAACTGTTTTACATGAAGGGGCTTGGAACAAAATATAGCGTATATTGCAGCTCCACTGAATATAAATATTACCTACTTATGTAGATATGACTGATTTATTTTATAAAAAAATAAAGGATGAAAAGATGAATAGATTATATATAACCCCTTTTTTTTATTATTTCCAAGATTGAAGCAAAAAGACAAAGCAATGCAATTGCACAAGCATCTTTTCATGGCACATCTTGCATTTTCAATTTTCATTAGCTCCAAACACTCTTTTATTTGAGTTTTTTCAAATCTCCAGTAGTTCACATATAGTATAATTAAAATAATAATTCACAAAAATACATTTCTAATTAAAATTTATATTGCTAAACAGTGAAAACAGATTCCAAATCATTAATAACAGACACTACAAATGTTAATGCTACACATACCTTTTGGGAATATAGTACAAGAGTTAAATTTGTTTTAGCAAATAAAACATTTCTTTATTCAAACATTAACGTTTTATATACATTTTTTATTGTTTGATTTTAAATGTGTTATTGCTGTTTTTAGTTGATTACTGAATTTTTTTTTTACTATAAGTTCTAATGATAATATTTTTAAATTAAAGGAGCATGTGTGTGTCCGAAGCTGTATTTTTGTAAACTAAGCAATGTGAAATGATTTGTTTTATAAATCTCCAATCTATCATGCATTCTACAATTGACCTATCATGATCATGTGAAAATGTGCATAATGACTGATGAAAAATGGAACTCTGATAATTTAATATTTTGTTATTGATAATCAAATAAATTAAAATATCTCTATAAAATTACCAAAATTATTCTTGTAATTATAATTATATGGTAAATAACATTTCTATCTCAAAATTTGTTTTTTAGTTTTATTAATTTGTATTTTGAACATGGCTATAATTATTTTAAGTATAAGAAGAATAAATCTAAGATATTATTATGAATAGTCTATTAATTGGAGGATAATCAAGAACCACAGGTGTAAAATAATATTTTGATTTTTCAATAACAAAGATAGCATAAATATCCAAATTAATTTCTTTATTTTGGTTTACTATAATGCAATTTAATTCATTAAAAAAATAATTATATAATAAATAAAAAAAGTAATGATAAAAGTCCATCCATCCATCTTACCAAGAACAAGAAAAATAGATTTCATCCCTAATAATGAAGATGCCATTGAAGTCTAAAAAATCAATGAGTCAATAGTATTAGTAGCACATAATGTACAGTGTTTTTCATCTTTAAAACAGACTATTGCAAGTTACATTATAAAAAGTGTCAGCTTTCAAATATATTAATTACGTCACATGACCACTTCTTATGCTTATGTATAACTGTTGTTTAAACAGGCAAAACTCACTATATGTATTGCCACACACAGCAAGTTAGAGTAATCAATGTATGCCAGAAGGTTTGTGCATAAAATCCCCATGGCCACAAGCCAGAAACTAGTCTGAGGATATTGGATGAGTAGGCACTAGATGGGGATTTTATGCACAACCCTTCTGGCATCCATTGATTACTCTAGCACATTACAAGAAAAAAGATAAACTGGAATTTAAATAAAATAAATCACAAAGATATAAAATTCTTTTAATAATATAAAGATAAAAATAGATAACAATCAAAATATATAATCAAAAAACTGATGAAATATATCTTGAAATTAATTATGTCTTATTTATTTCACTATAATAGTAAACTGATTTTCAGTTGTTACGAGATTAACTAATAAATTTAGTAATTAAAATTTTAAAGAAAATTATATAAAATAGAAGAAGTAGCTTAAAATAAAGTATTAAATGTGATAACAATAGGTAATATTCAAATATTAAGATAAATTATTAAAAGCTATATTTTAAAATATAATAAATAATAGAATAGATTAGTTAAAAGTGTTTAAATTTAAGAGAAACTAATAAATTATATAAACTATATTAAAATTGTTCCTCCTATCAAAGATTAAAAGAATATATGGTTTGTCTTGAAAAACAGTTCAATTAAGTACACTACTGCTAAAAGAACTAAATTTTAAATAATTAGATTAAAAATAAATTAAGCCTATTTTGAGATATGAGATTCATAAACAATGGGAAATTCAAATAATTTAATAATTACAGTGTTTTGAAAATTCAATCAATTAAATAATAATAGTATTTTGATAATTTGTGTAAATACAATAAAATGAGATCATAAAGAAGTTGAAAATAAGAGATTATCGGAGATGTTAAATACAAGATCAAAGATGTTTAAAACAAGACATCAAAACTTATATATAGTTAATTTTTCTTGAAATTGATCAATCTAGATTCTTGCTTTATTCAAGCTGTATTCAATGAACATTAGGATGACTGAGTAGAAAAGAAGAAAAACTGCCAAATGTCAGAAATCAAATCTGGATCTCTAACAAACCTGGCCAAGCTACTTTGAAGAAGTCTCTACTCAAAATGATAAAAAAATAAAATATGCTTAAACTTCAAACCTCAAAAACAGGAGATTGTTAAAAGATATGATGGAAATTTATAAATGAAATCAGTTATTGTACACCATCATGTTACCCTACCAGAAAAAAATCCTCATGAACCATACAGAATTCTCGTTTCAAAATTTTTGTTGTGTAAGTTTTTAAAAAAGTTTATAGATTAATCTGTTATCCTAATGTATTAACCATTTTAAGTTTTATTTAGAACCTATTAGTGTATGTTTAATTCTAACAAACTATATTTTACTATGTATAGAGCATTTATATAACATTATTTAATTGAATGATTAAAGGAGGAAGCAAATGTTTAAAAAAAACTTAGTATTTGTTGCTAAGCATCTATAAGTATTGAAATTGTGTTTTAAAGCAGCTGAAAAAAAGTTATATTGAAAAAAAATCACTTCATTTTGTCTTTATTATATATATCAGGAGTGGCCAAGATGTCAACCATGTAATTTCTTTTTTTTTTTGTAAAATTTGCATCTAATTTATTTTAATACAATTCTAAAACAATAATTTTCTTTTCTTTTTCTTGATTTTTTTTTTTTAAATTCAGGACCAGCTCTAGAAAATAATTATTTATAGGTAATTTAAAATTATAATTTAATAAATATTTTATAAAGTGGCATGGACAAATTGTAATACTATAGGGAGTTGAGATAATTTAACCTTTTGTCTAATGAATTTTCTTATTGGTCAGATTATCTAGTCTGTTTCCTTTCTGAAATATATTAATACACAATAATCAGAATTGTTTTAATTTAGCTTCTAAAATTGAATTATTTTACATTCAAATTGGTTAAATGTAACATAAAATTTAAAGTAATGTTAATAACTGAAAAAAAATATATAAAAAAAACATACAAAAAATAGTCTGCAGTAAAACAAAGGAATTTTATTTAAACCAATCATTACATGAAAATGCAGGTGATTTCTTATGTCTTAGAAATTACAATCGCTGATTATTCACTTCTGTTCATCTAAAATGAAATATTTTAAATAAAAATCTAAATCTGGCCAAATTATTAGTCAATATAATGCAAAAAATAACCATAAAATCCATAAATATTTGTGAAAAATAGTTATGTTTTGCTAGTTTATCACTGAATCTCATTGATATGCAAGTAGTGGTCCCAAGCATTATTCACTTTCCCTTGATTATTTTTCTTGTAAAATTTAAAAATTTTCAAATCAAAGTTTATATTTAGGTAAATTAATGTAAAAACTTAATTATGAATGTAAAAATTATGAGAAATATATTTATTTACATTCAAAATCTATTACAAAAGCATAAAACATTTTGGTTTGATTTCTGACTTTGACAATTAGAAATGCCTGGAAAACAATAGCCAAAGTTGACAGTCAGAGCTATCTTATAAAATAAAAGAGGCAGGACTATATACACAACAGATCGCAATAAGAAATTGGATATTTTGCAAAAAATATTGCCAATAGTGGATTTGTTTGGAATTAAATTTTTAAATAATGATAAGCTAGAAATTTACAATAAAATAAGCATAAAATTATAAAAATGCAACTAAAAATAACTGAGAAATGGTGCAAAATGTAAAAATTACATTTGTTTTTTGTAATAATCACTTTAATGTTAGTAATCATAGTAAAATGTCTTCTGACAATTCGTATCTTTGAGAAAAAAAATTCTTATCAGTTCATAAGTATCTTCTAAAAATGTCACCAATATTTGTGAGTTTTTAAAAAGCTGTTATAAAAAAAACACCAATTTAAAAGTGCATTCTAAAAAAGCCTGAATTTAGAACCATTATTTTTTTTCTGTTCCAGCAAAAATAATGTTTTTTTTCTGACTTCCGGTTTGTAGCCCTGAAAAAAAATGTAGTCACCCTCATGTACACTTTAATCAAAAAATTCACCCCCAACATTGAAAGTTTGCCACCCCTGATATATATAATTTATTAAAATTTTATCTTCTTAAAAAAAAGTTTTCTTAAATTTGAAATTGTCAACAAATATGTAAAGTTGTATATAATCAGAATTTAATATTCATTTTAAACATACAAAGGGTCCACATTTATAAATATGTAAAGTGAAGTGTCCAAATGTTACATAATGAATGGTAAAATAATTATTAGAGTTTTTTAAGTTAAAGATTTATTTCAAATTTCTATAGAGTTGATTTGCGCATAAATTATCCCTCCTTTTAATTACTGTTAGATTTTATATAGAGAGAACTTATAAATACTGTTGTTAGATCATTGTTGAATGATTAAAATTTACTAATATCTGTATAGTGAATTTATTCATGGATTTGTTTAATAAATTTGGGATCAAATCCAAAGAACCATATCAGTTAAATAAATAATGTTACTATTAAATGTGAGATCTCTGTAATTAAGTTGAGTTATTATTAAATTGCAATTTGTATTTAAAGAAGTCACTTCCTAAAATGATCCTTGTAAGAAATGTGTATTGGTTATAAAAAAAACAATCCCATACTAGATATATGTGTGTGATTATGCTATGAAGCTAATGATACAAAAAAATGTATTGCATTAGTGAGCGCTTGCCATATGTAGGATTAGATCGAGGGTGTATTAAATGCCAGGGATTCACTCTGCAGCAAGTGTGCTCTATCATATAATCATATTAGTATTATAATATGTAATTGAAAGATTAATGTTTAAAATTAATCAGTATAAACCTTGGACACTTTACAAATAACTACTATTGTTTTCCACCAATGCATGTGAACTAAAAGTTAAAAGAAAAGGAGAAATGAGTTATTAAAGTAATTATTACCCTTAAATTATAATCACTAGGCATCACATGATCACCATTTCTTATACTAGCACATAATTGTTATTAACCAAGGCAAAACTCTCTCCATAAAGTAGTGCCACCCTGTGTCAACCAGAGTAATCAATGGATGCCAGAAGGCTTGTGCATAAAATTCCTATCTAGTGCCTTCTCATCCAGTGTGACTATATAAGCTATTGAGCTTAGATTGAAAATATTATTTGTGTTTTCAATTTCATTTTCATAGTTTTGTAGTTAAGTAGAGTTAAAAGGTGGCTGCTGGAGGGTTGCATTAGATCCTAAGATCTAGGTGCAGTGCTCTCAGATCCAAAGCTCCTCACTGACGAAGGCTACAAGCCAGAAACTAGTCTGAAGATATTAGATGAATAGGCACTAGATAGGGATTTTATACACAAGCCTTCTGGCATCCATTGATTACTCTGGTTGGCACAGGGTGGCACTACTGTATGGAGAGAGTTTTGCCTTGCTTAAATTATAATCAAATTATATTTTAAAAAATGTCAAACTCTTATGATAAATATAGTCTATAATGTATCATGATTAGAGTAAAAGAATATTATATTCTGTCTAACAATTTTGTAAAGAAATTGTTTTACTTGTTTAAATAGGGTATTGCAAGTAGTGGTTGTGTAGCATCATCAACGCATATTAAAGAAAATATTTTGAATTCTATTAAAATATATAATTAATATGTGCTCATATGTTGCCTGATGTTTAAAGTCAGGTGGCACGCGAATCAATTAAAATAAATTAAATATATATAAGTTGACCATTATAATATATATATATTAAAATGAAAGCGCAGGAATAATTATACTTATATTTTTTTTGAAATTAAATATATATATATATATACTTATATTTAAAATAAACAATCCAGTATATAACAATTTGTGTGTAGGTATAAAGTCACACTCCAATAATTATTAGTTATATTTAAATTAGTTATGTTTAAAGTTATATATAAAAATAATTATATTTAAAATAGACAATCCAGCATATAAAAATTTGAGTGTAGGTATGAAATCACCATCTAATAATTATTAGTAATAAACAATTTACGGTCTAATTATTATCTCTACTTCTATAAAAATAATTAATATGATTTTCACAGCTCATATTGCTAAAAGTGATTTATGAAAGAGCTAGAAGTCAAATGAATCTTGATGCAGATGCTGCAATTTACAACCTCAATAATTTTAAATGTTGTCAAAAAATAACAATACAAAACAAATAATAACTCATTTCTAAAATGCATCTCTTTTTTTTCTCATTGTAATACATAATGTACTATCACTAATTAAATTCCAATTATAAATAAAAATTTTGTAATAAATTTAAAAAAAAATTATATCTAAGAGTGTGTGTGAACATATATATCACAAAATATTTTTGCTTTTCAACAGAATACAAACAACTACAAGGACCACAACTTATCACAGAATATTATGAAGTGCCACACTTTCAGAAAAGTTTAATTCTTTCCATTTCATAGTTTTAAAGTAAAAAAAAAAAAAGCAATACCTGTGAGAGTATGACTCACATTATACATGGTGAAACTTGATCCTACAATTGTTTTCAACATCAGCCATTACCTTCCAGCTAAACATAAATAAACAGCTATTATGAACCACTAACTATTGGATGTTTAAGCTGATTAGTCATTTTAAAAATATTGAAGATTCATTCCTTCAAGCTTAGAACCACACTGTGAATTTGTGTGTGAATGTGAGATGATCTATATAAACTCCTGAAACTAATTAAAATCAATATTTGTCTAAAAAGTTTGTGAGATTTTGTTTTTAATTATAGGTTGGACTATGGTTAAATTATCAATTTTTTTTTTAACTTAATTTTATTTACATTTTTCCAAATACATTTCCTTTTAAATAATAACGCATAGATTAGTATAGAACGCAATGTTTTGAGTTCTTCAGATATTTCAGGCTTAACTAAATAACTTTTAACATGAATGTTGAATTAATGATCTTTACATTTGTAAATACTGAATTTAAGATGGTACCTTAACCAATTTAAACTAAATGAAAAATCAGTATCCTCGTAAAAAATTACTGACTATTGTCTTTGGTGGAAAAGCCTAGCTTACTGAATGCCATTTAAATGTAGTATTCATAAATCTAAATATCAATTAATCAATTTCCTTGCTACACTATCACTTAATCAGGCAACCAACATCTGGAAAAAAAAAAGGGGGGGGGGGATATCACTTGAACATCGTGACTTATAGTAAGTTATTTTATGACTAACAATTAAATGTATTTAAAATATTTTTAAAAAGTATAAATAAGCTTTGAATTTTTCTAAAAACATTTAACGATTCAATTAAATGACGGAAATAGTCCAACTTATAATTAAAATCAATAATAATTAAAATTGTGTCTTTGAAATAAATAATATGTCTAGAAGGTCTATTACTACAACATATTATTGTTTTAAAAATCATTTAATCTTCCACCTAAAGAACATTAATTTATTAAGAAACATCCATGTTGGTTATAACACCATATTGTATAGTAAAATCAAAGCAATGAATCTATGTTTGGCGATTTACCTAAAAAAAATTTTTGGTGCTCTTTTAGTACGCGATCTCGGACATTTTGAATTTCAAAAACAACCAAAAACATTGTCTAACACATCTAAGTGATAAAAAAGTACGCGAAAACGGAAAACAATTTAGAACTTGAATCACATGACTTGGAAAAAATTCCCCAAAACATCGCACAGTACAAAAAAAAAGCCAAAACAGGAAAAATTTAGAACTCTGGTCACGTGACTATAATATCAATTAAAATCAACACATAGATCTGAGATCGCAAAAAATATTTTAAAAATATAAAAAGCATCCCGTATTATTGACATATAAAAAGCATAGATATTTAAAATATATAAAAAGCTAACATGCATTATTAAATCATGCAGGTTACAATATTAAGTCTTACATTTATAACTTGTAAACCACATTTTTGTAAACATATAAAAAGATCGATCGAAGGTATATATATATATATAAAAGGCAAACTAAAACTTATTCATTTTATAATTCTCTTTGTTTGCAAAATTTCAAATTCTCTGCCTACAAAAACATCCAAAATGTACAACCCGGGTCATGTGACTCTAATATCGATTAAATACCTTATCCATTCGTAGTACAGCCCCCCCCCCCCACCGCGCGCAAGTAAATCAACAAAGTATTTTTTTTAGATTATCATTGGCTTAAAAGTACATTTTCTCATTTTAAATTATAAATCAAATAATTTATTATAGAGCCTAGTTTACAAAAATAATATTAATTTTAACAAATTTATTAAATATTATTTAGTTTTCGCAATTCATAAGTTATTAAAAGTTATAAAATGATTTCTTATAGTTTACTTTCAATGATGGGGGGAAAGATTTTAGATAATTAAATTGTTTTCCTCTCCTCTTAAAATCTCGAGGGAGATCAAAGCAAAACCTTAGATTTTAAACTCAACAGTAACAAGATTTAAAAGTTTCTCTTCTCACGCCCCCTCCCCCCATTATATCAAAGTATATTGTTTAGATTCAAATATGTATTAAATTTAATAAAGGATGGCGAGCATTTATTGATTTAAGGTTTAAAATTATTCTATTTGTAATATAGCTCTCTCTATATATATATAAGATCTAACCCAAGAGTTAGAAAATAGATTAATAAAGTATTAATAAACCAGATAATTTGTACACAGTTACTTCACTACAACTCAATAATTAATGCCGTAAGTCAAATAGAATATTTTACGTAAATAAACTTATAAAGTGCGGTAATACTGTAACTGTATTAATATTTGTGAAAGCTAATACGCAATTAATCTATAACTTGTAATAACTTATGAATTGCAAAAACTAAATATTTAATAAATTAGTTAAAATTAATATTATTTTTGTAAATTAGGCTGTATAATAAATTATTTGATTTATAATTTAAAATGAGAAAATGTACTTTTTAGCCAATGATAATCTAAAAAAAATACCTTGTTGATATACTTGCGCGCGGTGGGGGGGGTGTCCTACGAATGGATAAGGTATTTAATCGATATTAGAGTCACATGACCCGGGTTGTACATTTTGAATGTTATTCTAGGCAGAGAATATGAAATTTTGCAAACAAAGGGAATTATAAAATGAATGTTTTAGTTTGACTTTTATATATATACTATAACGTTTTCCGTTTTGCTAGGCCTCTACACGCTAATATAAACTGCGCGTGAGTTGATCAAGCTATGTCAAAAAAGAAGAAAGTTATATTTCTATTCTAAAAACATAGCTATATTTCCTGATCAACTCAGCCTATTAATTGTTGAGAATTGTGCTATTGATGAAATCAGCTTTTAATTTATTTAATCTGGGCGCCAGAATTCCTAAAAATTCGCTGAAATCATCATATAACATCTCACAAATAAAAAAAATACTTTTAAACTAATCGGTATTACATCATACCGTAACGAGAATTATTTTTTTAATATTATTATTCCTGGGCTTATTCAAACATATTGGCAAAGGTAAATTACATTTTTAAATCTTATTAAACTACTAATAGATTTAATAATAAAAAATAATAACTATTATTAATAACGCACAAATGAAAATTGGTATTAGAAATATTTTTATTCTAATAGATAAAAAAAAATATTTGAAATAAATTACTTATCAAGTAAATTAGAGAGAGAACACAACTCAGACGTGAATCAATTAATAAAAAACAATTTTACAATTACTGTTCATATCTAAATTTCTTCTAGAAATTTCCTTAAAAAAATGAATGTCTCTTGTACAAGAAAATTAATGTCTCTATCGGGATTGTTTAAACATACTTTTAGAAATTGTTTGAAAATGTTTAATTTGGTCACAATCAGGAGTAATGAAGTATAACTTACCGGTAAGTTTTGTGAATTCAGTAGTAGATAACTATGCATAGTTTTTTGGGGTTGAATTGAGCTCATGGCCTTTGATTATTCGTTGATCTTGGTGCTGGTTCCATAGGCTAGTCGCGTAAGCTTCTCTGGTATCCATCGGTAATGATGTCAGCTAAAGCTCCGGTCTACTCTCGTATGAATAACTTTTTCATTGTAGAGTGGTCTGGATTCTCTAATCCAAAAGAATATCAGCTAAACCAAGACGTTTATCCAACCGAATCCCTCCTTTTTATACTAGAGGTCCAGTTTTCAGACTCTGCGCGTATTTTTTGTTTGTCAAAATATACGTTGATAATCTTATATATTCTTTATAAAATTTATGTTTACAAAGTCTATATTTTTTTCAGCATAATTCTGCCATCTTTAATTAGTTGAAATATTTTTACTTTCTCTTATCTAGATTGGTAATTTGTGTCTTTTGTTCTCTCCAATTCTAACTTTTATTTCTAATTACATAAAAAAAAAATGAAAGAATAATTTAACTTTCATTGTACGTTTTTTTTTTTTTAAAAAAAAAAATTAGTCAAAAAAAAATCTAAATTTACTTTTATTTTTTAGCTTTTACCAAATGCCAATATATTTGCAACGTATATAAATAAACGTTACAATACCTTCGATCGATCTTTTTATATGTTTACAAAAATGAAGTTTACAAGTTATAAATGTAAGACTTAATATTGTAACCTGCATGATTTAATAATGCATGTTAGGGTTTTATATATCTATGCTTTTTATATGTCAATAATATGTGATGCTTTTTATATTTTTAAAATATTTTTTGCGATTCTCAGATCTATGTGTTGATTTTAATTGATATTATTGTCACTTGATCCAGTTTCTAATTATTTTTTTTCATTTTTGCATACTTTTTTATCACTTAGATGTGTCAGACGATGTTTTTGGTTGTTTTTGAAATTCAAAATGGCGGAGATCTTGTACTAAAAGAGCACCAAATTTTTTTTAGATAAAAGCATTAAGATAATAAAAATTATTTATAATTGTG
Source organism: Epiperipatus broadwayi (assembly GCA_028023455.1). NCBI lineage: Eukaryota > Metazoa > Onychophora > Udeonychophora > Euonychophora > Peripatidae > Epiperipatus > Epiperipatus broadwayi. Next base: position 393,997 of record JAQFVV010006415.1, read on the forward strand.
ATCAAGAACTCTTTTAAAAATAAATAAAGTATTTTTATGCTAAAGACATTTTATTTATAAATAAATAAGGTACTTTGGTATTAGACCTGCATCACGGAGCATATATTAGACTTGCTGCACCTTTTCACATTCATAACAATCTGCTGATAATTTTGTAATCTTATGATCTGACCAAAATAATATGTATAAGGATCTTGTACATGATATTTTTCACAAAATTTGCAAGAAAAAAAATATAGTAATGTGTACACAGATCTTGTACATGATATTTTTGCAAGATTTACAAAGATATCAGCAGGTTGATGCAAATGTGAAATGGGCATAGCAAGTCAAATACATGCTCCATGTTGCAGGACTAATAAAAATAACTAAAAGTATAAAAAATAATATTAAAAACAGCATTTTAAAACAAATTTTGAGAAACAAATGGATATTAAAAAGACAATTTGAAAACAATTTTGAGGAACAAATGGATATTAAAAAGACTGATTTTTAAAGTATAAAAAACATTAAAAACAGCATTTTAAAACAAATTTTTGAGAAACAAATAGATTTTAAAAAGACAATTTTAAAACAATTTTTAAACAATAAATGGATATTAAAAAGGCCAATTTTTAAAGTATTAAAAATAATATTAAAACAACATTTTAAAACAAATGGATATTAAAACTTAACATTTTTAAAGTATAAAAAATAATATTAAAAACAGCACTTTAAAACAAATTTATATGACTTTCATGTTAATGACTTTAAAATGTATAACGATATTTAAATCGATAATTAAAAACATTTTAAACCAAAAAAAAATTGATTTGCGATCTTAAATAAATGACACCATCATGCAAAAAAATGTTAATTTAAATACACACAAAACAATAATTAAATTATAATTTTTTAAAAATATTATTTATAAAAACACATAAAATACACATATATGCTACTTACCATTTAATATCTAACAGGAATTGTCGTATTGAAGCCACAAACTTGATATTTATTTATAACACATATAAATTGGAGATTTGAACTGAAAAATTTACCCCCAAAATGGAATTTTATTGAACACATGATTACACAAAATATTACCGGATTCCACACAGAAATGCTAATAAATGTTTTTTTTTTTTTAAAAAAAAAAAAAAAAAGAAAACAAACAAAAAAAAATACACAAAAAGAAAGAAATATAAATTATTATAAGACTTTTATTAAATATTTATCCTGTTGTTAGAAAGAAATCTGGACAATAACTGAAAATATCAAAAATATTACAAAAAAAAAAAAAGACCTGTTGATAAAGATAAACACAATTTCACACGAGATCAAATAACATCACAGAGATTATTTCCCTTCAATTTGACATCAGCTAAAGATTACACATTTATTGCAGGTGTGAAAAGGCCTCCTATCTCCCCTACATTGCATGTTTAAACCAAAGTAACAAATAAACAAATGATTTGAAGATCAAAAAGTCATAAGTCATTTGAGTACCAAAACTGATATATTGAGTGGAGAATCTTGAATCCATTACCCTGCCATTGCATTAAACACACATGGAATGTGTTTCTATATATTTTGTACAAGCAGTTTCTGCTTTCATATTATGCAATCACTGGACAACTTAAAGGCATCAATAAAATTAATATTTTGTCTGTGTATAACATGTTTTTAATTACAAAATTACATATTTAAAGATGTACAAACTAATCCAAACAAAATTTAAACAAAATAAAATACTAAAACACAGCACCTAACTAATTTGCATAAATTAGAATACTCCCCCTCATTACTATCAACTGCACTCAGCTATGAATATGAAGCCATGGAGCTTTGAAAGTGCTAAGTGTAAATAAATATTAATAGCTTCTCTAACAAGCGTAAAAGCACATAATTTTTGATATTTAAAGTAAGAAGAATTTAAAATAATAACTATTTGATGAAATAGAGGCAGCACTTAGAATAAGTAAAATGAAGTTTCACCAAAATGTATAATCAATCATTTTTCAATCTTGTCAGCTAATATTTAAAAACTATCCTGTTTATATATTTATTACAAAAGAATTTGTTTTATCAGTCAACATATGACTAATAATACTGTAAATGAATTACAAGTATATTTTATTCCAGTTTTAATTGGTTTATGATTAGTAAACAGGAAGTTGTTTTCTTAATTTAGTAACATAAGTTGAAAAGTAATATAATGCAAAATTAAGCTAAATAAAATCTCTTTTAAATATTCAGTTTTATTGGATTTTTTAAATAAGAAAGAAAATATCTTTTTCAGAAACAAAATTATATTTTTTAATTGATTAATTATTATTAAAAAAATGCCCCAGTAAAAAACTGTTTATTAATTTAATATTTTCTGGAGCAAATCAAACTCCACATAGTGCTATTTTAACAAATTGATGCGCACTCACCCATAAGCATCATTTTGTAAAAACAGTTTGGTGCATGGGTGGAGATTCATTTGCTTCTGGAGATATTATAGTAGATATTGTACTGTATAAAAATAAAAATATTTATTAATGTATTTATTAATTTATAAATTATTATAAATGAATTTGTTTTAGAGTTCATGGTTTAATTAATAGCAAATCAATTATAATAAGTATGTTTGATATATGAGAGACTGATCAGGGATTTGTAAATGGAATAATTTATTTAGATAAATGCAGATGTATTAGACTCTAAAGGTTTGGTCTGCACAATCTTTTGACAAAGCAAGTGAGTTTACACTAAGTCACTTTATTACATTGATTAATATTTAAAAAATCAGCATAGACTAATTTCTTTATGGTACTCACATTTTAAATCTGCAATGCATTAGATATGCTAAAACATTTTACATTCATATCAATCTGCTGATAACTTTCTAATCTTGTGATCTGACCAAATAATGTGTACACTGGAACTTGTACAAACTTAAAATGATAAATTCGTCAAAATGGCTTGCATGCGCATTATATTTGTGCAAGATTTACAAAATTATCGGCAGTCTGAATACACCTGTGAAAGGGCACAGCAGCTCTAATGCATGACACTAATTGCACAAAACTAAGTACATTTTTAACAATACTAAAAATATAAATTTTACACAAAAAATATTAAACATGACCCAGCATTATGCAATTCCCAAATGTTACTTAAAATATAGATATTTAAACCTGTTATGAAATTACAAAACAATCACTAAAGCAAAATTGGCAAAAAGATGATGATAATAATAATAATAATAATAATAATAATAATAATAATAATAATAATAATAATAATAATAATAATAATAATAATAATAATAATAATAAATATTACTATGTCTATATCTAAATATTAGCATGTCTAAATATTATATCTAAAATATTATGTCTATATCTGCCATAAAATTACAAAACGCTTAAAATGAAAACATACCGTGTAATATGTAACACAGGGTTCACACAAAAATGGTTGTAACTGGTAGCTTGTAATTCAGCAGCTTTATAGGCTTTCCAACAATCTAAATAAATTGTTGATTCCTCTTCCACATTTTGTTTCATGGTTTCCGTCAGAGTTGCCATTGTTCTTACATGAATTCTCATGATGAAACACTCATCAGTTTCCCTGCATATGCCATCAAACATCCATTGTTCCTGAATAATTTGTTCGGCAATGGTTTTTTTCTTTTTGTACAAAAAGCTCTCATCAATTTCAACAAGTGGCAGAAACTTCCTGCATATAGTTATTTCAGTCTATTACAGTTTTGTCTGGTAAACCAAACTTTGTCGTCCCCCCCCCCCATTCTATGGATGTTAATTTGCGAGCCCAGCTGTAAATAAATTGAATTGCTGTCAAAAATGGAATTCTGGAACCCGCCAATCACATTCCCTTACAAAGGTCTTATTTTATTATTACATCCTCAAATGTTACACCACTGCTTGTCCAAAGTGTGGATGTACTCAACTGTATTGATCGCAGTAATGGGCAAGCTTCAAATGTTCATCATTTTGTATTGTTTTTTAAAAAAGAATTGTAGTATTAATCAGAAAATGGAAAAGTAAATCAGCACTGAAGTAAAAAATACTTTGAGTAGAACTTGTCCAAACGAAATTTGGACAATAAATGAAAGTGTAAATTTATCATGTTATTGGACGAGATTGAATGAGGTCACAGGCTTTATTTGAGATCGCAAGATTAGACATTTATCATGAATGTGAAAAGCCATAGCATGTCTCCTGCATTGCAGGTCTAATACATAAGTACCAATAAAAAGTAAATAAAAATAAAATTATGATATAGCAATCCAAAATGTTCGAAAATTAATAGAGATTGAAATAAATTAATTTTATAACATAATTATATAGCATGAACAAAAACATAATTTATACAACTTTATATATATAGTATTTTATATAATTTTCTATTCATTTTAAATTGATCAGTTACTAATTAAACTTATTGACAATTTGTATATTTTCATACAATTATCTTTGTTAGGTTTAAATAATTTGTTTTATACATTTGTATTCTTTTTGGATTTTTAATCTAATTTAAAAATTTAATATTTTTTATAGAGTCTTATTTTATATCCTTATTTCAAGCAGCTAATATATAAAACAGATTTATCATCTCTTCTGTTAATTGCATTATTATGTTCTTTTATTATATAAATTTAAATATTTAAACATAATTAGCTGCTCACTCTATATTATTATAATAAGTTGTTGTTTTTTTTGCAACCAAAAAATGTTTGTATTTTGAAATTTCTAAACGACATGCAGTTATCACATATGAATTAAATAAATTACAAATAATTTACAAAAAAAAAAAAAGATCCCCCCCCCAAAAAAAAAATTAAAGCAAAATTTAAAACAGGGAAGGGCGGCTCCCTAACATACAAAATTATGTAAATGAAAAAGTTTAAATAATTCTAAAATATAAAACTGCTTTCCACAATGTAGCATGTGTGAATAAAAAAGCACTAGAGGGGAATTTTTTTAAAATTACTCATTAAATATTGAGATAAGATAGCAATCTTTACCAAATTATTCAAAACAGCCCTGTAGCTGAAAATTAGGGTAACATTAAAGTTAGAATAAAATTTGCCTCCTTGCATTTTTAAAATATTTCTGAAAAAATAAATATAGAAACAGCCCTTTATGGAGTTCCTAAAAATAATAATAATAACGAAAGCATTTAAATACTATATTTTTTGGAATAAATTTTTTTCTAATTAAACTACTAAAAAAATATTTCAGTCATAAAATCTAAATCAAATTAATATCAAAATATACATTTAAGAAAAAATTAAGTATTTCTAATGATTGGTTCAAATTACGTCATGAAAATTATGAAAAACATATACATTATATATATACTGCCAATAAAAATGGATATGTATAAATATGACTATATCTAAAGACAGATTAAATATACATTAAATGCAAATGATAATGCGTAGTTAGAATATAATAACTTGTAATCAATAATTTGACTTTTTATACATTAGTTCACTCTACCAATAGGTTGCAATAAATAGAATACCTAAAAATAAAGAAACTGGGGGGAAAATAGGGGAAAAACCAATATACATATATGGCTCATTATCACAATAAATAGAATACTTTAAGAAACTGGAGAAAAAATAGGGAAAAACTAATATATATATATATGAATCGCTATCATCTAATGTTTTTTATTCTATACATACTGAAGTACTTATTAATGTCAAATTTCCAATTTTAGAAGTAGGAATGATATTCCTAGAAGAAGAAAAAACTTCATTGATAAAATATGGTTATGATGACAAAATAGACACCCCATGTTATTACAATGAAGTTTATACAACTTTAATACAATAGAGGCATTATTACACGAATAGGAAAAAAACTGAATATAGTTTATGACAGATTTGATTATATTTGCTGAGAACTATTTTGCAGTTGTATTATGTATCACTAAAAATAGTATGATATACTTCAACTTTTCCAACAACACAATGAAATGCTCTTTTTAAATTTATGGAATGTTAATTAATATTGATTGTTTGTTTGCTTATTTTTTAAATTATTGTTGTTGTTTATACTACTATTATTACTACTATCTACCACTAGTATTAGTACTAGTACTAATATACACAATATATATATTCTTTTACTGTTATACAAATTATATGCTTCACAAAATATATTTAAAAAAATAGTAAGCAATCACAAATGTCTTCACCAACAATGAAGTGTTATTGCTTAATCAGAGTTCTCTATTAGTTAATTACAAAAACTTGCCTTCAGAAAATATATATATTAAATAACATTATTCTTCTATATTGGATTTGTATTCATTTTTCTTAATATCATCAATAAATATCAATGATATGTTTAACAATATTAATAAAACTTTAAAAACAAAAAAAATAATAATAATAATAAAAAAATAATAATAATAATAATAATAATAATAATAATAATAATAATAATAATAATAATAATAATAATAATAATAATAATAATAATAATAATAATAATAATAATATATAACAATCTTTTATGAATAGTCTATTATTATTACAGTAAATTCAATTTTACTGTTCATTTCTAATTGCACATTTCTAATTGCAGGTCGTTGGAAATGAGATTCTGTCTCTCTCCTGCTACAGAATAGTTTATACAGTTCACTTGACAATTTATAATTCAGGCACACAATAAGTTCGGACCTAATTTTGGCATGGTGAGCAAGGGTTGTTCTGTATATAGATAGGATCTAGGCACAAGTGTATACTTATGCTTTTTAAACCGAGGTTCACAGATGAGTAAATTTGTAAAAGCACATGACCGTGGAGGTTTGTTTTCTTCTTTATATGACAATCTTTTATTTAATTTGTCCTTATATAACTACATTTTATCTAGTTATTTAAAAAAAAAAGTTATCCTATTAAGGGAGGGATGAAACTTTGTCAAGTAACCATTTTAACATGTAATCATGCATTATGCAAACCTATTAAGAAATTATATCAATTGAATATCATATATTCAAGCTAATATGTGCTAAAATAATTTTAAAAGAATGGATATTTCTGTTTACTAGAACTAAGAAAAAAAAATGAGGGAAAAACTAGTTTTTTTTTTCAGTACCACATCACATACAGTTACTTACAAGCCTCTTTATAAAATAGCTTTTGATAAATGTAAATAGAAATAATCATGTGATATTTGTTGGTATATACCATATCTTTCTCACTCAATTTCATTAAAATTTTTACAATAGTTATTTTTTTTTTCTCAGCCTACTTTGTCAATATGGCAGCTCTGATTTTGTATCAAGAGGATAAAATTAGTATATTACAATAAAAATGGTGGATTTATTAAAAAAAATTAAACCAAATCGTGTAAAAATAAGTAACAAAGTACATATTAGACCTGCTATGACTTTTCATATTCATATCAATCCGCTGATAACTTTGTAATCTTGTGATCTGACCAAAATAACGTGTACATGGATTATATACATGATATTTTCACAAAAATTTATGAAAATAATATGTAAACAAATCTTTTGTACATGATATTTTCCCAAGATGTATAAAGTTATTGGCAGGTTGACACGAATGTCAAAAGTCGCAGCAGGTCTAATACAAACTGAAAATCATTTTACCATAAATATATTACAAATTAAAATCCATTTTTAAGCAATTAATACAAGATGCCATTAAGCAAAAAGCCATAAATTTCAACAATTTTTGAACGTATTTTACCATAAATTTATTATAAACTAAAAACCCCATTTTCAAGTAATTACTCTGAGATGCCATTAAGCAAAATCCCATAAAATCAGTAAATTTCAACAATTTTTGAACATATTTTTCCATAAATTTATTACAAAGTAACAACTATTTTTAAGTAGTTAATACAAGATGCCATTAAGCAAAAACCCATAAAATCGGTAAATTTCAACAGTTTTTGAATGTATTTTACCATACAATTAATAGAAGACACCATTAAACAAAAAGCTATAAAATTGGTAAATTTCAACAATTTCTGAATCTATTTTACCACAAACATATTACAAACTATAAAGTTGGTAAATTTCAAAAATTTTTTAACGTATTTTACCATAAATATATTACAAGCTTAAAAACCGTTAAATATGAACAATTTTTACCATAAATGCATTACAAATTAAAAAATCGATAAATTTCAACAATTTTTGAATATATTTTACTATACAATTAATACGAGATGCCATTAAGCAAAAAGCCATGAAATCAATAGATTACAACAATTTTTGAATGTAGTTTACCATAAACATATTACAAATTAAAAATCGGTAAATTTCAACAATTTTTGAATGTAGTTTGCCATACAATTAATATGAGATGCCATTAAGCAAAAAGCCATAATTTAGGTAGATTTCAACAATTTTTGAACATATTTTATCATAAAAATATTAAAAACCATAAAATCAATAAATTTCAACAGTTCTTAAACGTATTTTACCATAAATATAATACAAGCTAAAAAATCAGTAAATTTCAACAATTTTTAAATGTGTAAATATACATTTAATAGATATTAATGGGCTAATTTTTAAACAATTCTGTGATAAATAATTTTTTTAAAAAAATGAAAGTATAATTAAATTATCAAAATTTCTAAAATATTACTCATGAAAACATTAAATATGCACATATGTTTCTTACTGTGCAATATATATTAGAAATTGTTGCAATAAGTAATACTTTATTAAATTTTCCAGACAAGATGGAGATTTGATGTTTAAATTCTACACAGTTTCCTTCTAAAATGACTGCATGATAGTGGAAAGTATTGTGTGATCAGGATTTGGTCGGTAATAGATATACGTATTTTTTTAAGAAGGTTTTTTTAAAAAAAAAAAGAAAAACAATTTCCCCACAAAAAAAAAAAAAAACTTAACCCTAAAAGTAAAAAAAAAAAAAAGGTAACTTTTATTCAATTCTGTGATATATAATTAAAAAAATAATGAAATACATGCGGCATTTTCAATAAATATATATAAAATTTACATGGAAAAGTATAATTAAATTATCAAAATTTCTAAAATATTATTCATGAAAACATAAAATATACACATATGTTACTTACTATCCAATATATAGCAGGAATTATCGCAATAAGTAATACATTCATTACATTTTCTGGACAAGATGGAGATTTGTCCTTAAAATTTTATACTGTTTCCCGCTGAAATGACTATGTGATTGCGGAAAGCTGTTGTCAGAATGAAATCTTGTCAAAAACTGGCAAAATACAAAAAAAAAATCAGATCAGAAAATAAGATTAGAGATCTAATAAGAAATATTGAGAAATACTCAGGAAACCCCATTCTGCTGCGACATCAGATAACAAAATACCAGGATTTAACTGGAATTATTTGACCTAATTGCAGTGACACATTCATTGTGGTTGTGAAAATGTTCCACAGGTCTAATATGTGCTGTGTCACAGGACTAATACGTAAGTATCTAAAATTAGTATATTACAATAAAAATGATGGATTTATTAAAAAAATTTATACTAAATTATGTAGAAATAAGAACTTTATATAATAAAAAACTCTACTACAATTTTTAAAAAAAAAAAAAAAACTTAATAAGAAATCTCTAGAAAATAAGTATATTATTTGTTTAAAATGTACACCTACTTATTATCTACCTGTCTTCATATTGATTGTCTATACATCTGAAAATTCTCACATGAAAATAACTTCTATTTACATACTTTCTTTACAATATACTTTATCTTTAAATATTATCTAAGCCATCAAAAAAAAATCTAATAAATTAAAAAAAAAAGTACATATTTGATTATTTTACTTGTTGGGTTACATGTTTAATTATATGTCGTTGTTTAAGTGTATTCATTTTGTTAAAAGGGATATTAAAGGAATTCATTATTTTTACAAAGTATAACATTTATTTAAACAGATTTATTCACTATCAACTTATAATTTATTTATTTTTTTTGCTTTCTTTCAAATATAAACAATAATTTAGGTTTACTCTTTAAATGTTGAGAAATTTTTGAAAAGAGAGGTGGCATGATATTAATTCTTTTTCTTTATGCTTCAATGTTTAATAAAGTGGTGTTAGTGCATACCTATTGCCTTCATTAATGTTTCCATATGAAGTATTTGTTTTACATATCAAACAGTTGTTATTCATAGATTTCAAATTACTATAGTTTGTTTTCAGTTTTGGTTAATATATGACAATTCTATTCCATTAAAAAAAACCTCATATTGGCACAGTTCCAAACTTAAATGTAGGAGAAAAAAACATGAATTTATATAAATTATAATGATGTTGTTACTGTCAATTACATTACAAAAGATATGAAAAAATTAAGGAAATTTATTTACTTAAAATATTTAATCATTAAAATCAATCAACACTTAGGCAATCCCAATATCAATAACAATCAACAATTTCAACCTGTTGTCAAGGCAACTTCTTTTTAACAATAAAGGTCGAATCCCATCTTTATTTAGTATATTTAGCATATAATATTGCTATAATTTGTAGAAAATATATTAGGCTTTAGTAACTTGAGAGCTATAAATTATAAAGCTAAGTTTTACTTCTGAGAAAAAATAGTAATGAAATGTAAATATATATCTAGTTTAAAAAGCAATAAAAAGATCACTAATAATTAATGTAAACATAAATGTAAATAGATATGTAAGTTTTTAAAAAAGTAATGAAAAATAAATTTTGTAAAATAAAGGAAACTTTATTTTGATAATTTTAGTTTGTCTAATTCAATGAAGAAAGATTGGTTTGCAGATAAATTAGACTTAAACAGATAAAGATTGTAAGTTAAAAGCATTCTATAAAAGATTGCTGAAAGATCATGCAAATGATTATTTTCAAGGCTGATATACAACTTGTGGATTTAAAATATCAAGAAAACTGTGCAATGTTAAAATCAAACCATTAAACTATTTTAGGAGAAAAACAAATGGAATAAATATTTGAAGCTAATTACTGTGGAATGTGAACAGATGTAATTAGAAGCCGGATCCTTATTGTCATTGTAAAAATGCATTAATCAAATGGATTTACAGTACAGTGGAATAATAGGAAATTTTTAAAATGTCATCAAGCAAGGAGAAAACATAAATAATGCATGCAAAAAAAAAAGTGTCATCAGCTTTTCTCCACATATCATGTGCCGTTGTTGTTGCTGTCATAAGGGTCTTTGAAGGTGAAAGAAAGCCAGTTAGAGAAAATATGTATAGACCTCACTGGCCTTTTACAATTTGTGTACCCCTGAGAAGGCCCAATTAGGATTGTGTTTAAGTACTGTGAGTAAAAACTTTTAGTATACACTGAAGTCCACCATTATTGTAGTTGCAGTATTTGTTTGTTTGGTGGCGATTATAGCATTGAAGATTTAGACCTTTAAATCAAGGACTAATTGTTAATGTGTATATAAAATAATTATGGATCGTTATTTAGTAAAATCTTAATTGATGTGTCTATATAGAATAAGAAAATATATGTATTTATTCTTATTTAATAACATTTTGAGTAATTAATAATTTTGTGATAATTGTTGGTAGTCAGCTTCATAGCTGAATACACAACAAATATTTTGTAAATAAATAAAATGTATATGTTTTATAGAGATTGTTTTCAATATATAATTTTAGGTAGGAAGCATGCAATTTGAACAATAAGTATGTTGCATATTTTGTGTGTGTATTTAAGCAATACCTTCGAAAAAATATTTATTGCTTTTATTTTTTTATTATCTTCAACGTTAAAAAATGTTAAAAATATTAAAATGTTAAATTTTAAAAATGTTAATTTTTTAAAATGTATTATTTTTGTTATTTTTGTTTTAAGTACATTCACTTAAAACAATATGCAATCAAATATTTTAATTTGAACACACTCTAGCGGATTACTTTTCTGTAAAACGGTATATATGCATATCATAAAAAGAAAGCAAATTTTTACTGTGCAAAACATGAAAGGGGGGGATAGGTTTAAAATAATAATTTGAAAACAAAAGATATCAGGATATTTTTACTGTAAATGTATATATATAATACAAATATGTTAAATTTCTTTTTAATAAAAAAAAACAAAAAAACATTTAGAATTAAATATAAAAAAAAAAAATGAAATAGGTAAATAGTAATTTAAAAATAAAACTGAATTATATAATATTAAAAAGATAAAGGAGTTCACTACTCTGTGCTAAATATTAAGAGAAAGACTGATTAAATTTTCTCTGAGCAGAAAGTCTATTGAATATTAATAATGAATGAAAGATGTTTAACATAATCATTTTTAAATTTTTAACTAATAATTACTAGCATTTTAACTAAATTTATTCTTTAATATGCAGTAAATATGGATTCATTTTGAAATCTGCTGAATTTAAGTAAGTATTTGCAGTGTGATTAATATTTAAAGATTGAGTTGCAAAATTTTTCTCAAAATATGTTAAGAAGCCATCATATTTATTTTATTATCTTGGTGCTCTTTATTAGTCTTAACATTTTTATTTCATTAGTAAATTTATTTATTAAACAAATAGTTTCCTTTTTTAAGTTCAAACAATTGAAAATTTAACACTAATTCATATAAATACAGTATTGTGATGAACATGACATGCATAAACAATCTGAGAAAAGCCTATTGAATATTTCTTCCCATCTGGTAACTATCCTATCCCATTACACACACACACAAACATACATAACTGAATAAAGCATTAATCAAAAATATTTTGCTGTATATAGAACTTGAAAAATAAATGTAAAACTATAAAACAAATGAAAGTCTTAAAAAAGGAAAGATGTAAAGGGTGTATGCAAGAATCCCAAAAATATAAATTAATATACTGGGAAAAGAAGTAAATTGTATGTTGATTATAAAACAAAAATAACAAGGGGATTATCATGGTTTAATCTTTTTTAAAATATATAAGCAATAATGTATTTTAAATTTTCTTCTAAAAGAGAAATTGAATTAACTAAGCAATGACATTTTATTATTGATAGTTTATCCTTGTTTGAACCCAATAAAATAAAATAAAAAGTATGTTGCACTGCATAGTTTAATATAGTGATAGAGTATTAGATTCTGAGAATAAGATCTCAGTTCAATTCCAAGTCTGGTATTTCTTGGACTCAAACTTCTTCTGAACTCCTGAGCAATAAAACTATTTGATTATTTATTTTATTTTATTTTATTTTATTTTAATAAAATTTATTTTAGAATCTCAATTTTAAAAGTGTATATATATTGCTTATAACAGTTCTTTCATACACTTCAATGCAAACAAATTTTCTTAAAAACTTATTTATTTTCCTTACAGTTTCAACTGGCCAGCAGTCTTCATCAGAGCTCTATGCTTCTCTGCTGATGAAGACTGCTGGACAGTCGAAACTGTAAGGAAAATAAAGAAGTTTTTAAGAAAATTTGTTTGCATTGAAGTGTATATGAAAGAACTGTTATAAGCAATATATATATATATATATATATGAAGATATGCAAAGAACATGAAAGAGAAGAAAAAAAAGAATATACTTCTGATAATTTTAAAAGTGCATTATAAAATAATCTAACATCAGTAACAGCATCCACATTATCAAAAATATATAATGAAAAATAATATGTGCACTAGGTAATGGCAGAAAACCAGATTTTAAACTTAAAAGAATATCTTAGCAGCAGGCACTAAGATTAAAATAATGATTTGAAACTATATCAAATGACAAATGGACATAACAATATTCAAATATGTGAATGGCTAATAGTGACATCAATTTGTAATAATAATCACTAAGTAAATACATGCAGTCACATGATTTTCAGGCATGCCATCATGTATTGTTCCTCATTCAAAAAAAAGGGGGGAAATATTTTTATTTTTTAAATTTATAATAACAATAAGTCAATAATGAATTTTACAAATGAAAATTCATACAAAATGATTTTTAATGATAGAGATTTATCTCTTCATAAGTTTCTAAAAACAAATTTTTGTTATATTTCCCATTATACAATTATAGCATCCAATACTTGTCACAACAATATATCATCAACAGGTGGGCATTACTATTTTAATCATTGATATTTATAAATCATTTTTACTTTAAAAAAATTACTTTTTAGAAAATAATTCCAGAATAACAAACAAATGTTATTGATGAATATATATATATATACACCAGCTGCACCGATCCTTGTGGGTTTTTTTTTAATTGGTTGCTGTAACAATTTTTTTTTAAAGATTTAGCGTAAATTAAACAAAACATTTTAATATTATATAAATAAAAATTTCCAAATTTTAATAAAGCTAAATTAAAATTTACATCTTTAAATATATCTCTTATATTTGATAGCTTTGTGATGTGATGTGATGATGTGATGTATTATGGCTTCTCCTTAAACGAAGTCAAGAATCTCTCAGCAATTATGCCCAGATAAACCTGTTAGCCACTTTATTTTACATTCCCCACTCTAAATTTACCCATAATCTGCTCTATCCCATTTCCACAACATAATCTTTGTCAACTCTATAATCTTTATATCTAAATTCCCCTTATCTTTTCCCAAACCCAGCATAAAAACCAACAATTCACTTTCTGTATAATCACTCTTTTCATATTTATTTTTCCACAACTTCATTATATGTACCCTTTCTGTTTTCAAACATTTACATTCAATTAACAAATGCCTAATATTTTCTATTCCTTCCATACATAATTTACAAAATAAATCACCCATATTTTTCCATTTACATGTATATTCTTTTGTAGCTAAAGATCCCATTCGAGCCTTAAACAATAAACTACTTTCCTTACTATTAACATATATTAATTCACACCTAATATTCTGTTTATTTCTATATATATTTAAACTCTTTTTACTCTCCATACTATTTCTCCATCTCTCTAACTCCCTAGTCTTTATTAATAAATTTATTCTTTTATCCCATTCCTTACTACTATAACACTCAATAATCCTCTTAACACAATCATCCTATCTTTTGTACAAATATACTGATATAAATTCTTTATCCAAATCTTTTGCATACCACATTACCTTTCTCACCCATCTTGTTACCTGCCCTTTACTCATAACCCAATTAAATACTATTTTAGCTAATCTTTTATTATCCATAAACTGCAATCTACCAAACATTTTCATTTTACTTTTTGCATCTCTCATATGAAAACTTGACCATCCCATTTCTCCTTGAATTGCCTCCCTTGCTGTCCATACTTCTGCATCCAATGCATGTCTTCCTACTTCCCTTTGAGCTTTTTCTAAATAATCTAATATCTTTTTACTAACATATAATGCATCATTACCATATGTTAACCCTGCTACTGTAACTCCTTTCCATATAATTCTAGCTACATCATATTTATTATATAAAAACACTGTTAATTTCTTTATCAATCCCTTTCTTTTCTTTGCTTCATTTATCAATTTTTTCTCTCATTCATCCAAATAATTTTTCTGATTACTTAAAATAATTCCCAAATAATTATATCTATTCATCACACTTAACTTAATATCTCCCAATAAAAATTCTACATCTTCTCTTTCCCCAGTATTAACCATCATTATATTTGATTTTTCTTCACTAAATTTAATCCCCATCTCTTTACCCACCCTTGCACATGTCCTCAACATAACTTCCATATCTTCTCTTTTTTTCTGCACACAAAAATATATCATCCGCAAAAAAAAAAAAACCTGACAAAATATATATTCCCTTACTACCTATTAACAGTATCTCTATCCCTCTACCTAATGTTTCTATTGCTCTTTCCATTTCACTCAAATACAACACAAACAAAATAGGTGATAGTCCCACACCATTTTTAACTTTAATTGATTCTATATTCTCTAATTGATATATATATAATAATTATTTTCACATAATTTCTTAATAATATATATTAAAGCTTCATCCATCTTCAAATTTGCTAAACTTATCCATAATCTATTTCTATTTACTCTATCATATGCCTTCTCTATATCTATAAAACTCATATATAACTGTTTACCTGCATTCCTACTCATATCCAAAAGTTGTGTAACTACAAATAAACTATCTCCTACATGCCTATCTAATCTAAAACCTCTTTGCATTTCCCCTACTACATTATTCCCTTCCATCCATTTTACAACTTTACTAGCCACCATATATGAGAAAACTTTATATAAAACTGATGTTACCGCTATCGGTCTATAATTATTCAACGTTCTATTATTCTTACCCTTTCCTTTAAATAATAACCTTACTCTTTTTTTTATTAAATATAATATTTGTAACTTTTTATTTAATTGGTTGCTTTAAAAAAATTTTTTTAAGATTTAATGCAAATATGTTTTTTTTATTAAACATTGCTAATTTATAAAAATTCGTTAGGGAATTAACAGACCATGAAAGCATGAAAAATCTTAATGTTAAATTATAAATTGGCATTTGTGGCTGTTTCTACAGCTGGATGGGAATCTTTACCATGAAATATATGCTATATCCCTGTAGTTAAGAGCACTCGAACTAATTTTTTTCCTAATCTTTTTTATTTAATACCAGAATTACTTCCTTTGCATAAACATAGTGGTTATAAAGTCATCAGACAAATATTCATTCACCAATCAGACAATAGAGAAATTATGGATTTTATATATAACATCATTAAAATCAATCAAAATTTAGACAATCCCAATATCAATAACAATCAACAATCTCAAATTGTTGTCAAGGCAACCTCTTTTTAATAATAAAGGTGAAATCCCATCTTTATTTATGGTTCAATATATTTATATAGACACTAAAGATTGCAACTTGACCACAGAGATTGAAATTATTGATATAAAGAAGTTTAAATAAACCTCCTTAAACAATATATATTGAAGCTGTAAATATTGTTATACATCTTTATGCTTCACCTGTAGCTCATTATATAACCACTATCAAGGGTTTAAACCCAACTTATATATGTGGTTGGAACCAGCATCTAGTCATAGGTGATAGCATTGATATATATATATGGGACACATCTGGATAGATCTCTACTGAAATATAAATATTTTATGGGAGATTAAATAGACATTTAATTTTGATAAATTATTAAGAAATTTTGGTTTCTTTTGTCCATTTATTTGTAAAACAAATGAATAATCTTGTGTATATTTTAAATGAATTTTACTAGTAATTTATATGAAGCAAAATGGATATTTATGAGTCGCAATGTAATCATTAAATCTGGTGTTTTTGGCGGATCAGTGTCTCAATTTAAAAAAATTTATAAAATTTTATAGGAACAAAAGATTATTTAATTAAATTTCGCTTGGCTAATTAATTGGCTTTTCCATTACCATATATGGAAATGTGGGTCAATTTAAAATCTACAATCAAGTATGCTGAATTTGAGATAATGGCTGATGAAAATTAATCAGATTTAACATCAAAAGAAATACAATGGAAACAAAAGATCATTTCCTGTTTTCTAGATATGGTGTGAGATGAATAAAATATTTTGCCTCAAAGTACTGATAATAGCATTCTTTTGATATTCACATTATGCATTATAAATAGCTGAAATTTTAGCTATCATTTCTTTCTCTTCTAAATTTTATGTTAAGAGTGCTAACATAATCCATGCTAATTTAATTATGAACTAAATTATGTTGGGGTAAAGGCAATGGCAGTTTGCTTCCACATGCCTCTGGAACTCTCATCATCCTGCTCATGATGCCAAAGCCCGAAACAACTGTTTGAAGAAAATGCTTGCCTGAATGTGAACTTTATTTATCGACTGATGTCTGTTTCCAGCAAAACCAGTTTATGATCATGATCCATGGACCACCTGCTTCATGTCAACAAGATGGCCAAAGTAAATGTCTACATTGCTGACAACTAGTGAACTCTTTATTAACTTAGCATTTTACTTGAAAACTACATTTGTAAGCTTTCTGTTATTTATTTCTCCAAATCTATTCTGTAAAATATTAAATCATGTCTATACAGTTTAATTTAAGGCTGTATTAATCTCGTGTTAAATTTGGTGCAACAATCTAGAGTGAAATTTATTTCTCTTTTAGTTTATTATTTTGATCTATCTTTAATATGCCAAGTTGGTATCCAATCTAGCAAGTAAGCTTAACTCTATTGCTCATAGTTTTCTCCAATTGAATTGTTAGAGACAAATGTTACTTGCAGGTCAATTATCCTAAAAACTCACTTTGTTTTATACCAATTATTTCACATGATGCTATTTATTATTCAATGACATGTGAAGCATTAAGGCCTGTACTCAGCTACCCTCGCTGACTATAATCTAAATTCTTACATAATCATTGAAATATGTTTTGTCAATTTATTTAAGTAAAATCTAACAGAAATGAGTTTACTATTCAAGGTATTATCAACATGTGTGTGATCTGTTGTTTTATTCTATATAATTAATATGTCAATTGTACATGTATTGATCATTACAGAAATGTAGGGAGATATTTTATAGAAGTGTGGGAGAAAGCAATCTATTTCCCTTTAGTTTTTAGATTCTGACCCATTTTATATTTTGTTAGACAATTGTTAAATGCCCGTGGATGGTTTGTGTTTATGCAGTCCTTTGCGTCAGATAGCATACTATATTAAACAGGTATTAATTACTTATTGTAATCATTAGTAACACAAATTATCCATATGTTAGGTGTTATGAAGTTTCATTACAATCATTTAATTTGTTGATTGTCTTGCTTTGCCATGATCTTCTGAATGCCTTGACCCCTTCCTCATTATCCCTAACAATATAGATGTTTTTCCTACTGGGGTTCTATTTCAGGCACTTCTAATGGATAAGTGTATGGAAATACAGGTAAACCATCCCAACATGCTAGCTTGTGCCACAACTTTTCAGAGATATGTTCTTGGCTATTGTGCAGGTGTATTATGACTTTTTATAAAAATCTGACAAAGCTATCCAGAGTGTCTTAAGCAACCTCATTCATGTGGGTAATTGTAAATTATACTGTAATGTACTGTCTTTATTATTTTATTGATAAACCTGCAATGCTATCAGTAAAATATAATTGTATGTTTTTCGCCACCCATTCTATTTAGTTATTTAAGTCTGATTATGTAATGACAATTTTGTTTTAGGCTGAACCATCTTGCTCCCACCCGTTTGGGGATCTCTCAAATCTAGTAGAAATGTGATTATGCACGGTCTTAAAATCACACATCATCAACTATTACTTATATGTATAATGTGCAATAAAATCTGTTAGAAATTCATGATATTTTGATGAGGGATAAGCTATAATCTATTATTATGTATCTGATTCATTTATTCCATAACCTTCATGCATTACCTGCACCAACCAAATTTCATGTATTACTGCACAATTATGTATTAATCCAATATTTAGTTTATTTATGTAACTTCCAAATAACCTATTTAATTAATCTGCCGAGATACACAATTACAGAGTAGACCATAAGCAATCTTGTAATAATGATTGTATGGACATACACACACATATATATTTTGTTTCATTTATAATTATCAAACTACTGTAATTAATTGTTTAAAAAAAATGTATGTCATATCATTTATATGTTATAGTATTTTTCTATTCATTGCCCAAATCTCTAGAATTAACCATTTGATTTAATTATATTACCTCTCTTCCTAAGTAATGAAATGTCATTAATTATTATCAGTTAGACTCCCGTTTGTTTCATGTTGCCTTGAATATTATTTCTGGTATGATTATTAAATATCATTGGGCAATAGTCTGTACTGTTATTTAATTCACTGATAAGCCATAAATTACTTATTATTATCATTAAGTGAATGATTAAGAAGTTATTAATTGGCAATTATCCAACTGTTGCTCAATAATTTATCTTTCTTTATAATGACCAAACCGTAATTATAGTCGGAGAATCCTGTAATTGTTATATTTCTTTGTGATTATTAGTCAATCACTTTAGGATCATTGATTTTAAGCATCTTTGCTCTCCCTGTTCTCCTTGCTGGGACTGGAGTAATGGAAAGCTTGTTAGCTTTCTCAAAAGTGTTGCTGATATAGTCATAGACCTTGTTACACAAGTAAATCGGTTAACATTTAGTATTGTTCCAAACCTGTGTATCTAGCACATGATAGATTGCTGTACATTTGCTTGGATTCTAGGTCTTGTTGAATGAATACGCGATTTTGAGAGTACAATATATATATATGAAAGTATGTATACTTAGTCAGACATTGCTTGAAACAACATATAAAAAGAATACTTGATAAAACTAATCCAAAAATATCTCCAAAAACATATTCATAAACTTAATAAGATAATAAATTTAAAATACTTCAAGTAAAACAATTGTTTACTGTTTTTAAAATTTTTAATTAATTTAATAATATGCATTGATTTTGATACAATAATTTTTGCCATGTACATTTTGCTAGCTTATACAATATTACACAAATTACAATACATATTTATTTTATTTGTAGGTAATCTTACCCAAATGAATTGCAAAAACATATAAACATTTTAAAAATTATTAAAAATCAATAATTTAAACTGAAAATACAAAAGTTTTGCTTTAACTATAAACATAATTGTATGTAAGATTACATAAATTAGAATTTTAAAAAAATTATTAAAAGGACAAAAAAATAGTTTTAATAATGAAGTCATTGATCTTTTTTATGCAATGTTGTTTAATAGATTCTAGCAATTTATTTTTTAAATTACTCACAATTCAACATATAGATTATTTAACTAAATATTTTATATTAAAGTGCAAAAATCTAAAAATATTTATGAATTAATGGTTAAAACTTTTTTTTAAAAAAAAAGCGATTTTGCAAAACAACAAAAATGTACTTACAATTGTTATGATGGATTGAAATACGTAATTTTCTATTAAAACATTTGAGATTTTATGAACAATTTATTTACATTTTAAGATCGCATTTGTGAAGAATCTTTTTGAAAAAAAAAAACAATTAAAAATTCTGCATGAATTAATAAATAAAATTTTAAAAATGTAAATAACTTTTTAATTGATCTTTTTTTATATACAAAAAGAGAGAGGGAAACAACAAAACAATTTACATTAATACAACAAGAACAGTATGAAACTTTAATGAAGATCATTTAAGACAGATATTCATTGGGTTTAGTAATTTTCTTTCATAAATATTATAGTTAAAGTTTCTATCAAGATAAAAAAAAAAAAAACGGTTTTTAATTAAATTTAAAAATTCCATTTAAACTGTTAAAATGTTTTTAAATAATATAACTACTATCGCTTTGTTTATAAAGCAATTTATATTATAAATATAAAAAAAAAAATTTTTTTTTTTCTCATGTGTCATAGCATCAGCCGGGAAGCGAACCCACTAACCCGGGACAACTGCTTGTAAAGCGGCTGTCGCTGACCTCTCGATCACCAATGCTTGAAACACTAATTAAATGGATACATTAAAAAAACACTGACTTTTTTTTTATAAAGATAAACTGTTTACAAACATAATAAAAGAGTTTAAAAATTCCAAACAGAAGATAAATTCCCTAAAGACTTCATTAAATCCTTCAATTCAGTTATTGCATATATGGATTTGGTATTTATATTTTAAAAATATATTTATTGACATAATAAAATTGTACAGATGAATAATAAATACACTTTGTTAATGTTGGCTCATCCATTGCTGACGTTGGTCTGGTAGATGTATGCCAGAGCCATCTCTGCACTAGCAGGTTGAAATATGAGTAAATACGTACTATTTTGTTGGTATTGCCCACCCCTTCTGAGGTTGACCCAATAATGCTAACTTATCAGCTGGAAAACATGTAGTGTGAAATCAATGCCTCTCTAGTAGAATCCGACATGTTGCAACATAGACTACTTCTTCCACGATGCACTAAAATGTGGATATATCAGGTCCAAAATTCATGTAGAGTCTGTGGGCCATACTAGTAGGCTCCATGTATTATTAAACAAAAATCTAGAGGATAGTATCTTGTCCTTGTTTTGAAGAGCTTTGAGCCTATTGCAAAATATAGCATTGGGGTCCGGTGTTGGTTGTGTGAACTTTGTCCTGCACCTTGTGTACCAAAAAGCGTATGTCAGGAAGATAGATAACCTGATAACTGTAAAGTCTCCAGAGAAGAGACAACCCCTGATGTCCAGGATTTTATCCACTGCTATAATGCAGTGTTGAGAGATGACACTTCGAATAATGTTATAGCCTGGACATATATTTAACAGATGATTAAAGGTCTCCTCTCCTCTAGAACAGGCATGACAAATTGGGTCTATTTTATTTAGAAACCGCTTGTAGTATAAGAATGTATTAGTTGGCATGGAGCCCATATTCACCTTGATCAGATAATCCAAAAGTTTGGGCTTCAGTAGCAGATATTTAAATATTGTGGTGATTTTATGATTGCTGCACCCTAGGTGAGCATAAATAACTGTACTTTCAGGATTCAGCAGGCGATGTGCCTGCCAGATGTTGATTTTATCATTAAACTCTGTTGTTGAGTGCCCGATGTATAGATTGTTGTTTAATAATGGTGTCAAGCCATGTGTGTTTACTGGGGGGAGGTCTGTCAGTAGGTATTACAGTCTCTATAATATCTGATAGAGGGTATTTTTTCCCAGGTTTACTAAGAGTGAATGCCCTTTTTGGAAATTGATTGTCTGTATTGAATGGAGACCCATACTGTTCTGTCTCCTGTGAAACTGAAGTTTGCGGAAGCTAATTGCAGTGGTCCGACCTCTCCATAAGAGCTGACCACAAAGCCTCTGAATTTGTAAGCTGAATGATTTGGTAACTGTCATTATTGGCAGGTAGTAATTTATGCTCGCCATAATCTTCATGTTAATCAGAGCAATCTTCCCTTGTAGGGACAGGTATGTCCTTGACAGTGACTGAATCACCTTAGTAGCATTGCTTATGATGGATTTTTGTAGGCAGACAGACTTAGCAGTCTGTGACTTGAAGATAGAAAATCCCAGAAAACACTGAAGTTCCACTAAAAAATTGGATAGTATTTTCCTACCAGTGTTGATGCACCAGGATAATGACTTGTGAGGATTGATGGATAATTTATAATCTTTAGTATAATTGGTAATTATGGAATGAAGTGTCTTCAGATGTTTACGGGATAGAATCACAAGTATGTCATCCATGTATGCGAAAACCTTGATGTTTTTCTTAAGCCGGGGCACATATATCCCTGGAAGCTGATCTAGCTCTTTAATCAGAGGGTCAATGTACTTTATGAACAATAGACCACTCAATGGTGATCCTTGTGGTATAAATCTTGAAGGGGCAAATCCGTCTGAGTAATGTCCATTTATGGAAATATGAATATGCCTATTATTCAGAAGATTGTCCAATATCTGAATTATCTGTTTTGATATGTCCAACTGAGATAGCAATTCAAGAAGAATGTTGACATCTACTGTATCAAAAGCATTGGACCCATCCAGCTGAACTGCCACAGGCCGGGATTTTCTGTTAGATCTAATGTGATCAAGCAGAATTTTCACTTCTCCAATTGCAGTCAGCGCTGGATTTGGTATTTATTAACAACATTTATGTTTATCACAACTTTATGAGTCAGAAGCTATTAAATTGATTCTTGAGCAATCTTGATAAGTACAGTGACTATAGATGATTACAAACCTGTTAAATGATGCTTCAATAACTAATAGGACAATTAAATTCATATAACTTTATTATTGGGCTGGGGAAAAATTGTTTGAGATCTCACAAAAAAAAAAAAAAACAATTTCTTATATATCATAGTAATTTTTTGCTTTGAAAGATTTCTTGATTGAAAACCCAAAAGGATTGTCTTAAATAGTGGAATTATATCTTGAATTAATGATAATTCTATGATCAGCTTCATTAAGCCTTAACATTTTTAGGCAATTTGTTTTCTAATTGATAATAAAAAATATGTGAAAGAATGAGAAGTCACTGCAAAGGAAAAGGCTTAAAGTGTACCAGTAATATTTTTCATAATAATATTTAATTGCATATCCAAAAGTTTTTCCATCAAAGATGCAATATTTACCAGTAAAATATGCTGGTGCTAAGAAAGCTGATATAAGAGTATGTGCATCACAGCTTCTAGTAAGGCAAACCAGATTTTCAGGTATTGATCCTATAAATTAATTTAAATCTAACTTTCAGTAATTAAAAAAAAAAGTTACTTTATGATTCAAGTAATTCTTAAATATAATGAGATCAATTTGTGATTTGGTCTTTTATTGTCTAAAATTAAGTTCAGTTTACAAAATATTTTATTGTTGTTGTTTAGATGAAAAAATTGAGCAGAAAGATTTTGTGGGATTAGGAATAAAATTTCAGTATCTGCAAAACATTCCCAAACTTTTTATTTTCTTATTAAAAACTTTTTCTGGAAAGAATCTCCTTAAAATCAAAATAATGTCATCAGAAAAGACAATTTTTTTTTGCAACCTATTCCTAAATGATCACTAATGAATATATTAAACAAAATAGATGACAGAATTGAATATTGTAAAAAACTATTCTATAAAATTTTGTATCTGCGATGATCATCATTTAATGATATTTAAATTTTCTTAATGGTCAACATTATTTATGAAAATAAAATTATGAGATTTGATCAATGCTATTAGCAACAGCTTTTGATTTATTTTGAAACCTCTTTTCATTATTTTCTGTTTTCCTAAACATTTGTGATGATGGTATTTTAATTGTACTCATATATTAGACTATTTTCATCATCTAATATTAATTATTGTCTTTTACAAAAATTTAACTTTATTTAAACATTACAATTACATTCAACTGTTAGTAATAGCACATAGGTTAGTATATAAAAAAGTGGAGAAATCAGGAGGAACCTCATAAATAAATACTGTACATGACATTTCTACTGACTTGTTGTCATTGGCAGGGTGACTCAGTTAGTTATAGCATTACCTTAAAATTCAATATTCAAGAATCTAAGGATTCAGGTTTGACTCCCATGCTAGTACTGTCACTGGTCAGGCCAACAACATCTGAAGAAGAGAGGAGAATAATATCTCCCAAAATGTTGTGCCTATATTAACCTCTGTGCTATTACTAGCAGTTGTATATAATTGGAGTATTTAAATAAAGTTCAATTTTTCTAAAGACATTTAATACTTAATATTGGATGATGGAAATAGTCCAATATATAAATGCAACTCTTTTCAATATAAATTGTTAAAGATAAAAGCTATTCACTGCAACTTCATTCTGGCTTAAATCCAGTCTATTCTCAAGATAAAAGATTCTCATATATTATCCTAACTTTTGTTGAGATTATATTATTTGATTGATTGCATAGACATAATAATGACACTAGAACATAATTTTTAGGATCATTGTTAGATATATTAGATTTTAAAACTTATAATTTTGTTTTCATATTTGAAATAGTTCTATATAACCGTTACTGAATAGTTTTGCAATCACAGTTTGACTTCAGGTTCTAAATATTTTAGAAATTCTGAAAGTAGACTTATCTCTTCTCCTGAAACCTTTCTTTATTTATGACTATCAAGAAGTTTACGAATTTCTACTGATTTATTAAATTCAGATTTGAATAACATTGCGAACAGGAAGTTTATAGTACTAATATTTTTAGTTCAGAAACAAACTAAATTATAAGATTATCAAATTTATTCAGAGAGGCTTTTACGTCGATTAAGCTTGTGTAAACATGACAAAATCATTTTATTAGATCTCATGAAGTTATATTTTCCATAATCTCTTTTCACTTTAATTTTTTTCTAGCATCATTGAAAGACTTTATAAGTTGTTTTTTTTTTTTTTTTTTATGGATTTAATAGAATTGTGATTTTAAAAAAAAAAAAAAAAAAACGATTTATTTAAATGATTTATACAATTTTATACAATGAAGTTTACATGAATACCAAGCAATGTCCATAGCCAAATGAGAAGTGGATATATACATGAATGTTGGATCAACGCTTCAGTAGTATTCTAGATAGGTCCATACTTTGTCCCAGTTGAACAATTATGTATGCCTCATTGAGCCTTGAAAGGCACGTCCAAATTTATAATGAGTATAGGTTTAAAGTCAAGATGCAAAGCAGAGGCTAAGTGTGCTGGGAGAACACTGACAAGGTCATTGATTCACTCCCAATTCATCAGTCCGAGCCCAAGCATCCCGAGATCTGTCCGTCACTTTCTTATAAGTTAAGCTATTCAGATCGTGATTAAATTTGTCAACTTTTATTGTTGAGGTAGATGGTGTGATCAATCCACTAACTGGTAGTCTTTAGATAGTATGGTAGAGTTCCCAAATATATGACTTAGCTCATTTTGGTATTGCATTGATGAGGCGAGACTCATATTTGATCATTGATATCTTTGTAATAATCAGTGCACCAGCATGGAGGTGCCGGCCCAGGTTTGTTGATACAGCCAATCCGGAGCAAGCATTTTATCTCTGATGATATTACCCTTGATGAGTGTTTTAAATACTTGAAGGGTACCGGTGTTCGCATTGCACAGAAAAAAACTGCATCTCATTAGCCAGATGGTGAAGGAAAAGAAAACTGCTAATCTAATGTTAGCAAAATTGCCAGATTTAATTGCTTGCTGGATTAAGAATGTGTCTGTAGAATAGTGTTTTACCTTTTCGTTAATGAAAGACCCAAGAATGCTGAGTGAGGGACAATCTAGGAAAATGTGTTGAATTGTTTCCTCATCCCTCTGACAGAGTTGACATTGAGAGCTAATTTTGTTGAAACCCTCCTTATTATGAGAAACTGATTAGTGGGTAGTGATGAAAGGTTTAATTTCAGAAGAAAATCAATAAATTTGGGTTCCAGAAACCAATGTTTGGCTTTTTTGATCAATAATTTGTTGTTTAATCCAAGAGCATTATGGAGAGCTGAGGGACAATCTTTCTTTAGCCCTATAAGTTTCCCAGTAGGACTTTTTTTCATTGAAAATGTTTGGAGTTAAGTTAATACAGCCATTGATATGTGTCCAGATGTCAGGTTGAAATTCTTGGATTAAATTTGTATAGTCCATTTCCAGTGAATGGTTGTGTAGCAGATTTAGTGATTTTTGCAAGTATAATGTAGCAACCAAGTGTAGACCAAGACCGTTCAGTTCTCTAGGCATTTGGGCCTTTGCCAAGCTTATGGACACAACCTTCCTTTTCCACAATAGCTTAGTACATATTGAGCCCATTTGTTTACCGAAGATTTTAGTAGGATTGATGATTGGTAAATAGTAATTGAGTCTTGAAAACACTAGCATGTTAAGGAGTGGGATTTTACCCGGAATTGAAAGCGAAATACTAGAGAGAGTGTTGATTGTTTTATTGGTTTTTTGAAGGATTGAATTTTGTATTTCTCTAGTCATGATAGTTTTTGTTTTTGCCATGGGGAATCCTAAAAAAGGCTGTGGCTTGGCTGTGAATCTGGATGGAATTGTTGTTCCTGTTTTAATTCTCCAGATGGAAGATTTGCTATTTGTTAATTTGGAAGTTTAATATTTTGGCATGCTTGTCAATAATTGTGAAGAGTGGTGGAAGATGAGCTTCGCTGGGAAGAAAAATGGTAACATCGTCCACATAGGAGATGTGGTTGATTTGTTTTTTGATGGTGGGAACATAAATGCCTGGCAAGATATTCTCTATGTCCTTGAGCATGGGGTTGATGTAAGTTATAAAACATAGTGATGCTAGGGGAGAACCCTGTGGAATCAAGATATGAGGTAAAAGGTTTGCTATTATTCTGATGTACACGTCGGGCACCTAATACTCCCACATCATCTGGAACAGTACGGATGGTATTACCGAGTCAAACACTGAAGAGAAGTCCAGTTGTACGACCAGTAACCTTGACTTATTGGTTTGTCTGATGTGCTCAGTTAGTAAAAGAAAGCGCTGAACTGCATTAATGGTTGATGATCCTTTTCAGGCAAATTG
The DNA here is from genome assembly GCA_028023455.1 of Epiperipatus broadwayi. Taxonomy (NCBI): domain Eukaryota; kingdom Metazoa; phylum Onychophora; class Udeonychophora; order Euonychophora; family Peripatidae; genus Epiperipatus; species Epiperipatus broadwayi. The sequence goes on from JAQFVV010006415.1 coordinate 422,007, forward strand.
AAAAGATGAAATATGTGAGTAAAGTTGGGGTTGTAGGATTCAATTGTCTTAATTAGTAACAGAATCATGGAAATAGGTCGTATATTGTTGAGACTAGATGGATTTTTCTTGTTTTTTAAGAAAAGGGACCAGTGCCACTGGGTACAAATCTGGAATGTTCTGAAAGTCGTCAGCCAGCACGTCAATCATGTTTTTGATTATGGGGATTGTGTAGTGACTAAGGTGTAATAGTACAAATTTTGGGATTGCATGAAGGCCCGGATGAGTGCTTTCAGAAAATGCCTGTAGCTTTTGCAATATTTGGGCTTCATTTATGTTGTGATTGGTTGTGGTATGATTCCATATGTTTCCAGTTTGAAAAGTATTGTTTTGCAACTTTGTTTTGAAATGAGAGTGAATTCTCTCCAACATTTCTGGTCCACTATAGCACTTGCTGTTAATGATAATCGTAGACAATGTTGGTCTAGCAGCCGATCCAAGTGCCCATCGAATGTAGCTTCTAGTCCAGTTATGACTATTTGCCAAAAAGATTTTAAATCTCTTTGTAGCAATGTATTGAGCTTTTTGTTTTTTGTGATATTGAGTTTTTAATTCAAGTATTTCTTGAATTTTGGTACTTAAGAGGGGTAGTGAACTTAGCCTATTACTAATTGAATCAAGTTCTTTTAGAAGTTGATTTGGTCCCTTAGATCTTTTTGTGTGAAAGTTGATGAGGGTGCTCAAGATTCCTACGAAAGCAGACCATGCTTGCACAGGTGGCAAAGTGAGTATTTGTAATTTATTTAGAAGGATATATGCTTCTGAGAATAACCATTCTGGTGTTGTGGCTTTGTTCAAAAGTCTTATAGTTTTTGTGTGGTCTGAAAGACTTATCATGTTGGTGTCAAGTTGTAGTGAGATTTTTATAGCAAGGTGGTCTGAGAAAGGCACTAATTGCAGCTTGGCATGCAGGTTATAATGAAGTTTGGGGGAATAAAAGAGAAGATCAATCAGCGATTGCTTGTGTTGTGTGTAAAATGAGAATGATTGAGGAGGAAAGTAACCTTCTCCACATAGCATAACTTTGTTGAATAAATGAAGATATTTGTTAGTAAACTGATGATAGGTCATGTTAAAATCCCCAAAGCCAATTGAGGGTGAATTATTGGATGAAAGCAGGGCATTGATTTTATTAATCACTGAATAAATTAGATTAGTATCATTCTTGAGATAAATGTAAATTATGTTTATGGGGTTATTATTAATGGTAATGTTAATAAATAGAAGTTCTTTGCTAATGTGAAGAGTTCTTAGCTGCTGATGTTCCAGATTTTTATTGATTAGGAAAGCCACTCCAGAAGAAGCAGTATTCGAGGGTAGATAATGGAAATATCCATGTTGCTGCATTAATTGTTGAATTTTAATATTGGACTGAAAATGTAAATTGGTCTCAGAGAAACATACAATGTGTAAGTTTGATTTGTTTAACCAGTTTTTGATTGCATGTACCCAATCCAGTGAATTGAGCCCCCTCACATTAATTCCAGCAATTTTTAAATGCATTGTTTGATTCTGTGTAGGTGTGGAGATTGCTTCATTCTTCTGAGAACTCATCATCCAATGAGGGATTAGTTGATCCTCGAATACTTGTGTTGTTTGAGTCAGAATATTCCAATTTGTTACTGTTGTTATTGTTTGACCTTGATCTAGTGCTTTGTTTTGAGAATTTGTATTTGAGTTAATCATGTTATCTTTTTGAGATGCTGTACTTAGTGAATCTGTACATTGGTTCTCTGTCGAGCAATTTGATATTGTTGTTTTTGTTTGACCTTGATCTAGTGCTTTGTTTTGAGTATTTGTATTTGAGTTGACTATTTTGTCTTTTTGAGATGCTGTACTTAGTGAATCTGTAGATAGGTTCTCTGTTGAGCTGTTCTGAGACTTATTTCTTCTCGTTCTCTTCTTTTCTTGCCTACTTCTATCTTTGGATGCTTTGTTTGAAGAGTTTTGAGAGTAGTTGATATCAAGATCAGATTCTGCAGTTGATTTGGTTGTTTCTTCATGCTGCGATTCAGAATAATATTGTGTTTTCCTTTTGTTATTCGGTATTATTTGACCTTTCAGATTAGTTTGTAGAGATGATTGTATTGGTATTTGTTGTTTAATTATTGTTTGTTGTACTTGATGTGTCTGTGTTTATATTATTTCCTGTTTTGATCCAGTTGTTGAATGGTTTTCAGAAGCTGTGTGTATATGTTGTAATCTAATACTGTTCACACAGCCTTCTTTTGTTTTCTCTTGAGTTATAGCATCTGTTAATGTTTGCAAGATTTCAATACTGTCTTCATTGACTTGATTTTGTTCATTATCACTTGTAATAGTTGTCTGTTCAATTGAAGTGAATTGAGGGTTTAACGTTTTTTGTGGACATTTATGATTTCTGGACATCTTTAAATTGTAGTGAGCACATGTTCCTTTTGTACATGCCTTTAGAAGGTGAGTACATTCCCCACAGCTGAAACACTGAGGCTGCACACCTCGAATTGAGATGAAAATTGGAAATTTTGCCTCATCTAGTGTAACCGGAATGTCTAGTGAAGAATAATCTGGGTTTAGTTTAAGTGAGAAGGCTGCGCTGTTTGAGGGCAGTTCAATGCCTGCTCTCTTTTCTGCTATGAATTTGAAATATGTGATATATTCCAAATTTGGCTAGAAGTTGTTAGAGGTCATTTTGATTAAAATTTAAATAGCAATTTCGTGCTAATCCATGAATAATTCTGGGTTTGTTCATGTCTATCTTTATGAGATATCTATTTTTGAGGTAAAGTTGGTTTCTTTTAAATTGTTCTTTTTGTAATATATTGTAAAACTCTATTACTAAATATCTTTTGTTCGGATGGTGATATATTCTCTTTACTGAATCAGTTAATTGTTGACTTTTGATGAGCTCAAAAAAGTCATCTGTGGGAAATGAGAACAAGTTGCAATAAGCATTAGAAATGGTTAATACCAAAGTAAAATCACTATGGTAATGTAAGAAAGAGTTGAACAAAAGTGGAGGTATTCTGGAATTGAATTATTCATGGTGGTTTGTGAGTTTTGTGGAAATGCTACAGGTCTATGGTCATTATTGTTGAAATATTCATCTCTCATCTCCCATAAAATCGAGGATGTTTGATTGTGTGGTAGATTCACCTGTTATTGTAGTTTTAGTTTTGTTTTTGCTAAGTGCTGTTGCATATGATTGATTGCTTGCCTGAATTGTTGAACTTAATGTATTTTGTAATTGACTGTTAAAACTTATATTATGGTTTAACGTTGTGTTATTACAGAACTGTAAACTTTCTATGTTGGAATTAGGTTTAAGATTGGGGAATTCTAATAAATAAGGTTTTTGTATGTTTAGTGCTTGACTGTAACTTCGATCACAGTTTGTCATATTGGAAAACGAGTTTATATTTTTTGTCTACTTTGTTGTGACAATGTAACGTTGTCGGAAAGTGGTTGAGGCTTTGCATTTTTATTTATACGTCCAAAGGGATCTTGTAATGTTAATTCTTTGTCGATCATTTGGCTTAACAAGGTTTCATTACGGAAGAAGTTGGCTTGATTGGTTTTACTGGAAGTATTTACTATTGTTTCGTTTTGAGGGCTCATGTTAAACATATCAAATACCTTTCTAACATTATGGTCACTATGAGACCTCATAATTCTGTTAGACTTCGGTATTTCCTGATCAGGAAAATTAAATGCCCTATCCATTCTGAGTTTTAATTAATAAACACAAAAGATAAATGCTTACCTGATCATTTCCACCTCTCCATAGGTAAAAAAAAGTTTCAAAACTATAATAATTTAGTAATTTATTGTTGAACGATCTGCTTAGATTGTCACTTCCGGAAAGCCGCCAAGGGGGAAAAAAAAGACTTTATAAGTTTATCATCAATTTCAGGATTTTTGATGGACAAATAATGACTACAAAAAGTTCTTCAGCTCCAACCAGAAATTAATTGCTTTTTATGTCCTTGAGGGATAGATCCCTTGGCAGATATAATTAAGTAATGGTCTATTAACATTTCTTTCAAGGTATCCAATCTATTGACTATAGTTAGCTTTTATCTATTTTTTGTAGAATTGTTTTTCAACAATGAAAATAGATCCAATTTTAATTGATTAGAAACCTTTTTGTTTTTGCTGAAACAAAACATTAACCTGAAATTATCAACTAAGATCATCTGACTGAAGGGAATGCTCTTTGCTTAATGTTATAAAATATGTTCATGTTTATTAAAACCAATCATTCTAAAATTTGAAAACCAATTTTATCACCAATTGCAAATATCTAAAAAGTATTATAAGAATTGAAATCTATAACACAGAAAGTTTAAAATATATGAAAGAATTGCTTTTTACCTGCTTTTTAGTAATGATAAAAATGTCAAATTTCTATCTTTCTTTCTTCTTTTTTTTATGCTGAAAGGTTTTTAAAAAAGAAATACCTAATTAAAATGTTTTACCATTAACCCTTCCATGTTTTAAGGTTTTATGCATCATCTCCCAGTGATCTATTTGAGTTATATTCAATCAACATTGTATTTTAATATTAAAATCTTTACCATTAACCCTTCCATGTTTTAAGGTTTTATGCATCATCTCCCAGTGATCTATTTGAGTTATATTCAATCAACATTGTATTTTAATATTAAAATCTTTATTCTATATTATGAATCAATTAATTGTATTTGATTTATTAGAAATATAAGTTCACAAATAAAAAAAAATAGGTAAAAAAAATCATATTTGAACTTTGAAAGTATATAAAAAATAATAATAAAGTGAAATATTTCACCAGAACAATAAGTTTTTCCTTATTGCACAATTACCATAGTGCAGGTTAAAAAAAGAAGAAGAAATCCCGGTTAAGTGAACTTCATGAATTATTAAGTCATCATAAAATTATGAAATTTCATTTTAAAATTGCATTTAAAATTATTAAAATTCACAAAAGTTCTGCACTACAGTGCTTTAGTGGTTTTATATCAATCCTGCTCATAGAATAATGGTGATTGCAGTTATTAAAAAAACAACCACCAAAATGTATATATAATGAACTGGGTTCAGATCTGTACAATTATACAAACTAATTAGCTTAGATTTAAAACATTTTTTCATCTTGGGCTCCTAACTTTATAGTAACTAAATGGGTAAAAGATGGCTGCTGGAGGGTTACATTAAATCTTAAGATCAAGATGCAGTACTCTCAGATCAAAGGCTCCTCATTGATGAAAGGCTTAAGCTAGAAATTAGTATGAGGATATTGGATGTTTAAGCATTGGACAGAGATTTTATGCACAACTTCTAGAATCCACTGGTTACTATGGCTTGCACTGAATAGCACTACTGTTTGAAAAGTTTGCTACTGTTACTACAGTGCTTGGCAGAGCATTACTAATTGCAGCTTTATTTTTTATTATTACTACAAATTTCTTAATTTGTATTTTTAAAAATAAAACATATTTGAATAACATATAGACATAATCATAAAAATATTTTTTTCAAAATTTACTATAAAAATAATTATAAATATTTAAATAAACTACTGAAAATATGCCCTTTTTTGCTTATTGCTAATAACAATAAAATAAATATTTACAATTAGTTTTACACCAATCAACATCACTGGGAGTACATTTGTAGTAACTTCTCTATATATTACTGACATATTCAGATTTTCTTTGCATAACCAACAAAACAGCACTATATATAACAGCAAGAGAGTGAAATTGACAACTTTTAAAAACTAAATGATTTTCTTTGGAATTATCATAGCTACTTAACTTTCTTTAAAATGATTAATGTAAAAAATTAGTTGAACTCTTTCAGTTTTTTTGATAAATTTACAAACCTCTTCCTAAAAATAATAGTTTTCCATTATTAGGTAAAATAATGATTGAGCCCAGAAGATTTATGAACATCTTTTTTCCTCAAATATCACACATACCATTTCTTTTCATGATATAGTGGGTTTTGATGAAAATTTAAATAAGTAAAAATGGAAAAATTTATGCATATAATTATAATATTATCTTTTCAGAAAATTAAATGAGTTTTTCATCCTATTTTCATTAAACTTAGATTGTAATGAACTCAATTTTCATCTTTATATTAATTGTTAATATATATTATATTATGCTTTTAATATATATATATATATATATTGTAACGAGCACAGACGTTCGTTACATTGTTTTTTTTATATATAATTATTAAACAAGTTAAAATAAAAAGTTCGCATTTAAAAACTTTCTTTAAAAATTAAAAATTGAAATTAAAATATCGTCTTAAACTCTTATATATTAAGTCGCACAGATAATGAAAAATTATTAAAATAAAATTTTTATTAAAGAAAAAGGTATTTTTAAAACTAAATTTTAAAAAAGATTTGGAGATAAAATTATATCTTTAAATTTGTCTTGAAATATATTTTTGATTTGGAAAACAGGGTAATTAATTAGAAATGGAAATGATTGTTAATTAGTTAAATGTAAACCAGCCTTCGGCATTTAAATGTAAAAACACCTGTCAGATAAGAAAACAATAAAAACTGTTAGCAAATAAGAAGAAATCCCTATGGAATCGGACCTCAACGAAAAGGATCATCTCATCGATGACGTAATGTAAATTCAATCCTTCACATTAATATAAAAGGAAAATTTTGGAAATTATTAATCAGTGACTAGTGACTGGAAATTGATTGATTATTGACGATGTAACAGCTAGGTGTTAGCGCTGGGGGGATTGAAAAAGACGCACAGCTTCAATTCCTTCAGTTCTGCTAAGAAAGAGAAAAAAATGGGCCATCGTTTCTACAATGAGGACCAACTACACGAAAAACAAAATCTCCAAAGGATAAATAAATAAATCAACCGGATACTAATCTTCGGACGACGTGGGAATTCACGTTTAAACGGCCAGGAATATAATAGGATGAACTATTTCAATAACCGTAAGAACTTTAAAATTTATGAACAGTAAATTAAAAACTTTTCATATTTAAAATGATTTTAATATTATTCTATCTGACCAACAATATTTATTAATTGGTTAATTTTATTTAATGTATTTAATTTGTAAAATCATTTCCATTTATTTATTTATTTATTTAATTTTGTTCTTTAAGTTTTATTATGATTTCTGTTTTCCGTTAAATAAATTATAAAAAAAATGTTAAACTTAAGTCGGGCGTGAATGGCTGTATCGATTTGTAAAGATATATTAAGGGAGGGTAATCTTGGGTTGTTCATTTCGTAGTTGAATTGGTTCAATGGATTGGATATATTTATGTAATTAGTAGATGTAATATGAGATCCGCTACGGGCAGGATTATAGATATACGCCACACACCCTCTGTTTGCCTATGGATGGGTTTGTAAGTCGGCAGAATACCGCAGCCCATTCCTATGGAGTTTTTAGTTTATTGATCTACTTGCCCACAGATGTCACATCCCTGTGGGTGGAGAGTCAATGTCGTTTCTATTTCTACATATTGTTCAGATGTACATTCCTGACAATTTTGTTGTGTTGTCGTATCATGCTACATTGAATACATGAATGTATCAGATGGATTGGCGCCAGTTGATTGCGAAATGTGTTGCCTAAGGTTAAGTAGGGATAGAATATTTTATTTTTAAATGCAAATCTATGTAGTCGATTCAGGCTCGATCCTATAAAACTATTAAATTTAAGTTGTTTATAGACGCTTGCATAGATTGGCTATCGGTTAAATATGTTTGCGTTTTCATATTTGATCAAAATATATAGACATTCGACAAATACTGATACCTTACGGTGAGTATCTAAAAGGTATTTATTCGGATGTCTTTTAAGTTATTGGTGACGATGCAGGTATCTTACGATGAATACTAGAGGGTTTCTTATATTTCCCTCTGCAATTGTCAGTAATCAATAACTTTGTATTTTGATCGTTTATGTTTACTTTGAAATGTTTTTGACCGTTGAAATCTATGTAACCGATCTATAGCAACATATTAAACAGGTTAATATAATCCCATCTGTGCGAACTTGATTAAAAATGTAAATTTATAATATAATAGTAACTCAATGTAAATTAAAGTAAAATCAAAGTTAAAAATAATGTTAAATGTTTAAATGTAAATCACTAAAATAATTTTAAACCTTATATATATGTGCATAAATAAATCTGTTTGTATGATAATTACTGGCAGTGGCTTACTTTATTCTTTTATATCCTAGTAAATGATATATATGCTCTTAGATTATCTTATTAAATCTCTGCTATTCCACTGAGCTAGTGACATGGGCTAACGACCGGAATCAAAATTTAAGAAAAAAAAAAATATATTTTTTTTGACTCACGTATCTGCCTACTTTATAAATTTTTCTAGGTTCAAATGCCTAGATGGCGCCCCGTAGTGCAGTTTACGTTAAGTCATTTTCTCCGGATCGTTACAATTGGCGTCCCAAGTGTGGCCTTAAACTCAGAGATTGACCCTGAGAAGGGGAATTAATGCTGAAATTTCCGATCTTTAATAAACCACATATACCCTGAGCAAATTTTATCAAAATGAAATGTTTTATCTGTTTACATAAGTCGGATATTTTTAAATTTTATAAAAGCACTGCCAGCAAGAAATTGCGCATATATATTAAATAAAAGAAAGTATAAATAATTTTAAAACTAATTTTTGTAAATTAAAAAGAAAATCAAAAGGTTGCATTGGATATGTCTTTTTTTTGTTAATATATATTTATGCGTTAACGTGTATAGGCGCACAGCCACGGAAGTTTATGATCGAAATGTGGTACCTTACGATGAGTACCGTTGGGAATTTACGTCAGTGTAATCCTATTTATGCATTTCAATCAGTCATAAATAAGTTGGTGGTAGTTATAATTGTGCTGCAAATATACACGTATAAATCCATTATCTTGGAACATATTTATCTCAATGCAACCTTCCTAAATAAGTTAAATAATTTGTTTGTCATGCCGTAAGTAGAAATCAAATGGATAAAATAAAATAGAATTCTCGGGGGGAGGGGTGTTAACGTAAATGGTCCTTAGGTAGGCGATGGTCAACATTTTCTTTTTCTTTTTGTATATAGTTTTTTTGTAAAATTATTAACCGAATGTTTGTAAATTTTGTTAATACCGTAATTACTAACCCTAAGTAAAATATTTATTTTTTTTTCGATCATTTTTTTTTAAGTAACTTTACTGATATGTAACGAGCACAGACGTTCGTTACATTGTTTTTTTTATATATAATTATTAAACAAGTTAAAATAAAAAGTTCGCATTTAAAAACTTTCTTTAAAAATTAAAAATTGAAATTAAAATATCGTCTTAAACTCTTATATATTAAGTCGCACAGATAATGAAAAATTATTAAAATAAAATTTTTATTAAAGAAAAAGGTATTTTTAAAACTAAATTTTAAAAAAAGATTTGGAGATAAAATTATATCTTTAAATTTGTCTTGAAATATATTTTTGATTTGGAAAACAGGGTAATTAATTAGAAATGGAAATGATTGTTAATTAGTTAAATGTAAACCAGCCTTCGGCATTTAAATGTAAAAACACCTGTCAGATAAGAAAACAATAAAAACTGTTAGCAAATAAGAAGAAATCCCTATGAAATCGGACCTCAACGAAAAGGATCATCTCATCGATGACGTAATGTAAATTCAATCCTTCACATTAATATAAAAGGAAAATTTTGGAAATTATTAATCAGTGACTAGTGACTGGAAATTGATTGATTATTGACGATGTAACAGCTAGGTGTTAGCGCTGGGGGGATTGAAAAAGACGCACAGCTTCAATTCCTTCAGTTCTGCTAAGAAAGAGAAAAAAATGGGCCATCGTTTCTACAATGAGGACCAACTACACGAAAAACAAAATCTCCAAAGGATAAATAAATAAATCAACCGGATACTAATCTTCGGACGACGTGGGAATTCACGTTTAAACGGCCAGGAATATAATAGGATGAACTATTTCAATAACCGTAAGAACTTTAAAATTTATGAACAGTAAATTAAAAACTTTTCATATTTAAAATGATTTTAATATTATTCTATCTGACCAACAATATTTATTAATTGGTTAATTTTATTTAATGTATTTAATTTGTAAAATCATTTCCATTTATTTATTTATTTATTTAATTTTGTTCTTTAAGTTTTATTATGATTTCTGTTTTCCGTTAAATAAATTATAAAAAAAATGTTAAACTTAAGTCGGGCGTGAATGGCTGTATCGATTTGTAAAGATATATTAAGGGAGGGTAATCTTGGGTTGTTCATTTCGTAGTTGAATTGGTTCAATGGATTGGATATATTTATGTAATTAGTAGATGTAATATGAGATCCGCTACGGGCAGGATTATAGATATACGCCACACACCCTCTGTTTGCCTATGGATGGGTTTGTAAGTCGGCAGAATACCGCAGCCCATTCCTATGGAGTTTTTAGTTTATTGATCTACTTGCCCACAGATGTCACATCCCTGTGGGTGGAGAGTCAATGTCGTTTCTATTTCTACATATTGTTCAGATGTACATTCCTGACAATATTGTTGTGTTGTCGTATCATGCTACATTGAATACATGAATGTATCAGATGGATTGGCGCCAGTTGATTGCGAAATGTGTTGCCTAAGGTTAAGTAGGGATAGAATATTTTATTTTTTAAATGCAAATCTATGTAGTCGATTCAGGCTCGATCCTATAAACTATTAAATTTAAGTTGTTTATAGACGCTTGCATAGATTGGCTATCGGTTAAATATGTTTGCGTTTTCATATTTGATCAAAATATATAGACATTCGACAAATACTGATACCTTACGGTGAGTATCTAAAAGGTATTTATTCGGATGTCTTTTAAGTTATTGGTGACGATGCAGGTATCTTACGATGAATACTAGAGGGTTTCTTATATTTCCCTCTGCAATTGTCAGTAATCAATAACTTTGTATTTTGATCGTTTATGTTTACTTTGAAATGTTTTTGACCGTTGAAATCTATGTAACCGATCTATAGCAACATATTAAACAGGTTAATATAATCCCATCTGTGCGAACTTGATTAAAAATGTAAATTTATAATATAATAGTAACTCAATGTAAATTAAAGTAAAATCAAAGTTAAAAATAATGTTAAATGTTTAAATGTAAATCACTAAAATAATTTTAAACCTTATATATATGTGCATAAATAAATCTGTTTGTATGATAATTACTGGCAGTGGCTTACTTTATTCTTTTATATCCTAGTAAATGATATATATGCTCTTAGATTATCTTATTAAATCTCTGCTATTCCACTGAGCTAGTGACATGGGCTAACGACCGGAATCAAAATTTAAGAAAAAAAAATATATATTTTTTTTGACTCACGTATCTGCCTACTTTATAAATTTTTCTAGGTTCAAATGCCTAGATGGCGCCCCGTAGTGCAGTTTACGTTAAGTCATTTTCTCCGGATCGTTACAATATATATATAAATTAATGTGAAATATGCTACCTCAAATTCACTATGATCTATGCTTCAATATATTCGTAAGTATAATGTTGAAGCCTCAAGAGAACATTTTTTCATTCATAAACTTCTTAAAATGTTTAGAGGAAAAAATACTCTAAAATAATTATAATGAACTTATCTACACAAATGATAGTTAATTGATACAATGGATTTTTCTGAGTTACTGTATATCAGACTGTTTATACTTGTCATGTTATGTTCTTTTCTGATAATACCATAAGTTGTATGAGTTGAAAAACTTTCACTCTATCCCTAGTTATAACCTACCTTTAATAGCAATTAACTGGTAGTATAAAAGTCCCGATTATTTTTTAAAAAAATTATGCCAGCAAACTGTAAATTATTAATGACAATTTACAAATATCAGCTCATACTCAATGTATGAATTAATAAATATTGAAGGAGTTATAAAGTTGAGTTATCTCATAAATATTTAAACAGAAATCTATGTTATTTCATTGATATACTTGCATAGAGTGTAGATCTCACTTTCATATAGATATCTTTGGACAGTTCTAATTGAAGATAATGCAATAAGTATTTAGTCATACAAATATATTAGAATTACATCATAGTCTCTAATTAACAAGTGTCTTAGACATAAGTTTCTAATTCCAAAATTGTTAAAAAAAAAAAAAACATAATATTCTTAAATCCAAATGCTAAAATGTGTATAAGTTACATTCTTTGCTCAAAGATCATATTGAGCAATTATACAATACAATAGGGCTATTCAACATGCTTTTGGAAGAAAACTTATCATATATTTATTTTAAAAATAATATTATGTTTAAGAATATTATATTATTTCCTGAAGTTTAGCACAGTAGTAATGCATTTGAATTCAAGAGTTAAAACTTTCTTGCATTATTTTTCAGCGTAAAAAAAAAAAAAATTCAGTTTGGTCCATTTAATGAAAATGTAATATTAGTTCAAGCTGCCACATAAATAATCCAATATAAAATGACCATATGATTATATTTAAGAATATTAATACACAGCCATTTAAAATAAACAGGATGGTATATCTTTTTGCTGAGATTAGATTTTAATTAATACAGTCGTCCAAGAAACATGAAACTTTTACAGAATAAGACATAAGTAGAAATGTAACATCACAAGTATGATTAGAATTTGGGTGATGAATAAAAATGAAACGCAAAACTCATCTTTTTATATTGATGAGTATGATGAATCCTGGTAGTCTCCAATGAAATGACAGTGGTGAATGTAGAGTTGATTAAATAAAAAATATTTTAAAATAAAAATATTCATTTTTCTGATTATTTACAAATTATAATTTGTCAATCGCTAATTTGTTTAAGACTTCACGAGTGATAAAAACTAATAGAACATTATCAATGTGGACATTAAAACATTAAGGCATAAACAACAATTTAAATAAACTCAATTTTTATAATTATCAGATTCAATGATTTGTAAAAAAAAAAAAAAAAATCACTTCATCAATTGACATTAGTATCAATGACACAGTCAACATCTTAGAACAATGGTTGTCGATATGTATACTATGACTATAGTGCTTTGTAGTCATTTATGAAGATGTCTATCTCAATTTCATTAGGAAAGTTATGGTAGATAAGGAAAATTGATAAATCATTATGGAGTATAAAATAAACATAAGGAAGAAGCAATCTCTTTTTCTGAACATCTCATAGCTGGCAAGAGGATAACATAGCCTCATGGTCCTTATTTCACAAACCCAAATATCAGAATATCTATAGAATAAAAATTTTTTTAGATATGAAAAATAATTTCCAGATTCATTCTTACTAAAAAAATTTCAAGGACCAAAAAACATTCACATTCAGAGCATGCTTTAGATCAGTGGTCTTCAACCCTTGGTCCAGGGATTGGCGCTGGGCCGCAGAATATTTCTGCTGGTCTGCTAGACTGACAGGAAAGTTTGTAATAACAAAATAATAAGAGTTTAAACTTTTAATTAATATAAACAATTTTTATTTATTTTCCATCTCATTTTTACCCAATTAAAAAAAAAAAAAGGAAACGGAAGGAAAACAAAATCTAATCAATCATACATAAATTAATTTGTTTTTCTAGTTTTCACAGATATTTATGGGGGGAGGGGGTAGAATTAATTTTTTTTTTACTTTTCTAAAAAAATTCAAAATTAAAACAAAAAGTTTTTTATTTTACAAACTCCATATATATATTGTAACGTTTATTTATATATGTTGCAAATATATTGACATTTGGTAAAAGCTAAAAAAATAAAAAAGTAAATTTAGATTTTTTTTGACTAATTTTTTAAAAAAAAAAAAAACATACAGTGAAAGTTAAATTATTCTTTCATTTTTTTTTATGTAAGTAGAAATAAAAGTAGAATTGGAGAGAACAAAAGAATTCCAAAAGTAAAAAAAAGATAAGAGAAAGTAAAAATATTTTGGCTAATTAAAGATGGCCGAAAAACTTGATAAGAAAAGAGAACTTTATAATGTAAATTTTATAAAGAATCTACAAGATTATGAAACAAAAAATGCCACGATAATAGCATGCGCAGAAGTTGGAAAACTGGGCCTCTAGTATAAAAGACAGAGGTCAGTAGGAAGAACGTCTTGTCTCGTTTGTTTCTCTAGTTAGCCTTGGATAACAATAATATATCCAAGATCGCTCTATGCTGAAATAATTCGGCATGTCAGAGTGAACCGGAGCCTCTGCGGACCTCATGCCTGAAAATGTACACCAGAAAAGCCTTCGTGACCGACTAGGAGAATGGACTGCAAGATCAACTAATAATCAAAGGCCATGAGCTCATTTTAACCCTGAAAAACTATGCATAGTTATCTACAACTATCGTGAATTCACTAAAACTTACCGGTAAGACTACTTATTCCTAATTGTGACAAAATTAAGTGTTTGCAAACAAGTCTTAAAAAAATCCTTTATATAGACATTAATTTTCTTATTAAAGAGACTTTTGTTTAAATAATTTTATACAAGATCTTGGAAATGAATTGTAATAAGTGAACATTATTAAATTACTTTATCCAACTGTTTTTTATAAATTGATTCATGTTCTCTCCAGTTTAGTTAATTCATAATTTAACTTACAAATATTTTTAGTTTGTTGGAATAAAAGAGATTTTACTTTTATCAACCTTTTTCATTATGCGTTATTAATAATAGTTATTATTTTTTTTATTAATTTATTATTAGTTTAATAAGATTTAAAATGTAATTTACCTTTGCCAATATGTTTGAATAAGCCTAGGAATAATAATCTTAAAAAAATAATTCTCATTACGGTATGATGCAATACCAATTAAGTTAAAAGTATTTTTCTTTTTGTATTCGCGAGATGTTATTTGACTATTTCAGCAGACTCTTTAGAATAAAAGGTCCTGGCGCCCATATTAAATAAATTAAAAGCTGATTTTGTCAATAGCATAATTCTCAACTATTAATAGGCCGAGTTGATCAGGAAATATAGCTATGTTTTTAGAATAGAAATACAACTTTCTTGTTTTTTTGACATAGCTTGATCAACTCGCGTGCAGTTTATATTAGCGTGTAGAGACCTAGCAAAACGGAAAATGTTATAATATATATAAAAAACTTCATCTTGTATATTTAACATTGTTGTTTTCATCAGTTATAACAATTATGCTCATCTAAGGCTACGCAGTTTACATCTTTAAGAAAACTTATCTCTAGACTTCTGGTGGTCTGTGAAACCTTATCCTCATTTTTGCCGGTTCGTGAAAGCTTATCCTTATTTTTACCAATCCGCAGGTGTGAAAAGGTTGAAGACCATTGCTTTAGATACTGATATTATATAGCAGTGTTGAATGTGGATCAGGTTCATTGATTTTTTTGTCTTTTTAAGAACATAAATCTAAATGCCAAAAATTTACATTTATGTCAAAAAACAGTCCTGTATACTTTACATTTATGTATCAACTAAATAGTGAGAATTCTAATGGATACTTTAAACATGTTCATAAAAATTCGGATAAATTTAACATGAGTTGATTCTAAAATAAATATCATTTAGTAGTAGTGGTATAATATATTTGCACATCCTATCATTTACTATTTAACAATTATTAACTTTTAATTTTTGTAAAAAAAAAATTTCAATAAAAATATAAATTAATTTATTTAATCTGTTCTGATTAAAATTACTCAGAATAATTATTTATTTTCAATATTCCCAATTATAAATACTGTGTACAATGTGGTCATAAAATAAGTTTTATCAATAAACACTACTTCAATTACAGACTATCCAAAAAAAAAAAAAAGTAAACAAACAAAAAGTAAAACATTAAAATCCATAAATTTAATAAATTTTACAACATAGCAGCAACCATTTCTCTAACTCGGGCTGTTAATGAAAACATTTATTAATAATGTTCTTTGGCTTACAATTTGATGTGTATGGTGTTTTGTGTAATGAAATGTTTTACTAAATGTAAAACGAAAAGTTTTATGAAATTTAATAAAATTCACAAAGTAACTTTTTTTTCTTTCTCATGTGTCATAGCATCAGCCGGGAAGCGAACCCGCTAACCCGGGACAACTGCTTGTAAAGTAGCTATCGCTGACCTCTCAACCACCAATGCTTGACAAATTCACAAAGTAACTTACATGATAATTTTAGCAATTTAGTAGTCACAAAATAACTTTAAATCATTCTTACATTGTCCTAGGAAGCTTAAAGAATGAATAGTTTAAACAATAAGCAGAAATGAATAATGGCAAATAGGGAAGACTGCATAGATTCCAAAGTTGTTACAAACTTTAAAAAAATCAAAATGATTAAAAAGACCATAATTTTCAGATAACAAAGATGTTAAAAAGTTATTGAAGAAATATGATAATTGTGATGAAATTCTGATGTTTATCTATTCATTTTATTTTAAAAAAATGCAGATACAGTGCAGTAAATTTACTTTTATTTTTTTACTGAATGCAAATAACTCACATACAGTAAATACATAAGTAAATGTGCTTTCTCTATTATAAATAACAGTATTATATTTTTAATTTTGTTAAATTATAATCTTAATTGTATAAGTATACTACATATAAAGGAATGTGTATGTGATATATATTTCATTAAAAGCCGGTCAATACTTAGACAATCCCAATATCAATAACAATCAACACACACAATTTATAAACAAAATACGAGCTATTATATGCTATAAATACGATGTACCCAAGGCAAGTTTGGCTCCAACATACATTACTTCAATTTTTTTTTTTCTAAAAACGATTTCACTAAGCAGAACTCTGTGATTCTTTTCATTTTCAAATTAAATTTAGTAATATTTAAGCAAAAATACTTTGAAAAAAAAATTGTTTAATTTTTGTTATCTAGCACATGCCAAATTAACTTTCTATTCATAACTGCACCTCAAGATAATTTATACTGGTTAGATGAATGTCAAAATGTTGACCAAAAAAAAAAAAACATAACTGTAATACATTATAACCTTCACCAATAGTGGGAAGGGGTGTCATACACTTAACAGGCTTTGGATCCATGATTTGCATTTATTACCTTAAAGCTCAAAGGATATAGTAGAATATTAAACTTTTAATAATGGTAATGGTGTTGGGATAAAATGCTACAGTGAGAATTATTTTATAACATGAGAGCAACAAGTGCACAATAAAACCATCATTCTACACAAATGGCCCAAATTACATAGCAAACAGAGTTCTGTTAATAATAATGAAGAGAAGGGCAGAAGAAGATTAAAAAAAAAACGTGGAAAAAGATTTTGATAAGGGATCTGATAAGTCTATAATATAAGGACATAAATAAGAATACATTAGATTAGTAAATTTAGAATAAAATACATAAATATGATCTGTGACCCACTATAAGATATTTTTGTTTATTAGATTGAAAAATCAATCTATTATTTTGGTAAATTTATTCTTATTATTTGTTTACAATTTTTATGACATTTATTTATTATGTTTACCGTTTTTTATTATATAATACTTTAAAATTAATATATATTTATGGCTATAACTGTAGAAAAGGCTATAAAGTCGTTGAATTATAAAATTATTTCAGATGGATTGATTTCAGATATAAAAACTAAATAAGGAAATACACAAATTAAAAAATTATTGCCGAGTAAAGATGTGGACTACTGATATATGTATGGTAAAATAATAAATTTTAAAAGTGCATTATATATTTTAAGATATAATTATTTTGCTTCAAGTCGGATGATTAAAAATCAGAAATTGGAAATTACTTCCTGTAGATAAAATATTAAATTATAATACATTTTATCAGCTTTTCATCATCTAAGTTTAAGAATAACATATACACATTGCTCTTGAACAACAGCTGTAACAAATTTCAGTTTTAACAAATTAGAAGATAGTATAAAAGATCCTTTGTGGTCATATTCATAACCTTAGATTTAGGACTAGAGTAGATCTATATCTAGAATAGATCTATATATTTTTTAAGGAGCAATTTTTTATTCCAGCTAATAATCCATTGTAGCTCAATAAATGAGTAATTAATATCAATAGCAAGTAAAGTAAAAAAAAAACTTGGCTCTTTTCATTTTTGCAATAAAGGAAAAAAAAGTGCTAGAGAGATTTTTGTTCAGTAATGATCTATTTAAAGATTGATAATTTATTTTACTTAATAATAAACTTGCACTAATCAAATAAAATATCTTGCAAAAATGTTAGCATGAAAAAGTTTTTTTCCCCTTTCATAAGTACAAACTATTTCATTTTCTAAGCTTGTTTTTTTAAGCTTGTTTTCATTGATAATTAGTAGTATTGTCATCAGCAATAGCAACCAGTCATAAGTGAGTATGATCATTCCAACTTTAGAAATGAATTTGTGATATACAAATTGATCTGGGAATCGCATATGGCAATGTATAGAATATGCTGGACCATATTTCTGTTTATTTAGAATTTTGTAGATCAACCTTTTACTCATAACAGACTTTCTTTACTGAATTTTTGATATAGGAATAGAAGGCTTAATACATTCAGAAAAGTCAATTTGCTTCTGACTGTAGTGAGTTAGGATATAATCATGAATTTATTAAGAATATTATATCTAATAAAAATATCTATAGATCTGTTAATAATAAAGATTTAACTGTTAATGAGAATAAATATTTCATTTCTTTGTCATATAAGTCATCAATTAATTAGTAAATTGATTTATAATAATAGTTTTTTATTGGATGGTATGAAAGTTATCTGGAAGAAAGGTCTGAATTTAAATTCATTCCTAAATAGTTCAAAACAGTCATCTATTCCTAGGATAGTTTATAAGATTCTCTGTAGTTGTCATAAAATTTATATAGGTCAGAGTAAATTATGTCTTAATGAAAGAGTTAAAAGTTCATAAGAGTATATATATATATATGAAAAACAAAAATGCAAGTTAAAAAACTTGCTAACGCTTGTATTTATGTCCACAGATGGCGTTCTACCAAAAACACCGATCAAGCGTATGTTTTGTTTACATAAACGTCAGAGTAGTATTCACTATCCCTAACTATAATTCCACTTTCAGATCATGATTTCAAGCTATTTGCTATGATAGCTTGAAATCATGATCTGAAAGTGGAATTATAGTTAGAGATAGTGAATACTACTCTGACGTTTATGTAAACAAAACATACGCTTGATCGGTGTTTTTGGTAGAACGCCATCTGTGGACATATATATATATATATATGCTAGATAAGTTAAGTTCATAAGAGTAGAGTTAAAAAATAGATATCATAATTCAAATACAGATCATAAAATATTATTTGACAATGCAGAGGTTATCTTTTATATATATATAAAGTGAATTAAAACGAAGAATAAAACAAATTTTGATGATAATTTTTTTTAAATCTGAGGTCATCAATATCATGAAGATATCCTTTGATATTAAAGGAAGTTGGTTTTTGAAGTGAATGATGGAAAGGTCATTGGGTTTTGTATATATATGGTATATGTTTAGTTGAATTTCACTTGAAAAGATATATTTGTTAATAAATGAAACCATAGTTCTGGAAGAATTTTAGTAAAAGTTTGTTTTTGACTAGTATTGTAATGTTATGTGAATTTCTATTAAAATAAAAGATTTTATTTGCCACTCCTCTACAAGTCGTCCATTATTATTAAAATGCAAATTATGGTATGTATTCAATTGATAGAATAAAAAAAACTTTAATTATAAAATGATTCAGAGCACACAGAAATTTGGAAAATGAACCATATCATTGTATAAACAATTCAAAAAATTTCATCTATTGTTAAAAAAAAATCTTTGTTATATTTTTATAGAATTGAAGTTAAGTGACTTTTATCAAATGATGGGTACTATTTTTTAACATTCCTGTTATAGAGAACATGCGATGAGAATTTTAAGAAAATTCCTGCTAAATAGAGAAAAAAAAAGTATTTATTGTCTCAGCCAATTTTTCTGATTAAACTTTTATAAGCCTGTTAAAATTTGACACGTTTTTGACTTTGATAATTTTCTTTGTTCATAAATATGCATTATTCCTATGATACTAGATTTATGGTAATACTTGAATTTTAATGCACGTATGATTTTGCAAGTACTACCTTTTTATAAACACTGTTTTCCTGTTTATATACCAATATTAATGTGATAAACATCACATGATCACCATTTCCTATGCTTGCTTACAACTGTTATTAAAACAGGCACAACTCTATACATATTGTCACTCAGGGCATCCATTGATTACTCTGGCTTGCATTGAGTGGCAATACATATAGAGTTTTGCCTGTTTTAATATTAATGTAATTAATACAGACCCTTATTATAAATGTTTAGATTTCTGCATCTAGCAATGTATTAAAATATGTTTTAAATATAATTTATGAGTGTATTTAAAAAAAATTGGCAATATTTTTCTTTACATTTTTTAAGTGATTTTTTCAAACAGTTTCTGGGTTTGATTTCATTACTTAATATTCAATTACCAAATAATATTTTGTGATTCTGATTGTATGTAAATAATCTTTAAATTTCTAAATAGTATTAATCAAATTTATTTTCAAAACAATGCAAATCTAAAAACCAAGCCTATTCTAAGAATGTCTGCTTGTATATAATTTCTACTTAAATGCATATAAATTTTTAGAAACCATAAATTATTTATATAATTAATAAAACATATAAAAGCTACAAATATACATACAATCTAAATATATTTTAAAATTATTAACATTATAGCATTACAACAGGACTCCAATATTTATATCACTTGGTTCCAAGATTTTCATTCATACCCAAAGTACATGGATATTAGAAAATCCTATATATTTTTAACATCTATATCTATGTAATAGATGTTTTTAAGATATACAGATATATATCTACAACATAATTTAATTAAAAAAAATTATTGTATACAGATTAGTACTTCATTAATATAAATAACAAAAATTTAAAAAATATGTACACATTAATAGTCAAGTAATAAATGGAGAATGTATTTATTTACAAAATGTGCATCTGTGAACATATGTGAATGTGTTCACTTGTTGCTTATTTATTGTTCTTGTAATGAAAATTGATGTTAATAAAGGTCAGAAGTTTCTGTCAATATATAATCTGCTATGGATAAAATACATACAAGATAAACCCCTCTATTTTTTGGAAGACTTGGAATAATGTTTAAAGTTGATAACATTTCTTCATTGAAAACACTTTTTTAAAAAACATTTGTGACAGAAAGTCCCCTCCCCCCAGATCCTTCTTAATCCATAAAAATGTTCTTATGGAGGCTGTATGCTAGCATTTCATTTAAAAACCATATTCCCTGATTTTATTTTAGATCAAGGGCAATCTATAATGCTATTTTTTTTCTAATGTTCATGTTGCTGGTCTTTATTTCTCCTTACATTTTTTTCTTTGATGATGCTGATTTAATAAAATCTTGTAATTCCTTAAATGTTACAACTTCTATATAGCCTAAAATATATTCTGCAATTTCTTTATCAATCATATTATAAATCTGCCTCTTTTTTAAAGTTCATATACTTCCTGAATAATTTTTAACTTTTCTATCAAATAAACTTTAAATTATCTATGAACTATTTCATATAATCTTTCAAAATGCATTTGTATCTGAGATGATGAACTATTTCCATCAATTCATTAATTAAGTATTAGGATTGGCATCAAAAACTGTTTGAATCTCTTTAATTATTAGGCAGATACATGTAGACTTGGCAAAGCAAATATAGTATTAACATTTTCACCTTCATAGCAAATAGATTCAGGATGACTAAATGCAATACCAATATAACATTGAATTCAAACCCTTTCTGCTTCAGACATTTTTTAATATAACTACTGCAGAATCATTTCTAGTGCACTTCCAGAATATAGATAGATTAGTTTATTCTTGTTTTTAAAAGATTGTAAATTCTTAAACATGTAAATAACTCTTTGGTTTGATTATAACTGTCTGCTACCTTAAAGACTATTGCATGCTTCCCAAATTTTGAAAATGTAAATTCAATTAAAAATCTTCTTTCAGAACAAACTACTTTCATTATGATTAAACATTTGCTCCAGAAGGTATCCATTTTCTTCAATTCCTTTTTTAAATTTTTGTCAGGAATGTGGCAGCAGTCTCATCATCACTAGATATAATCTCTCCCATATAATTATTTCCTGCTTGCAATAAATGATTTAACATCACTCTTTTCGAATATCTTTTAGTAAAATTTTCATGTAGACTCAATGCTTTCTGATACAATATATATATAACTGACTATCAGAATGTTTTCTGCTTTACATACATCATCACAAATTCAATATCTTTTCACTCTTCACTAAAAATTTTATACCCTGTGAGTGAAACTTTTGTCATTTCAAAAACGCAAACAATTTTAACAAGATTTTTTTTTCTTTTTTTTCTAATTACCATGAACAAATAATTCATTCTTATGTAAATCAATAATTTGAAACTATTACAAAAGAAAAGCACTTCATACCTTCTTTTAGGCCTTTCAGGATTGCTACTACCATAAACTATGCACTTTAAGGTCATTGTGGAAGGTTTTTTTTAAAAAAAAATTTACAGATCAGAATAATCTGAGCAGAGAAATAACTGAATGATCTCATAAAGCTAACTAAATATATGAAATAGTGATGTTATGAGAAAAAAAATAGCTGTTGGCATACAGATAAGTTATAAATTTCTAAATAATTTATGAATTTATAATTTTTTTATTCAATATTGAATCAGTGAGCTTTGATACAGTGAGAGACAGATTAATAGTTAATAGTGTGTTTGCTTTATTTGTGTTTGTTTGAAAATGTGAATGATAAATGATGGTTTCTAAATAAGAGTTAGAATATCTTGTAGAATAGTATGCAGTGGTAAACTATTAATGTTGATTAAGCATTGCCAATGTCAAAACATCTAAATCCTTAGTCACACCAATTTATTTAACATTTTATATATGACTAAAAAAAAATCATATACTAATGGCTCAAGATATAATATTTTCACAATAATTTGTCTAATGTTCATTTTATAGAAAAATAGATTATTAATCAATTTATAATTAATTATCCATTCATCCCAAATATGAAAAAATACTTAACAAAAGAAAAGGTAACTTAAAAACAATCTACTTTCAAAAAATCTGGCTAGGTCACAGAATCTGGTATATTAAGGAATAAGAATAAAATTATATTACCAGATATAATAACATAAATTAAAAGTTCAGCACTGGTTATATATGAAATGGATATATAGAAGGTAATTAACTTTCCAACCTGTGTTCTTATTGACAAGTGAGTGCTCTAGATTCATATTTTAAAACAAACAACACAGGTTGAAAGGTTAATTTCCTTCCATGTAATTAATGATATAATAATAGTAAATAATCTACAATTCAAAAACCTATTTAACAGCCCTTCCTCTCCAATTTGGAGAAGATATAAATTTTGCTCAACTGATGATGATGAGGTTTCAAATAGTTATCTTGTTTTAGTTTGTAGTTAAAAATATTGAATACCCATTCATTGGATTAATATTGGATGATTAATTAGGTTTTTATGCCCCAGCTACTAGAAAAAAAAAAAATTCCTAAACTCAAAATTGGAATTTTAAAAAAAAATTCATGTAACCAAATAAGATTTGAACCCAGACCATGGACATAAAACTTCTTTACATAAAGATTACAAATATAAAAAAAAGTTTTCCCATTTATCTGTGACAATTTAAAAAAAGTTTATATACTGCCAGTCAATAATTTAATTTTCATAATCAACTAAATTTATTTCATACAAGTCCTCAGTATTCCTATAGCAAAATTTCAAATATAATATCAAAGTATACAATAATAGTGGTGTTATGTTTTTCAGCTAATATCAATTTAATTATATCAATTTCCAAAAATGCATTCACTTCCAAAATTGAATGAACGTTCCAACAACGTAGTTTACTCCCAAATCAAATTCTTCTCTATTTTTTCTCAGCTTATTTATTAAATCTACGCGTATTATCTCCTGTTAACATAAATCATTTCGCCAGCAATATGAAGAGCAATAAACAGATTAGTTTTCGTAGTAGGGAAAGAAAGAATGATCGCAAGAGACATTACTGATGGCCCAATTCTTTAACAATGGAATAAACAGATCGCTAGTCACTATGCTTAGACAATTACTACTTCTTTTAAAAAAAGATTAAAATTGAATATATATTTATTAAAAAATTAATTTAAATTACTTCTTTAACAGGAATTTCATAAGCTCATTTATCATATAATATATCAACACATCGTAACACATTTCCACGATAAAGACTTATCAAAGAATACAAAACCAATTAATTTAAGCAATGCTATTTACTAGCACGGTTTTTATTAATATATAAATTATTTATATACATACAACGACCAAGTACACACAAAACCAACACAGGACCACCTAGGAGTGTTTCATTCTTAATATATTTAATGATTTATTTGGTATTTAGTTACTATTTAAACGTTATTTGGTTTGCATTTAAATTTTAAAATGTATTTTCTGTTCCAGTTTTTTTAAATGTATTTTTTTTTAAATTTGTATTCAGTAAATATTTCTTAAATAATAATCATCGAGAGTTAAATGGAAATTGTATTTTTACTGCAATGTTCTGTAATAATATATATAATAGATAAAGCAATAATATGTAGAGGGAAAAATAAGAAGAGGGAATTAAAATGGAAAATCAATAATTAATTATCAATAAATAAAAAATAGTCAAATATCTAGTCATTCAGAAGGTCCTGCATTATTTGAAGCACTGAAAGTGATATGTTGAACTTCAATCTATGAATTGTTAATTCTCAAGTCTGACCCTTTATCCCAATACAAAATACCACAGACTTAATATATATAACAATTATTGACTGAGAATAAAATCAAGTGCAACACTTTCTTTAAGTACATACAAGAAGAAAAACATGTCACTCAAAAATATTGAACACAACAACCCCAATAAATATAATTTACAAAAACAACAACACCTATTTAACTTTAAAAACATTGGGGTAGGTGGTCACCTCCACATTCTCTATTATCCAGCCAATAAGTATCTAAATATGTGGAAAGCAAGATAATTAAAACCAAAAAAAAAAAGCAATATATAATAAACAACAAAATTTTTTCAACTGCAATGAATATATATCAGCATAAAAAAGAATGATACTCTGTAAAGTATTACAAAGGTGATGTACTTGCACTACAAAAAAACACACAAATCTATTTTTCTGCTAATATGTACATAAAATATCTGTTTTCATACTTGCATATGATGGAAATATCCTAACATTGTGCAGCACCTATATTTCAAATCTCATACCAAAATAAAATATTTCAAATAATATATCAACATAATATAGATACATATTTATACATTTCAAATGTTTACAAACTGTTTAAGACAATTTTTCCCACTTTTTATATGTAATTCTAACATTTATATTCATAAGTGATTTCAAATCCTGCAAGAATCTTTTGAGATATGCAACAAAAGATAAAACATCTTCCCAATTTCAAAACTGATGCCCTTAAATAAAAACAATCATGTAGCAATTTTAAGTTCACATAAAATATTTGATCGACCACAAAGATTATTAATGAATAATGATTCATCAATGCATTCTAATTTGATATTGGATTCACAACCAAGATAAGTCATGATTTATTATTAATAGAATTATTAATAGAATCCACCATCTTTAAAAGCTATTCTAATTCTAAGATGAAATTTTAAAAAGATGTCTAGATGATATACCAGATATTCTGAAATGGATTTTAAATGGAATCTCTTTTATCTTCTCTTGCTAATTATGATTTAACAAATTCACTATAGCAATTTTCAAATTTTCTAGCTCTTAGTAGGAATAAAAACAATTCATTCCAGATTCTACCAGAAAATCGGCAATCACTTAAACAGTAATAAAATCTATTAATGATGGAAAGAAAGAAGGGTACAAAGATTACCGGAAATTTTTTTTTTTTTTTTAACAAAATGCAATCAAAAAAGCAAAATTCAGTTGCATAATAGATGAGAGTAATGATGTCTCATAAAGAACAAATAGGGTCACATGTAGTGAGATTACAAATCATATTTATTATCAACCTTCTAACACAATGTTTCTCTAACCATGTCTGACAGAAGCAATATATAGTGATAATTATGTTCTTAGCTATCTTAAGAAAACAGTAAATAATGAAGAAAAAACAGAGAAAGAGGGGAAAAAACAACAAGAATGTCCTTCCATAAAGTTACTAAAAAAAAATGAACATTGAAAGTTAAAATCAAGATTGCATTAAGTTACAATACTAACCTTAAAAATTATGATATTAATAGCAAATTGCTTTTGTTTTGACACCAATATTAGTACAAGTCTCCCAGACAACAACAAATTCATAGCAGATACAGTAATATCACTACTAACACTCCACTTATGAATACTCTTCATAGACAGTTAAACAGAAGTTTTAAAAAAGAGAACGAATAACTATGAAGCTAATGTGCAAATTTAACAACTCTTCATTCAGCAATAAAATTTATGGCCTCAGGGATTTTTTGTTGTTCTTGACAGCGATTGTAAAATTTTGTTAAATATGTTTTAAACCCCCATAATGAAAAAAAAAATGAAATATTAATTAGCTGACAATATTCATGTCAATGATTAGTCATATAAAAGATATTATATGTTAAAAATCTAGATAAAATAGAAAATGTCAAAAGTGATTACTTTATCTCTTTCTTTAATAAACAGTAAAAAGTGATCATAATTGCTAGATATTTTTTATATTATTCTCCCTACAATTTTCAAGAATTCTATGTCATCATTTGTCACCATCTTCAACCATTATCAATTGATGAAAGTCTCGCAGAGTCTAATCAAGATTCTATGATCAATAGTTTCTTTTCTCTACATCACTCCAACAAATCTTATTTCATCTATTTTACACACAGTCTAATCTATTTTCATCTCATTTAGAAACATATCCTGACTAACTCCATTTCAAAACCATAATCCTTTCATTAATGTAAATATGTTTGTTCTCTTATTCATGTATTCAACTTTGATCTTTCTTTACTACCCTCAACTACATCTTTTTATATTTTTCCATATGGCCTAAAATTCTATAATCCTCTTCTATTAATTATTCAGCAGATCTAAAGATAAGCAATAGTAAAAAAATGTATATAATAAACTCTATTAATTTCATAACTTCTTACCAAATCAAATATCTTTTCATAATCTACCAATTTAATGCAAAATGGCAATTAAATACTCATCAGTTTTAATAAGACTAGTTTTAATAATTAGATGTAAACATTAGATTGTATATTAGTGAAATAATATAGCCTAATTAAAATATAATTTATTAATAAAAATACTCTTATTTTAATTTTTTAACATGAAGTAAAAAAAAAAACTTTTTTTTTATATAATGAGATCAAAATAACAATAATAAAAAAAAAAAGAATTACAGGATATTAAATTAAGGTTTTTACATAAAATCAATTGAAATCATGGGTAAAAATTTGTATCATTTTGTTCTATTATCAATACTAATTAAGCTTCATTATATATTTTATTTCTTTAACTTAAAATTTTAGTTTGTTTAAAAATGTGTTTTTACAATAAGTCTGCTGTTTTTAATTATGAGATTAAAAATTATTTTTAAAAACTGTAGTATAAATAGCAGGCACCAAAAATCAGTTTGACTTGTGTTCTCTTTTATTTTTGTCTGGTTCCTAAACCATGATACTGACTGTCAATAGAAGAACTTTCTTTCCAATTAATGTGCAATTAACAAAACTCTTTCCCAAGCACCAAGAAAACTTTTATGCATTGTTAATTTGTACCTGGAAACTCCCTAAGAGTAGAGACCAAGTTTACTGGAATCTTCCTGATCCTTAAAGCAATTAAATTAAGTTAACAACATACCAATTACATAAAACCTTCTAAATTAAGTTAACAATGTACCAATTACATAATACCTACAACTATTAATGAAATATATTTCTAATAGATAGAAAACTGACTGTGGCTCAGTAAATAGTTCAAAACATGGTGAAATCCAATCATGATTGAATGTTTTAAAAAAAATCTACAATAACACCAACTACAACTTCGAATTTCCATTCAGAGCTCTTGTAAAATAAAATCACAAAGAAAAAAATATAAGTACATAAAACAAATATGTTATTATTATTGCTGAGGAACTTTGCTGACTGCTAAGTAAAAACTGATCCCAAGTAAATTATATGAAAGTCATTTTAAGTTATAGACTTTAGATGAATTTGATTTAAATTCTAAATGAATTTTCTTTTACTAATAGACTTAAAATATTATTATTTCACCAATGATCTCTTAGGTAAAAATTTTTTATTAATTTATTTTTTTAACTAACATATATTGTGTTAATTATAACCAAGGAGGTGAATCATATTACATTATTATAATGCTAGTTTAAAAGTTAAAAAAAGAAAGAGAACGATTTGTGAGAACTAAAGTCCATAGCTAAATTGTTTATTAAATAAAAAAATGTAATCAAAATAAGTAGTGTGGCTTTTGCAATCCTCCTAAAAATTATTTAAATTGTTTAGAATATAATATTTATGTAACTCATATACATATTAATTATAAGTTATATCAGTGGAGATTATTATTTCAAAATTAATATCTCTGAATACTATCAGATTTTAAAATATTTTATTGGGGTCAGTGTTTAAATATTTTGTTTTAAAAACATGGGAGTGGGGGATAAAGTTATCGGATTTATTGGCAGCTTGTATTGAAATATGCCATTATTTCTTTGATTTGTTAATGTAGATTTCATTGTTAATCAAAAGTTTTAAATAAATTTTAGTTTGTTACGATATCACGTGCGTTTATCAGTAAAGAGAATATCGACGTAATTATATATATTTAGTAAAGTATTTTCTAAAGATTTTACAAGCCTGGTTTTATAGATATTTTTTGATGCATGCCTCCCATTCACCGACGATTCTCGTGCTTCTTCTCTAGATTATGAATTATACATTTGGTTAGAATTAATTATGTGCGCGAATATAATTTCAGAGATTTTCAATTATTTACAGATTGGGCATGTGATCGTATTATTAATTTATATGATGATAATCATTTGGTGGCTACTAAATGCATATTGTTCAGAATATTTAAAAGTGCAATATTCATATATGTGACTATGATAAGATGTCTGATTGAAATCGGTGCTACTGTCATCTACTAAGCAAAATTAAGAAGAAATGTATATAAGCACATATACCGAACTTAGTTTTAACATACGTAACCAACTTTTATTCATTTAATAGCTAAGATTATCGATTTACTAATGAACTTGCTCCAGGATGGTAGTCAGAAAGATATTAGAAATATTATACAATTGTATACTTTACCTAAGAATTAGAATTAGTACCACTGAAGTAATGTAATATAAACAGATTAAATAACGGTTAGGGTATTTTGGTTAGCTATAGAATTCAATAACTCAAAATCATTTTAGTATGTGTTTAATATAACTCAATGCATTTCTAATAAATTTTACTTTGTTTATTTAGTAGGTCTCTTTTATTAGGTATTTTAATTTGTATTATTACCTGCTGATGGCCAACTGTATATATATTATAAGAAATAGACATAAACTTACTAGTAGTGTCAAGCATTGGTGGTCGAGAGGTCAGCGACGACGGCTTTACAAACAGTTGTCCCGGGATAGCGGGTTCACTTCCCGGCTGATGCTATAACACATGAGAAAAAAAACTTACTAGTAGTGGCTGAAAAAATCTGTAGGGGGGTAAATAGTTTGATGCCCTCATTAATAAATTATAACTTTCCTATATAAAGATCAGTAGTTAAACCCCTAATGAAAGTTAATGTTTTAATGTATGACATTCTAGATGATAAATCTAGTGGCACCCCCTAGAAAAGAATGTTAGCAACACCTGCAAGTCTTGACTAACTGTTATAATATATATAATAAATAATTCTAAGATTTAAATATATATATATAATTGAAATAGATAAATAATTCTAAGATTTAAATATATATATATAATTGAAACAGAGGTAACTACCTCGTATTGAGTTAGTAATGTTAACAACTATAAAAAGTTAGAATGATACCAATCTATTTTTTAGCTCTGTTATTATATAAACTTATATAATTTTAACAGAGCTAAAAGACAGATTGGTATCATTCTACCTTTCGTAATTGTTGATGTTATATAACTCAATGGTATATAGTCATTTTAATTTCAATTACATATATTTAAAGTTATGATTATTTATTATTACATTTATTAAACAGATTTTTCATTGGATATTTAGAGATTGCTAAAACTAAGACTCCTTGATCCTCTAAATATATTAATGATGATTTTAAATAATTTTGTCTGCACATAATTGCAAATAGTAAACCAAATTTACCCTATAGTGTAAAACTATGTCAAAAAACTAAGCTTAATAACAAAAGAGCTAAGATAGATTGATATCATTTTATCTTTTCATATTTTTTAACTCAGTAGAAGGATAGTTACTTACATTTAATTAAATATTTATACTTAATAAATGTACAATTTACTTAAAAACTAAACTATTTAAATTTTTAAGTTTAAAATGTCAATTTTCTAATAAATTTTAAAATATTTATATATTGTTTTCATGATTATAAAATTGCATAACAAACCCTCTTAAGCAAAAAAACAACAACAAATAAATCAATTTAAACCCTTTGAGACCGAAAGGCGCCCATTTCGCAAAAAAAAAGTTTGCAATTTCGAACGCAATAGCACGCAAACCGTATAGGTCACAGTTACGGGTCTTTTTTCTTTCTCTCCGCCATTTTTCTATCTTTTTGTACGTCCAAAAAAATTTTCTGTGCGATGAAAATTCGATTTTTTTATAGCAATTTTTGTAAAGTACGTTATAAAATTTTATAAATTTTTTTTTCTTTCTAGATTTTATCAATGTATAAACAAAATAACCGCACAAATGGCTTCTTTCGCTGCTGAACGTAATTTTGATTGATTCTGATGAAGACTTTTTTGTTTGTGTTTGATTCTGAGGTTTTGTCATATTTCACCATTACCCATGAGTATTCAATTCCTGATGTATTTCATTTATTTTTTATACAAAATTATATATTTGCAGCTGATCTATTTCATTTATTTTTTATACAAAATTATATATTTGCACTGAAAGCAATAGGTATGTTTCAGAGTGGAAGGCATTACCGAAGTGGGTTGGTCTGTCACCCGCTGAGTTGAATGCATTTTTTGGTATGATTATTCATGTTTGTACTATATCACGCATACCAAAACTAAAATTTATTTGGTCTAAAAATGAATATTTGCATCAACCGGTACTTGCTAACTTGCTAGAGTTATGACCCGAGATCGATTTTTTGGTATTCTAAATAATTCACAATGCCTCCCAATGCTGAATCAACAGTCATCATCATCATCTCCCACTGATATATAATAATTGCTTGTAATTCCTTTGGGTTATTTATTTTATTTTA
Source organism: Epiperipatus broadwayi (assembly GCA_028023455.1). NCBI lineage: Eukaryota > Metazoa > Onychophora > Udeonychophora > Euonychophora > Peripatidae > Epiperipatus > Epiperipatus broadwayi. The sequence continues at coordinate 453,664 of JAQFVV010006415.1, forward strand.
TTTACTGTTTTTATTCATTTCATTGTAGATAAGTTTTTAATTACTTTGAAACATACTTTGCTATTATGGTCTCCTGTGAAATAATGCATAATTTAGCTCACCCTCACCCTCATGATATTTCAATAATATAATAATTATTTTTTACACCCATAACTTAGAATTTACTATGTTTTTATTCATTTTATTTTAGAAACAAATTTTTAATTTATTTCATCACATACTATATTTTTATTCATTTCATTGTAGAAAAGTTTTTAATTACTTTGAAGCATACTTTGCTATTATGGTCTCCTATGAAATAATGCATAATTTAGCTCACCCTTTCTCCGATGATATTCCAATAATATAGTAATTATTTTTTACACTCATAACTTAGAATTTACTATGTTTTTATTCATTTCATTGTAGATAAGTTTTTAATTACTTTGAAGCATACTTTGCTATTATGGTCTCCTATGAAATAATGCATAATTTAGCTCACCCTTTCTCCCATGATATTCCAATAAGATAGTAATTATTTTTTACACTCATAACTTAGAATTTACTATGTTTTTATTCATTTCATTGTAGATAAGTTTTTAATTACTTTGAAGCATACTTTGCTATTATGGTCTCCTATGAAATAATGCATAATTTAGCTCACCCTTTCTCCCATGATATTCCAATAATATAGTAATTATTTTTTACACCCATAACTTAGAATTTACTATGTTTTTATTCATTTCATTGTAGATAGTTTTTAATTATTTGAACATACTTTCTTTATGTCTCCTATAAATAACATAATTTAGCTCACCCTTTCTCCCATGATATTCCATAATATATATTTTTACACCCATAACTTAGAATTTACTATGTTTTTATTCATTTCATTGTAGATAAATTTTTAATTACTTTGAAGCATACTTTGCTATTATGGTCTCCTATGAAATAATGCATAATTTAGCTCACTCCACCCATGATTTTTTAATAATATAGAAATTATTTTTTACCCCCATAACTTACACTTTACTAAAGTTATTACTGTTATTTTTTTTTGATCCACACTAAAACCTTGCATTTCTAATAGATATCCCGCATAGAGGGCCTAGAAAAACAACTGCTTGCAAACATTGAACATATAGGCTGATTAGTAAAAAAGCGAAACTGAAATTGTCACTTTTTGCCACATTACACCAACAAACTGTAACTCAGGTAGGTCATGTTATATATTATTTTTTCCTGCATTTTATGACGAATGTGATGAAGCTGTCTATGAAATTGTAATTTTAGGTTATACATTTCAAAATCGAGAGTTTGTGAACCAATAATAAATAAAAAAATTTAAAATGTGAAAAATATCCTTTTTTTTATTATTTTTTTGTGGTAATGACTACTTTATCAGCTTTATTACATTCTTTCATATTTGCACTTTATAAAAATGTATATATATTTTTATTTATTGTAATAAATTAGACATTTCATTTAAAATTGTATGTCCTGTAATTTTTTCTGGGAATTCAAAATGGCCGAGGTTATTTAATGTATATTTTTGAAAATATATTGTTACTCCCTCACACAAGAATTTTTATCCAAGAATTTACCATAATAATCATCAATTTGTGCTCAGTATTCATTTTAATAATCTTTTAAAAATGATGGTCATGTTTAATATCTGCCATTTTCTGATAATCTTAAGAAAAGCAATCTATCTCTATCATATAATAAAATGATAAGATTCATTATTCATTATATAATTAAAAAAAAAATTTGATCACATACTGAAATAGTAAACTTCACCAAAATAAAATATAAAATGTTACATTACAATAGCTGAAGTACAAAATTTATTTATCTAATCTTTATTTAATATCTTCATAATAATAGTTTCACAAACTCATTTAAAGCAACAGGTTATCAATTGTAAATATTGAAAATATTCTTCCTCTATCTTTTCCCTTTTCACCATTTTATTTAACTATTTCCACATATATCTTTACACATTATATATATTTTAATTATTATATCACGAATATTCATTTAATATATATCATTACTCCATTATATTTATCCACACTATATATATTATTTTAAGAAATTCAAATATATATATTATAATTTTTAATTTTTTTAATTTTATTATATCATTTCAGATTTTACTTTTGATATTTAATATTCTATTTTATTTTTACATTATATATTTTTTTAATCAACATATTTAAAGAGAGTTAAAGAAAATTATTATTTTTAAATTTTTATTATTGTTTTTTTTGAAGATATATTTTATATCTTTTATTTTTTTTTTCCCAATCACATGATTTTAATTTATAATATATTTTTTTTACCCTTTTTTTTTTTCCCCTCCCCACCCCCAATATTTTCATTAAAAAGGAAAATTAAACATTCTAATAAATAAATAAAAATTATGGTTTAAATTGTTTTTATTTAATATCTTAGTAATAATAATATTTCAAAATTATTTAAAATTATTATGCTTCCATCATAAATCACCACTAAAAGAAAAAAATGAAATATCTACCATGATATAATTTGAAAACAATGAACACATACATAATAAAGTGAATCAAAAATGAATTAGAAATGCATATAAAAATAATTAGATACATTTTTTTGCTTGTCATATTTTTATTTAAACATATTCACAATTACTATAGAATGACAATCATTAATTTCAGTTTTGCAACAAAATAAATACATGATAACTAAAAGGATTTATCATGTACATAAAGTACACCAAAAATAAATTAGAAAATATATGCTATGTGTACTAAAAGCTTTTTTTTTTTTACTTGCTTAATTTTATTATGGTATTTTTCATAATATGATAAAATCATCAATTTGAACAATGAAATCTAATAATGAAGTCTCAATTTGCAGCAACAAAAAAGTTTCATTTCTTACCTACCTATTTTTTAAAAATCTTATTCCAGTAATATTCAAAATACATTAAAAATAAATTAGAAAATATATGCTATATTAATTTAAAATTCTTTTTTTTTTTAATTTTACTTGCTTTATTTTAATAAATAATGATTTAATTAAGATACTGTCTTTGACATCATTTTAAATAATATAGCTATTATATATAGCATATTTTAAATAGTAAAGAAAAACCAAAAAACAGTAACATTAAAGTGCTTAGTAATAAACTATTTATTGAGTATATTCACACATTAGTGTTTTTAATCAACAATATGCAGTAATAAAAACATATTCATTAATTATTGCTGATCTTTAATTTTTTATGTTTAAGAGGATTTTATTGATCAAATGCACATAGTTTTTTTTTCTTTCACATACATAGAATAGCAGTAGAACTTGTAAGAATTTTAGTTTTAATGGTAGTGAAATTATATATAGTCATATATTTTATATACTTATTCTTAAAATTAAACTATTTTATTTAAATAAGATATTGAAAGCTTCTGTATATTTCGAATCAATGGTAACAAATTTTTTCTAAAGAAATCTATTACAAATGCTTATCTTTTACACAGATTGGTTTATGATGAGTTTTGGATAAGAATGCATGTCCATGATATACATTCTTACTTAAAATAAATATCTAATTAATGAAAATTATTAATATATATATTTTCTACTGTGAATACTTTCGTTAAAGTAATAATGGTTCATAAATGTCAAAACAAAATATTAAATACTTTTGTGATGATGATTGTTATGAAGTATTGCATAAATTAAAGCACATGATAACAATGTTCTCCCAAAATGTAAACTTTTATTTGGCTTACATTTTTACATTTATGCAAGATTACACTGAGTGACATTTTTAAAAAAGATGTAACTAATATAGACCAAAAGATATAGCAATTTAATGCAAAGGCAATCCTAGAAAAGATTTCGAGCACAAATGTTCTGCAGAAGAAAATATATTTCAAATTAACAACTAAGAACACAAACAAGAAAAATGCCAGTCACATGATTATTTTATCACTTTTTAAAAAAAGTAAATTATCTCTTTTAAATTAATATTAACCAATATGAATTTAAAGTTATGCAAACTAACGGGTGATTTTTGATAAATACTAGTTTTTCTTTTTTCATTAGACAATAATGCAATGTTTAGGTATAATATCAACTCATGTCAAATTTTCAGTAATATACATTCATCGTATTCATGTAAAGATGTGTGTTGTTAACGTATAAGATATAAAGAATAAACTATGAAGCTCTTTCTGATATTGTAGAAATTAGAGATTTTGCACTGAATGGTGTAGAAGATGTCTAAATTGTTAAAAAAACAACGAACTGAATTCATAATTATAGAGATGACTATAATTTACTAAAAAATAAGGTGCTTGTATAAATTAAACATTAGCATACGCACTTCATCCAACAAGATTGTCTTCAACTGTAAATGAATTTAAATTCGATTCTAAAAGTATAAACACAATTACATATTGTTCGTTGTTGAAAAAAAGAAATTGAATGCCTTACACCAAATGCTTAGTTTAATATATCAGTCAAGCTTGCAAAACATTTTTCGGATTACAAAATTGTTTACTATTAAATGCATAAATTTACATATAAGCAATATTAAATGAAACATAATTTATCACACTATTAATTTTACATATTTATAAATCATATGTCAAATAATTAGCAAAATCAATTTTCAACTTGAAAAAACTCTTCAGATTTATATAAATAAATTACAATAAAAGAGGTTAAAATTGATAGGTCTTTTTTGTATTTTAAAAAAAAAATTTACGTTACTGAAACGAGGTCAAAGAATTTACTTGATTTCAATGTACCAAAACAAGCGTAATTTAATATAATTAGTTAAATCTTACAATTCTTGTTTATAATTTCTCTTTTTTTTTTTTTTTAGATCAATCCACTTAGAATGTTTCAGTTAAAATAAAACACTTTATTTGTTATTATATATACAGACAGATGTTCAATTAATAAATAAACCATCAAAACATGCTGAAAAATTGCTGATTGATAGAAGGTTTTTGACACTAAAATAAAATAACACTGCAAAGTTAAAGATAAATCCCAATAAAGCTTCATTATCAAGAAATTTATTTAACACAAAATATGCATAGTATTATGATATACAGGATAACAGGTTAAGCTTGGTTAAAAGGTTGAGTTCTCATGCATGTATTATTATGTGGACATTGGTCTATCTTGTACAACTTTGTATTGATAGTGGTTGCAGTATTTCAATTGAACGACATTGTGTTCCTGCAACAGGTTGATGCTTAGAGTGACCATAGAGAATTTATAGGGATGATAAACATATTGCTTTTTGATGGTGGGTTTGATGTGAGTTTGTTGCAGTGTTTGCATTATTGTTGTATTGGGACTTCAAACAGTCTGCATGTCTCAAAGAAGGCCACAGAGAGGATTTCATCCCTTTTTTTGATGTTGTTGATGATGTTAATGAAGAGTTGGAGAGGATTTAAATGAGCTCCTTCAAAGGCTAGCTTGCAGCGGACTGACCAGATGGAAAAGGTGAGGAATGTGGATAGTCTTATCCATGCAAATGTTTTTGTGCCAAGGCAGTGCTGGATTGAGTTAATTATTTGAAAGTTGATCTTTGAGTTTGTGTGGATTAATTGTTTGATACTGCTGAGATTGGGGCAGATGTTTAAAATGTGCTCAAATATCTCTGATTCCCGGCCACAGAGTTGGCATAGTGGGTCAATGTTATTGAATCCTCTTCTGTTTACCAAAAACCATTTAGTTGGTAGGGCATCAAGATTTATTTTAATTATGAAGTCCAGGAATTTTGCTTCGAGGCTCCAAAATTTAAACTGTGATATGATTTTCTTGTTGGATATGTTAAGTCTGGAAATAGGAGAATATATTTGAGGATGCTGTAGATTATATGCATCCCAGTATTTCATTTTGGAGGAATAAGCAGTTGCAGGACAGTTGTAAAGGCATTGAGAAGCAGAGGTTAAGGATGATATCCAATCCTGTTTGAGAGGTGGTAGTTGGTCGGTGGGATCAACTGGCATATAGACTTGGAAGTTGTTAAAAATAAGGGTTAATTTATGAATAAGATTGTGGCTTTTTTGGAGAAAAAATGTATAGGGGGAGTGGAGCGAAAGACCATTCAGGCAGCAGGGACGGCGCATGCCTTCTAGACTGATGGCAACAGTTTTCCCACCCCAGAACAACCTAGAGCAAAGTGAGTTAATTTTACTGACAAAGATTTTGGTAGGTTTAATAATTGGGAGATAATAATTAATTTTGGGGGAAAGGACCATGTTGAGTAAGGCCACCTTCCCATGAAGTGAAAGGTAAACCTTAGCAAGTGATGTTGTTATTTTGCTGGCAGATTTTAATATTTCATTTTGTATTTGTGATGTGATGATAGTAGGTGGTTTGTGAAAGGGAATACCTAGGAAATTCTGTGGTTGTCCAAGGAAGTTAGTTGTAATCTTCTTCCCTGTAGCAATTCTCCATGCAGATGATTTTTGAAGATTGAAGGAATGTTTATATTGGTGAGTGTAGTCATTTAAAATTTTGTTGAGATGACCAAGATATTTTTGTGATGGCAAGACTATGAAGATATCATCCATATATGCGAGGATTCCTATCTCCCTCTTTAGTCTGGGAATGTAGACTCCTGGAAGTTGTCTTTGAATGTCTAACAGGAGTGGATTGATGTAAGCAATGAAAAGAATCGCACTAAGAGGGGATCCTTGTGGAATAGAATGTGATGGTTTGAAACTGTCAGAGGTTCTTCCATCTAAGGATATCAGTATGTGTCTGTTTCTAAGAAGATTACTTATGATTTGGAGGTATGGCTTGGGTACCGCATAGTCAGCCAGAGTTTTAAGCAGGATGTTGATCCTGACTGAATCAAATGCGGCAGCTATGTCCAATTGAACAGCAATTGGTTTAGATTTCCTGTTTGTTCTTAAGTGATCAACTAGGGATTTAACTTGGGCCATAACTAGGGTGGTTGATGAGCCTTTTTTGGCAAACTGGGATGGAGAAATGTATTTGAGTATACCTTCTTGAATGATATCTTTTATAGTGGATTCAATGATTTTTATAATTAGAGGGGACATTGAGATGGGTCGAAGACTCATGAGCTCCGATGGCGGTTTATTTTTCTTAAGAAAGGGTTATGGCAATCGGGTAAAGATTGGGGATAATTTTGTTTCCATCTGTTAGGTGGTCTATCATTCTATGGATAATTGGTATTGAAAATGTGCTGAGGTGGGCTAGAATGAAGCGGGGAATGCCATGAAGCCCAGGATGAATTCGATCCCTAAGGGATGTGATTTTATTTTGTAGCATGGATTCCGTTATGCAATGCATGTCTGGAACTTCTTCATTTTTCCATATAGTGAGTGGTGTTTCAGGATCTTTTTGAAGAATTTCCTGGAAGTGATGCTTAATGCCTTCCAACATTTGTTGACCAATCCAGGATTCCCCATTAGAAATAATTATTGAGGGTGTATTTTTTATTCTTGATGTTCCAAGGGCCCAGCAAATGTAACCAAGGGTCCAGCAATGTTGAGATTCAAGGAACAATTTTTCTCTCTTGATGGATAGGTATTCTGCTAGTTTTTCCTATTGTGTTTTGTATTTCAATTTTAAGGAGATAATATCTTTAATGTTGTCTGTGTTACTTGGAATTTTTTTCAAGTTTGGAGCTTATGTTTTGTAAATCATTAAGCAATTTAACTGGACCTTTCAGCTTTCGTGTGTAGTTACTTATGAGTGATTGTATGACTTCAATGAATGCAAACCATGCAACTTCAATGGGTTGTGATAGAATGTCAATTTTTTTGAAATAAATGTAGGACTCTGAGATGATAGCTTCAGTCGCTGTTGTGCGGGTTATCATGCGAAGAGTTTGGCGACTGTATTCTCCAGTGTAAAGTGTCTTGTCAGGAAGAAGTTTGATAATTTGTGCGAGGTGGTCTGAGTATGTTACCAGTTGAAGCTGTGCTTCAATTTGGAAGTGCAATTCTGGTGAATAGTAGAAAAGATCTATGAGACTTTTACAGCTTTATGTGTAGAAGGAGAAGGATCCTGGGGGCAGAAATCCCTCACCGCACATGAGAGTTTTATTGATTAGGTGTAAGTATTTATTGTTGAAGTGGGCATAGTTCACATTGAAGTCACCTAGGAGAAGTGTTGGTAATGAGTTGGAGTGTAGTACCATATTTATTGTATGTATGATGTGATGAAAATTATTGACTGTGTTTTGAATATAAATGAACAGGATGTTGAAGATGAAGCCACTGTAGTTAACTTTGATTATGACTATGTTACCATCTAAGTATAAAATGTTGAAATCATTAGGTGGTTTATTTTTGTTAATGATGAAACCTACCCCTCCGGAAGCAGTGGTGGCAATGGAGAATTTAGTGTAACCAAAGTTTTTTAGAATCTGAGTGATTTGTAAGTTTGATTTTATGTGGAATTTAGTTTCGGCCATAAAGAAGATGTGGGCTGTGTGAATATTCAACCACTGTCTTATGGCATATATACGTTGTAGAGAGTTTAGGCCTCTCACATTGGTACCAACAATTTTAAGATACATTATAATTGGTTTTTAAAATTTTCAGGTAGAAAAATGTGTCAGTGAATTCATTGTACAATTCAACAGTTGAATTAGCTGCGAGTTGTTATGTGTCTCCTGGAGTAGGTGACCAGTCCACAGAAGAGTCTACTGACTGACCGAAGTCAATGGTTTCCGGTAGCATAACTTCTACATCATTATGTTGAGTGTTTGCTTGGGCTTTGACATCTTTAGATATATTCTCATTTATTGAAAGTTCTTGCTCATTAGTCAGTTGCATATTTTTGGTTAGCAATAAAGTGGCGCCCTTTCTTCTTTTGTTGGATTTGTCTTTTGAAGTTGTAGGATTTTTAGGTAGAGTTGCTTTTGAGTTATTGGATTTGTTTTGTATATCATCATCAGAACTAGGTCCACTGGAGTGGGTATGTTTTTTCTTTTCTCTTTTTCTTTTTTGTCTTTTCTCTTTTGTCTCTTGATGTTGAGGTTTGAAAATATCTGTGTTAGTAGGTTGAAGATTTATCATAGTCTCATCTGATTCAATGTCAGTTTCTTCACTTGAATCACTGAACTCATATGTTGATACACTGTCTATTTCATCATAGACTCTTTGTGCACGTTCATGAGGATTGTGATCTGGTTTGTTGGTGTCATTTGTCTTTGAACCATTTGAACCAATTAAAGAGGGTGAGGTAATAGTGGTGTTGTGTTGCATCTGTGTTGATTTGGTATCAGGATGAGCCAGTTCTGGTGATTTGAGGATTTGAATGTCAGTAACACAGTTAGTGGTTTTGGATTCTGAGCTAGCACCACAATATAAAAACGGAATTTAAATTGTTCAAAATAAAATTTTGATGTCAAACTATCATTGACTTAATCATATTTAACACTTACCTATTCATAGTATCCCATTTTTATATAATGTATGAACAGATGCATGAAATGACAAGAAGTTAATCCATTTTCCTAAGCAAAAGACTTTAATTTAAGCCAAGCATAGCATATAATATCTAGATCAGTAATAGGCAAATTTCAAATCGCTCATGCAACCAACCCTTGCAAATACATATACATACGATGTTCAACATCATTGTAAAATTGTCCAAAATAGATTTTAAAAGCTTCATTCTATAAAAATTCATTGAAAATAAAAAAATAATAGCAATACTTTTCTGGATTACGAGTATCTCATATATTGGAAAGTAAAAGCATTTTTTTACATGTGGTTAGCTAGAAATCTTATGAAAGTTCATGTGGTCCATGATCAGAAAATTTTATTCATTCATGGTCTAGTTATTCCAACTAGTTTCAAATACACATAGATATACCATCACAAAGTCATAATATTTCATTAAATTATATTTAGTGTATCATAAAAATCCAACAGTACAGTGGAATGGTAAACTATGCTGTATCTAACTACATGACTTAATTATATACTATTCAAAAAAAATGTAAACAAACAGCAATAACAAAAAAAAAACATTAAAGTCTGTAAATTTTATGATAACTGAGCAGTGTTGTTTTCTTTCTCTAAATACTATACACAATTACATTTTTTAAAAAAAAGTAAAATTTATAAATAAATTTTACAATATACCAGTAATCATTTTTCTGTCGCAATATGTTGAAAACACATATATTTTATTCTTCAATTTATTATCCTTTTTGTATTTGGTATCAATAAACATCACATGATCACCACTTCTTATGCTTGCTCTTAACTAGTCTAGGGATATTGGATGAGTAGACACTAGATGGGGATTTTATACACCAGCCTTCTGGCATCCATTGATTACTCTGGCTTGCAGTGAGTGGCAATACGTATAGAGAGTTTTGCCTGTTTGTATTTGGTATGCAATATTTTACGAAATAAAATATTTTCTGAACATAAAGCTAAAAGTGTTAGAAAGTTTTAGAATATACTAAAGTTGATACTGACTTAAAAGATCAAACGAATTAAAGAGATGCTAATTTCTTGATAACAAGACCAATGTTATATTTCTATAAGAGAAAAAGTTATTGAAAAAAAAAAAGAATTTTATCCAGAGCATATTTAATAGTGCCAAATGTCAGATATATCACCATATTATTTTAAAAATAAAAATGCAATAATTAAGTTTTTTCTTTTTTTATTGATTCAGTGAATGCATGAATGAACACACACTCAATAAAATGTATGTAAATATGACCCCTCAATTTAGTACTAATAACTATTTCATTTTTATTTTTCAAAACTTTGTTTATAATTATAATCTTAATTTGTAAAAGATACTATACATATAAAAAGCATCCATGTTATATGTATGTCGAGAAGTAGTGTACATTTGCCATTCAATAAACAATACACATTCTATTCTAATCAATATTTATCAATCAAACACAAGGTATTATCCATTATATATGTTTATACATGGGGCGATGGCTTGGATTTTAATCATCCTGTTTAGATTGTACCAATTCAAAAAATGTAATTTAAGAAAAATGTTTTTGCTTGATTCCTAATTAGTCAACCATCAGTTTACAACCTATTATTTAATAATCATTTATTTGTTGAATGGGTAGTTAGTTATTCAAAAGGTCAAATGACAAAGAAAGCAGTTGAATTATAAACAATTGATCAGTTTAATATATTATATATATTTTCATTAATTAAGAATTTCTAAAAACCTTGATTTAAGAGGACTTGGGACTCTTATAATTGAACTATTTTTTATTTATCTTGAATGGTAAACAAAAAAAATATTGTTTCTTTTCTCCACCTAATCTTGTAATAATTTAATGTACATTAATATTTAACAAAACCACTTTTGTAAAATAGGATAATAGTCAAAGGAACATTTACAATCAGACTTATACAGTATGAATTATGAATTTACTCATGCATTCACTAAAGCAATAAGAATAGAAAAACTAACTACCATATTTTTATTTTTTTAAATAAAATACATATCAAAATCCTGATTTTCATGACTATTGAATAAACTTTAGTTAAAATCCTTTCTTTTTCTTTCACTAATTTTTTTCTCTTATGTAAACATAGTAGTGATCTTATTAGCAAGAAAATAGAATCTCTCTAATGATTTTGATATGTTTAAAACAATTTCAACTTTTTGTATGTCCAAACATATTGTAAAACTTTTTAGTATTATGCTTAGAAAATATTTTATGAAGTAAAAATACTGCATATCAAATTCAAAAAGGATAATAAAAAAAGAATAAAATGTATGTGTTTGTTTTTCTTATTTGTTTATTTAAGTTTTTGTTTATTTGTTTACATTTTTCTTTGGATGATGTATAAATGAAGTTGTGTAGTTAGAGACAGCATAATTCATGGCTCCACCCTGAATATAGATTTGTTTCACTTTTAAAATCAAGATTTAATATGTTACATATAGAAAATATACTGATGTGACTCTCAGCATAAATACTTAAAATATATTGTTATATAGAAAATAGATCATTGATAATGATGTGGTTATGAATTTGCATTTTACTTAAGTCATAATAGATCCCATGATTTAAATTATCCCTGTGCCCACATTATAAATCTTTTTTATTTTATTTTGGGCAATTATATAAAAGTCTCTAACAATTCAGTTTCTACCAGTATTCATGGAATTAGATGAAGAGAATAGTATAAAAAATTGCCTTATATCTTACTCATATAAATCTCAGAAATTCATAACACAGATCTTATAGTTTTTTCATCACTTACCTTAAACTTAATATCAAAATTTGGCTTAATAGATTATTGGAAAAGGTTAAATTTAATCTTAAGTTATTGAAAAAGAATCAAAAATCTATAATATATAGAAAATTTCCTTCATTTGATTCATGCAATTTACAAGTTGTATTAAAAAATATTACATACTGTGAAAAGTAACAATATGTAAACCAATTTTGTCTGATTTATAGAAAAACATTAAAATGATACTTTACATTAAAAAAAAAATCTTTGAAGTATTTTCAAATTTTGGCACCTATTTTTATATATGCATTTCACAAATGAATGACGAATACCTATGGAACACTTTTATCAATAACTTAAGAGATATTTCTATATTATCTATCTTATATACTATAAATTGTGATGTTGTGTATATCTTGCTTTAGAAATAGTATGCTTGACATCCATTTATTAAAAAAATATCACATATCACAATTGTCATGACAGCCAAATCCTCTCTCCTTTGAGATGGCAATGTAAATTATAGTCCTATGGTCTACAAGTAAGAACTTAGTAGGAGAGTTTTACTATTTTCTTCACCTCTAATTCTGGATTTATTTTTGTCAGTAACAAAAGTTTTCTTAATTTTAGAACAAAAAAGATAAATAATACAGGCATTAAATCCCTTTTTACTCACATTAAGAGAATTCTCATGGCTGTTGCAAATGTTATATCCACTCACTATCTGGATAGTGAAAAACTCTAATTTTTAATATAAAGCATATACAACAAAAAGCTTATTTTTTTGATCCCTGAATTATAGTGAGGTTTTAGACATAGTACTCTTAAACAGTAGAATTGTTATCTTACAGCTCTAAAGTCATTTACTTTTTCCTCATAATCAATATATTTATAATGAATTCAAAATATCTTCATGTTATTTTTTCATGGTATTTTCAAAACTTTTTGTGGTAAATAGGATGAGATCAAACCAACTTTTATTTTATAGTTGAAGAATGCCTCCAGAGAACTTTTAATATGTGAGTAATAGACTTTGATCTTATTTAATCGAATAAACCTTGTAAAGATTTATTTTCATTCTATATTTATGTTATGATCAAATTTTCAATAGTGTTTCCTTATGTACAATTTTAAGATGGGCTCAATCACATTTCAAATAATTTTGTCTGCGAACCTTCTTTTGTTATCTAATTAAATTTTTGTTGATGCTCTTAAAATATAAAAAAATGCACATAAAAATGATGGTCTATTTCCTCAGTTCTAAGAATCTCAACATTGTGACACAATCCAAATAAACTACAGTAAATTTCATCACAAAATCAGGTAAGTTTAAAAATCTAGCATGTTGACTTAAATCAAGAAATGAGTTAAAATAAAATTAGAGGTTTTATTACTGAATTTTTATTGAAATTCTTTTTAATAATGCATAGATCTTTATGAAGAGATTATTTTCAGAAGTGGATAGAAATAGACAAAAAACTTTAGGGTATGACTGTATTTAAGTATTAATTAATTGTTTAAAAGTAAATAATGAAAGCTCAAAATATGAATTTCTTCACAAAATAATTATGATAAACAAAATCTGTGCTAAATATGAATAATTAGAATAACTATAGAAGATAAGATTCATAAAATTATTTTTGGAATATCTAATATTAAATATTAAATTCCAATCAATTGCAATTAAAGTTTTATTCATCTCTTAACTCAAAACACTCAAAATACAACCCTTGCAAAATGAAATAAATTAAGTTTTACTATTATCTCATAAATTTATTTTTAAGGAATCAGAAACAGAAATAACAAACTGAAAACGAAATTTAATGCTAATGGTTATTTTTTTAAATGTCTTTGCAAATAGTTGTATATATATAAATGTAAATTGGTTTGTTGATACAACTTGCATACAAATAATAAAATACTATTTTTAAATAAAACTATTCATTAAAAATTCATAACGAATAATTAATTTACAATATAATAATTTTTCTTTTAATTGAACAGAATTTAAATTTATCGTTTTGTTTTTTTTTGAAATTGTATCAAAGACTATATGTTTGTCAGAAAGATATTAATGTCAATAATTAAAAAATGAAATATTATTTAAAGTATACGTATTTTAGCATTTATAATTTTAATAACATTTCTTAAGCTCTCTATTAAAAACTTTCATAAATTTATTTGAAACTTTATGCTATATTAGTAATATTGAAACATTAATCACTAATCAACAATGCAGTTAGAAATCCAGCAATCCAGTAATCTTGTGTTTCTAGCCTTCCTGATTAATGACTTTAACAGATTAAAAGCATATAATAATCATTCAATAATACATCTTTTATGTCCTTATTATAAATGTCCTGTGTTATGAAAGGATCAGATTGCTATAGAAAATGTAAACACATGTTTAATACAAATATTAATCATTAATTTTAATGTCTATGGTTTTTCATATATAGTTACAATATATTTGCACATTAAACGAATAGAACATCATCATCATTATTATTAGTAGTATAATAATAATAATAAAATATTATTACTATTATAATAATAATAATAATAATAATAATAATAATAATAATGATGATGATGATGATGATGATGATGTCAATACTAGAAATAGCAAACAAATATCTGATCAAGCAATACAAAAAATGACAACTAGAACCTAAGTTCCTAGATTTTATAATCAAGATGAATTTGAATGCTTTACCTACTAAATATTTTTTACATCACAGAAGAATGTACAGGTCAGTTGATCCATTCTGTGGCCTTTGCCATATGGCTGAGAAGACTTTACAGCATATAATTTTCAACTGCAAGGCCTTGGATCAGACTAGATGGGCAAATACAGAAGAAAAAATACTACAATGATGCAAATTATGTCAACTTACAAAGGTAGGTCTGTACCAGCCATAATGGCCTCAATGTTTGTCTTATATGCACTTTGGTGCACTAGGTGTGTGTTCGTATTGGGTAATAACCCCAGAAGGCATCCAGCCACATTTAAGAATAAGTTGAATAAAATTCAAGTTAGAGACAAGCAGATGACCAGCACTGATATTTATGCAGCTACTTGGTCCCTGCTCAGACAAACAGCAAAGTTATAAAGAACGAAAATTAAAGAAAGCATGGTCCAGATTATGCTCCTATTGAACAATGTGATTAATTAACATTTCTAAAGTGGATAGAAACATGTAAAATTACCCGTATATATATGTACTCTTAAAAAAATGAATATTGTAGCACTTGAAATTGAACTGACAATAATAAGATTCAACATGTATCTTGCTATGGCATTGTAATACTATGTAACAAAAAGGATCAATAAAGTTTACTATTGTTGAAACTTAATAATAATAATAATAATAATAATAATAATAATAATAATAATAATAATAATAATAATAATAATAATAATAATAATAATAATGATGATGATGATGATGATGATGATGATAATAATAATTATATAAAAACCAAGCCTTTATCAATAACCTCCCTACTCCTTACTTTAGCAAATATAAAATCTAATTAATAGCAGTACTGTATTAATATTAATAGCATTAATATCTGCTGCAGATTTATTTATAATACGTTAAGCATATTTAATATTTATTTTTTATACTGACACAGCATAGTAATCAAAATAAATAATTTAATAAACATTTACATGGTTTTCCTTCCCTTTACTTTCTTCTATATGGCACTATTCTTTTTTTAGCTCATTTTGATATTGATCTGTAAGGTTTTGCAAGTTAAATTTATTTCTTCTTAAGATCAATTACACTAAATACTTGTTAAAAATTAGTGATTATATGTTGTTGTTTTTTATTCCAGTTGCTATTCTTAAAAAAAAAAATGAATTAAATACAATTAGCTAATAAAGATAAAATTGAAACTAAACTTATAAATTTATTAATACTTATTAAACTGAGTTTTATTTTAAAATATATGGAAAGTAATTTATTTAATGTACTGTGCTTGCTTTTGAAATACATGTCTATTCAAGATTAAATTTAAAAAAAGATTAAGTAAAAACAGTAACACATGTAACAATAAACTTGATAATTGAACATTTGAAGGCTCTCTCATTCATTTGAACAGATTCTATAACTTGCTAAACTTTTAGCCAGATTAATGAAATTATAAAAAAAGTAACACCTTGTTTGTGAACTGAAATATGAATTAATTTAAAAGTTTTGTTTATTGGATACCCATTAAAAAAATAAGCAATGAAAAATAGCTAACAGATGTTATTAATATGAAGATATGTGCTAAACCATTAACACACCCAATAACAACTATTCTTTATTACAAAGCATGAAAGGTGATAATAATCACACTATAAAGTTAATCTATCATAAACAGCAAAGACACAAACTCATTTAAATCAAGTAGAAATTATAATTCTATTTTAACACCACCACCCACCCACCCCCAAAAAAAACCATTATATGATATAATATTTAATAGGAGATCACATCTCGAAATAAAAATCAGGAGTTATTTTTTCACACGCATATATATATATATATATTAGTTTTTAAAAAATGGTTAAAAAGTCTGTTAAAAAAATAATAACAATTGTATTAACATAAAAATGTAGAAAGGTTTCTTTATAATCTACTCTTAATATTTACTATTAGCGATTAGTAATTAATTTATTATTGTTGAACTAATAATTTTTATATCTCTCCATCTTAATTGCTTACTAAATTACTTTACTCCAATGATAATCTCTGTATGGTCTTCAATAGTTAAATGATTTCATTTCACAATTATTTCCATAGGTACTTTACTACAAAATGGAAGCTTCACTCACATAATCTCATACTTATTTTTATAAACACCAAATGGGCAATTGTTAAACTGGCAACTATATAATTAATTTCACAACAATCCATGTCTGAATTATTCAGCCAATAAATTTACAATACTATCACCTACATATAAACAAAAATTGAATCCAAATTTTTGTTTGTGATCTAAGTTCTTATATAAACTGTAGATTTGACAATAATAACAATAAGAATGCAATTTAAATAAAGTGAGAGATAATATTACAACTCCACTTGAATCAATGGTATTTGGATTTATAAAGCAGATCTAATTTCTTACCATTTTAATAATCTTGCAAATAAATAATCATATCTAATTTAAATAAGAACCAAGCATGCTAATGTGTTTTGTATAATGGCCAATTTAGCATTATTATATTTTGTTTTTATGTATGTTTGGTGTGGTGGTTTGTTTACAAAATTATTAAAATGATTAGAAAGTAAATCTGCTATGTAATTTTTAAATAAAGACTGACTTGAATGGAGCTTCAAGAATTTAATTTTTTTTTTTTTTTCAAATTTTGATTTCATTGTTAACACTGTCTAATTTACGATCTAGATATCTAAGCAAGTGAAAAATGGAATATTTCCACACTTTTCTATGTAGATGAACTTATTTTAATAATAGATAGAATTACGAATTTGATGGCTGCATAATTTAAATGTAGATTTAAATGTGATATAAAGATTTAATGGCAGCAGGTTTTAAATTTAAATCTATTAAAAATAAAATTACAAAATTCCATAATAAAATAAACAATATTGTATCAGTATTCATCTCCCTAGAATTACTATTCCTTACATTTCCAAAACATCTAACAAACTAACTAAAGCATTAATCAATAAATTTAAAATAGGATTCAGAACTCCACATTCTAACAGATTGATCATTTTGATCGATCATTCACCCCACATATAGTATATTCCATACCATGCTCTCAAGAAGGATGCCAAGCTGTTTATTATGGTGAAACCAAAGCTACTATCAATACTAGACTTGCTCAACACTTATATACTTATAATAGAGCTCAGAAGAACAACAATATATCTTCTGTATTTTTGGAGCATACCATGAAATTTGGACACAATTTTACACTTGCTAATCCTTTTAATTTTATGCATAGAATCTAATGATCATAAGAGAAAAATAAAAGCATTTTATATTAATGAAAATATTAATGCTATAAATAGAAAAGAGGCTTTGATATATGGAAGAAATGGGCCACACACGCGCTATTTTAAATATCTTTGCATATATTTTATTATATATTTTTAAGAAAGCTATGATTACGAGGCATGGATCCTCAAAAACGTTCAGCCTATTTCTCATTGTTATAATTCTTTATTACTTCTTTATTAAAACTTTACTTATGAGTTTTTATTTATTTTTAAATGTAGATTGTTGTGTAATTTGTTAATATATATATAATCAAAATAACATATTTTTGGTATATAAGTAAAAAATAATAATTATGCATATATATAAATACAGCGTAATGAAAATGCCTACACATATTCATATATGAAAACAATTATAGTCACATTTTTACACAAAGATGCAATTTAGATTAAAAACACTTTTACAGGTGAATTGTCATTAGCAGACAAGTAGTAGTATATCACAAAGTTTTGATTCAAATAATTTCACTACTATTAATATACAAATGAGTTTACTTTAAAAAAAAAAAAAAACAACAATTATATTCTATTTTAAGATAATGATTATAGAAGCAGAAGTCTTAGTTTAATTCTTTTTGTTGTTTTTTTCTTTGGAATTATAAATATATATAATGCGCACAAGTTCATTTACATTCAAATTCAATTGTGCATAAACTTTTAGAGGCAGAATTTTAATAATCAAATAATAGAAGTTAATAACTTTTCAAAATCCATATAAGAAGACAACAGTTTATGAGTGGAACATAAAAATAAAAAAACCTGTAGTTCAAGCTAATACTACCTGGTTTGATACGATGACCTTTAATATCCTAAGGCAAACCAAATACTTCCTTATATGTAAAACAGAACAACCAATCATATATAATATTTGGTAAACATTAATTTTAACGACAATAATATATATATTTAATAAAGTAACATTATACGGAGTATTCACATATAAGTGTATAAAGAGAAAAAAAAAAATATTCACATATTTCCTAATATAATACTAGACAAAGTTAATTATTATTATCTGAATAGTAAGAATCCTAGGCTAATCGGGATTAAATTAGATAAGTGTCGATGTACTGATTTAACAAAAAAAAAAGTAATATGTCTCAGCCTTCTGATGAGGGGCATATCATACTCCAAAAGATGCTGAATCCTTGGTTTTATAATGGGGGATGTTAATGTACACAATGCCTTAAAATACGGGGTATGTGTATTTATACATATAGTATATACACATACATTACATATGAGAAAGAAATGAAAAGTAATTCATCGAAAGCTGAATAAGACAATATATATGGCTATATCATTATTAACTATGAACTTCTATTTTTTAAAATACTATTAATTAATTAATTTGTTTTTCCAAATCAGAATATGAGGAGGTTAGCTATTTTTTAAAAAAATAAGAGCTTTCCGCAAAACAGGAATGCAAATTCTTAACAGTAAATAAGAAACTGTGATTATAAACATGTTTGTACAAGTCTCCACATATGTATAGTGATGTATATGTGAATATAAGTATGTACCTATAAACATATAATATATATTTAAATTCCTGTATTTTTAATTTTGTAAAAGAAGTGATATTGAAACCAGCCCAAGTTTATTACTTCATATAAGAGGTTTTCATCCTGAAGTATGATCACATGCGGATATTTATTTGTGTGTGTGTGTGTGTGAACGCCATATTTATAAATACATAATTTAGCTAAGGCTGATAGAGAAAAGTATATCGGTATTTTTTTTCCCCCAATAAAAGAGACTGATTTCCCCATGTATGTTATTGCTTATTGTTCAGTGAAAGCAGTCAACACTTAAATAAGACCAATATCAATAACAATCTCAATCTGTTGTCAGTATAACCTCCTTGACAACAGATTGAGATTGTTATTGATATTCATCTGGTTTAAGTGATGACTGCTTTCAATGAATTTATATTTATTGACCTGTCTAACCTTGAACAATATTAGCTTATTTATTGTTGTAGTAATGATGTTTATGCTAAATTATGTCTGCTATTATTTGGGTAATATGTGTGCTCAATAAATCATATATTTGCAATGTTAAATGAAGAATTTTGGTATCACTTAATTTAGCAATTCTGATTATAATTCTTCATTTTATTTATTAATCTTCTTTTGCTCTGTTCCAATGCAGTCATTTATATTATTCTATATCAATAATTTCATAGAAAACAGTTAAAATAGCTTTAATAAAATAATAAACCAGAACTTCCTACTCCTAACTCCATGATCATATATGATCCATTTTTAAAACCTTTCTAAATTCATTTCTATTTTAGATATATTTTCCTCACTTGCAGTATATGAAGAAGTTTCAATTAGAGTGCCATTTAATCTTTTCAATTAAGAATTTTTATTTTATTATTTCAAACGCCACAATTCATTATTTCAATACAAATTATTGGATTGTGGAATTAAGATTTCCATCAGTTTTTATCAATAATACAAGCTAAATAATTTTTGATTGCAAATTATTTTTCAAACCCTTTCCCCAAAAAATATAAATTCATTTTCTGTTGAACACTCCTTAATTGATTATGATGTGACTATTGTAATTATTGCTTTAGATTTTAAAGTATTAAAAATTCAATCCTTTTATCTATTGATCTTTGCAATTCTAATTTCTTCATTTTATTATGGAATTATTTCACCTTTTCTATATATTTTTTTAGATTCTTTCTGGTCTTACTTCAGAAATTCCTGTAGTTCCTTTTATATTCTAAGTTAAGACTCTTAAAAATTCTTTTATATTGCATCTTAAAAATATAATTTTTCTTTGAGAGTAATTATTTTTCCTGCATTCTATGTTAAAAATCTTTGAATTATTATTTTTCTTATTTTATCTTTAAAAAGATTCATTAAATTTCTCCAAAGATTCTTTGAATTCTAGTCTCAATGACTGAAAATGCTCAACATAAACCCAATATTATTACCATAGTTTTACTGTTGTTGTAATTTATGGAAATATATTTATAGAAAGATTAAAATAAATATTGGAAAATTTTATATTTATTCATATAAAAAAATTACATTTATTCATGCAGAAAAGAAAAAGACAAAAAGTTTAATCCCCTCCTAAAATTTATATACACCCAATTTTCTTTTTTAAGTATTTTTTTTAAAGCTCAAAATTAGTTATTTTATTTATAAAGGATTTGAACTCAGACTTTCACATGCCCCTCAACTCTCACAACCTTGGCACTAATGTGGGCTTTGAATGTTTCATCATCAGATTTTCCATAAAATGGATGGCTGAAGAGTTGTGGGTTTGAGTAATTTGAAGCCTGTCTATTAAAGTATGAAGATTGGCTATCTTAATATAAAGCTGAGCACTGATTGTATATATGTATGGAGATGGTAATCTGGACCAACTGATGATCACATATATTGGTGATTATTTATCTTTTCAACATGTGTATGATCAGGTGGGACAGCAATATGAGATGGCATGGAGAGTTTAGGATCATGTGAAAGTCTGAGTTTGAATCAATTATATATTACATTATATATGTGCAGGTGTGTGCAAGCCTGTACAGTGTATTAATTTACATATTAAAAAATATAGTGTGTTAAAGGTCTGCCCGTCCATCGTATATGTATGAAAATGGATTATTCTCCAATACATGAGGGATCAGAATGACTAAATGGTTAACATGGGTAGGATGACAACCTTGACATTAATATGGGCTTTGAACATTCCATCATCAGATTTTCAATGAAATGGATGGCGAAGATTTGTGGATTGGAGTAATTTGAAGCCTATCCATTAAAGTATGAAGATTGGCTATCTTAATATAAAGCTGAGCATTGATTGTAAATATGTGTGGAGATAGTAATCTAGACCAACTGATGATTGATGGTTTAGCATGAAATACATATATTGGTGATAATTTATCTTTTCAACATGTGTATGATCAGGTGTGTCAGCAATAGGAAATGGCATGGAGAGTTGACGGTCACGTGAAAGTCTGAGCTCGAATCCCTTATATATTACATTATATATGTGCATGTGTGTGTAAGCCTGTACAGTGTATTAATTTATTTTATTTATCTAAATTTCTTTTCTATTCCTTACATAACCTAAATAGCGATGAAAGTCTACAGATTTTTAATTAAAATAAATATACAATTTTATTGATACAGATTATTTTTTAAAAAATGCTAATGATTTCATTGCTCAGGAGTTCATAAGAAGTTTGAGGGCCAGACTCATTCCTGGGACTTCTCGATCTCAAGTTGGATACTCTCTCATCTACACCAAAATGTATAGGATATACAGATTATATCTCACTAAAATAAAAACAATGCTAAGTTTATCTCAGTAACAGAAGCTTAAAATTATTCTTTGCTATCACATTATAACAATATCATTTCTAATAGTTGCCCACAAATCATTAAATAAAGATTTTTTTTTAGTCTGCCATGTTTAATTTAACCTATCACCCAACTTTTAATCAAATGATCCATGTTTAATTCTTTGTAATTCTCTCAATTGAACAAGCCCCTAATATTGGATATTTAGTCTTTCTTACTCATTTCCTATCTTTTATGCTTCTTTTAATTCTTTAACATTTTTTGATGAACTGAATATCATATTGAGTGCCAAAAATTATTATTAAAAAAATGAAAGAAGGTTGGTTATGAAGAGAAGGGACAAAAGTTTTTCTTTACATAAATCAAATTCATCAACTAATGTTGCATTTTGCATATGAGATTTTAATTATTTAAAGTCAATATAAAAAAGTGTACTAAATCGTAATTCAATAAATAATATTTATTAATAAAAACAAAGTCAAAAACATGAAACTAATACAGAGAAATATAGCAATAAAATAAACATCAAGATTATTTAAAGCAAGTTTTATTATTTTTATTTTTTTGTCCAAAATAAACTTTATGCAAATCACTGATAGTAATAATGAATACAAATCTGTAGATTATTGCAAAAAATGTGGAAATGAAGAGTGATTCTTAATGTTAGAACTAAACCATTACAACATCACATAATCATTTTTTTTGTCCAAGATAAACTTTATTTACACTATAAATCAAATATGGAAGCTTTATACAGGAATATTAATTTGGAGTATAGTACAAATAGTTAGTCCAGATTTACATAGCATGGACAATTTGCATGTATAATTTACAAGGAATTGAAACATATTACACTAAATAAGGAAATTTTAACAAGATTAACCAAAATGGCATTGTATACAAATACTTGTCAAGACTGTAGTGGCTCTTCAAATAAAGCCTACAAAGTTAACAATTTCAACCTGATGCGAAGATTATGGATAAAGCAAACCCAACATGATATGAAGTACAAGATAAATAAATTACAGATCACAAATGAATATAATATATATGGTTTATCTAGAGTTACAAAGGCTAGACAAACCCCAGCTACAATATGTGCAACTTAAAGAATGAATGTATATTATACTAAATATATAAAGACTAACAAATTTAAATAAGATAGCATAGCATTATACATAACTTGTAAAGACTATATTAACTTACAATCCAAACCCACCGGGATATGAAATACAATATAAACAATCAATTTTATTACTTATGTATTTATATAAAAGCAAATATCAATAATCTATATGACATTTTGAAAAGTAATATTACTTATGGATGAAGAAATGAGAATTTTACTTTGTGTGGAAAAGATTAGGCTGAAACCTGGAATTTGACATGTCTACATGTTGGTCTTTCCACAACTTCTAAATTTAGTTCTTCACTTTATCCAATGTAAATGCAGATATTTTTTTTTTTAAGTCGCAACAAAAAATAATAATTCTTATTATAAAATAATGAATAATCATCACTGTAGAGGCTTAGAGAAAGTCAGACAACTGATGTTGAATAATTATAGGAAAAGTGAAACCACAATAGAAAAAATGCTAAAAGCTTTCAATGAAAACAAAATACCAATAATACGTGTAGCAACTTTCAGTATATTTGCCTTATGGTGTACCAGATGTGCTTTCACTTTAGGAAACAATCCAAGAAGACACCCTAATACATATAACAACAAACTAGAAAAATGTAAGGAAAGAGATAATCTTCTTGTACCACGGGACATTTTTGCTGCCACTTGGTCTCTTTTTAAAATAAAAGGAGCATTGTAATGGATGGACCAAATACAACCTCAAGAAAACTGAAATGAACCCATATTAAGAACTGAAATATCTAAAAGTGTGGGAATTACAAAAGACTCTAATGGTTAAGGAAAAGAAAAGTAATTTTTCTGTATTTCAAGATGTATCCTAGTATATTATGTTTGATACAATGTATTACCTGATATAATGTAATCTTTTTTTGCCTAATAAAGTTTGCTTTGAAACGTAATAATAATAGATACAGTATATAAAATAATAATGAGTATATTATTATTTTTTAAAAAATGCAAACAAATTAAAATATACCAATATGTACATAATTTGATGTAATCAATATTTTTATTATACGTATATTTAATATATTTTCTGCAATATAATTGCTTTATTTTTTGTTTGTCATCATTACCTTATTTTGTAATATATTTAAAATCAATATATGTATAATTATTTAAATTGTCGATTATAATCTTTTCATACATAAAAGCGTGATCAAGGTTTTATAAGTTACGTTTATGTAAATATATTTCACTTATATAAATATAGAATCTAAAATAAGAGTTTGTTTTAAATTAAGATATGATACAATAATTATTTAATTAAAAAAAAAAACCAATCTATTATTTGTTTACATCTCCAAATCATAATTATTATTTTTTGAAAAGTCAAACCCCACACTCTAGGTTGGCTGAACTCCTATTTATAAATTAATGACAGCATATCTTGGTTCTTTGAACTGCAGTAATACCATCGACTCACCTACTGACCACACGACCTTGATTTAGAAGAAAATAAAATAGCAAGACAATTTATTTCTTGCCAAACTCTTGAGAAATACTTTCCAATCATTAAATAAAAAATATACTCCATTAAACAGAACAAAAACTGAGGGGAACGCTTCATCTGAAATTAAATAATGTGAAAAGATTATACGAAAGTCATAAAGTGAATTGCATTCTGGGAGGAAAATTGAAATATTAAATCGTATGTAATATTTCTAATACGGTGCATATTAAAATTAATGTGTTAAAAATTTTGCGATTATTTATCACGCAAATATAGTTACTTACTTTTGTATTTGCTATTGGTGGGAGGGGATGCAATAAGAGGATATCAATAAAAGCAGATGATGGGGAACTTCTCAAACAACTAACAATACAAACTTGAAAAATGAAATG
Source organism: Epiperipatus broadwayi (assembly GCA_028023455.1). Classification (NCBI taxonomy): domain Eukaryota; kingdom Metazoa; phylum Onychophora; class Udeonychophora; order Euonychophora; family Peripatidae; genus Epiperipatus; species Epiperipatus broadwayi. Next base: position 479,219 of record JAQFVV010006415.1, read on the forward strand.
GATTTTTTTTTTAAAAAAAAAAAAATGGATTCAACAATAAGCCTATTTCTTAATAATATATATAATGAATTGGAAAGTCATTATTTTAGAGAAAGAAAAATATATTTTTAACATTAAATATGCAAGGTAGGGACTAGTTTCTATCTACTTTTAAGACCTTGTGGAGGGATGTAATTATAAACAAATGACCAAAAATATGAAAAAGATATGATCCTCAAGATACACATTTCGTGCTAAACCAGCACTCATCAGTTGTCCCAGGCTACAATCTCTTACACATATCTTTATCATTGTTCAATCTATATATATAGAGAGAGTGAGCAAATTACTACAGTTTAAATAATATGTGTCAAATGTGCTGCCCTCACAACTTTGAAATAAATCACTTCATGAAAGTATATTAATAATTTTTATTATCTCTAATCTAATGAATGACTAATAAAAATTATTAATATTTTTAACAATTGTATGAGACTTTGTTTTTAAAAAAAACGATAACATGATTGAAGTGATTATGATCAATGATTTCACAATAAGATTGTCAATCTATATATATTACGATATTTAACAATATAAAACAGGTCAGTCTGGTCTTTTAAAGTCGTTAATCTTGTGTTAAGATTTGTAGAGGTCCCTACTGTCGCATCTAGGCACATAGTCTTAAGGTTATAGCCTTAATATATATTATTCAAAGATATTCTAGTCTAAACCAACACAATATTAATTAATTAGGAAAATATACCTAAGGATAAAAGATACCCGAGATCTATAATTGGTAAAACATTGACATCATTCAAAAATAAAAATGTGCTGCATAAAATATTAAAAGGTAGTGTCTCAAGAACAAAAAGACTCAACATGTGATGTAAATAAATTTATTTGTGTTTTATACACTGATTTGTATAATCATTATAAAATTCTTCTTTTTTTTTCACTTTATCTTTGTTATTTCTTCCCTTTTCTGGAGTTTAGAATGAGTATTTGTTAATAATGATGATAAATAATAACACCAAGTTAAATTAAAACAAAAACATTAAATACTTAATTATTTACTGTAGTAAATTAGTTAAATAATATTTTTCATAAATGTTACTTTTTACACATAGACAACAATATTTGTTGATTAAGACTTGTTTTATAATTACTATTTTTTTCCGAAAAATTGATAATAATCATTAAATATATTCCAAATGTCAATATAATTATAACCCAAATCTGTTTTAAATAGCACTAATTCAATTATCAGATTACAAACAGCAAATTACAATGTGAATCTTAAAAATTTGAGTAAGATTGTATAATAATGAATGTTGCATTCAAAGCCATGAGGCATTTCACAATAAGGATATATTGCAATGAAATGCAAATACGGAACTATCTTCCTACCATAAATCCACCTACCAGCCTACTTTAAACCACAATAGGTTAGCCACTTAAGTCAATATTTTTTATGAGCGTCTACCAAGGCATTTTACTTTGCTTGTTCTAACTATTAGCATTAATACTTATTTATTCTCCCTTCCTCCCTCTCTCTCCCTCCCCCCTCTTTCTATTTAAATAATAAAACATTATTAATAAATTATATAAACAACCAAAAAGGCATCTTTAAACAGAAAATAGCCAAATTTAAATTGATAAATAAATATTATTTAAAAGTTTGACAAACTGAAAAAAGTCTTCATTCAGAATTCAAATGTTCACCTGAACAACTTCAATATTTAAGTATCAATCCCTGTCACCCCACCCCCAATCTGATAATTATTTCTAAACCATTTATTTGGTTGAAAACTCAACTCCATTACTTCTCTCATTCTGGTATATCTTTAAATTTTACTTTCAACTTTATATAATGAATATTGTTTATGTTTATTTAAATGTTATAAACACTTAATCGAATTATACATAACTGGAAATAAGAGACAACTGGTTTGTATACAATTTAATATCATCAAATCGATTTTCATTCACCAATGAACCTTCTCAAGAAGCCATTTTTAAAATGTATAATTCTATTGATTAAGTATATATATATTAAGTTTTTGTTTAGATTGTGCATTTTTCACCTTAGTTCAATCCTATCACAACCATTCATCAGTTTCGAATTCAGACCAATCTTTCTCACTATGGATGCATTTTTAAATATCCACTTACTTTTCAAGCAAATAAGACATACATAACATGTTAGAATAAAATTATATATATATATCCATTTTAGATATACTTAAACTTAACTTCATATATATATATATTTCAAATTTCTTTCTTATCACACAATCCTAAACATATGACCAAAGATATGTAGAAAAAAAAAAAGATACCTATGAAGTGCATTTATGCTAAACCAGCATTTATCAGTTAGTCCATTTTCAATATTATATAATGCATATTGTTTATTTAAATGTTGATTATATATATATATATATATATATATATATATATATATATATATATATATATATATATATATATATATATATATATATATATATGAAAATAACACTTGTTATATTTTCATATTAGAAAGATTACCATCAAGTGTTAATAGACAGTAATCAAAGAAAATAGTAAACTGCAAATGTTTTCTGCATTCAAAAAGGTAATATTTCTAAGATGAAAATTTAACAGATATTTTCACATATTAAAATATTTAAACAATACACTAAAGGCTTCTAGAATAAATAATTAATAGAACAAATCCTTTTTTAGATAAATTATTTATACAATGGGGACAAAAACATACAATGAATACTAAAATGGCAAATATATGGTCAAGAAAAATACAATTATCAATTTAATTTGTTTATTTCTTTCTACCAGAAACTATAAAACTGTTGTCCTCAATATATTTTTCTTTACCTAAATTGATAATTTAATTTTACATGGCAAGATATTGCTATTAAATATTCTCCTAGATTAAATGCCATAAAAGTAGAATTTGAAAGCTGATTAATGTTTGATGTTAAAAAAGAACTCAAAATAAAATTGTGATTAAAAAAAAAAAACAATTAAAATGAAAGTATTTTTAAAATAGTAGACTTCTAAAATTTAGCTATTAATTTAATTTCCACCTTTTTTAAAATATCTAATAGCAAAAAAAATTTCAATAAAATTATTTTTCTGTATTATAATAATTTTAACTAAATATCATAAAAACAGAATTTGAGAGCTAGATAATAATAAAAAATTCAAAACTAAATTCTGGTAAAATTATCATAAACTAAATTGATGAAAGTCACTGGCTGAAATTTAAAAAAATGTTAGAAATGTTATTGGCTAAAATAACAACTACATACATAAGACTTTTCACAGAAAGATAACAACTACATACATGAGACTTTTCACAGAAAGTCAACTTTGAGTAAAGTATTAAACATTAATTTTGTTTTATGAGTGTATTTTGTATCTAGTTTTTCATCTGCAATTTGACTACTTTTTGTTTTTTAAATTATTTTCATATATATATAAATAAAAAATTTGATAATGCCTTTTGCTATACTAGTAGAGATTTGGAGGCTATGAATATGGAGTCGAATGCTCTGAAAACACTTAGCCTTAAGAAATATTAATGTATTTTTTTTATGAATTTAATTGCACTATATACATCAAGCGTATTAAACCTTACATAATTATTAATAGTGAAGAAAAATCTAAAATTATAAATAAAATAAGAAAATCATATAATATTACAATTCTAATAGAAAAATTTTTTTTTACTAAAATTCTTCCATGACTATGATTTTACCTATTGTAATGGTCAATATTGTGCAATCAGTCAACAAAATTGAAAAACCAAACAGGAACTCTCAATCAGCAGGCATAGATGCTCCTATTTTAAACTCCTACCTAGGTCTCTTGGTCTCAGCTCCAAAATTAACATCATTGATGTCACACAGCATCCCTTCATATAGCATGGTGTAGTGCAGGGTTCGGTTCAATTTAAGGCTACCCAACTGATGAGCACAGGTGAAAGATACACAGATAAACATTACTTAGACATTATGGTACTACCCTATGTGAGTGCCGTTAATAGTAAACAAATGTAAGAATGGTTTAGTGATCTGATGGCATGGTTCACAACTAATGATGAAAGTCCTTGGCCACAGGAATGCTCCTGTTTCTAACCGAAACACATACCAATGAAGATGTGCTACATCTAGGATTTGGGGTAGTGGTAGGTCTTCAGCTCCATCACACAACCAAGACCAGTGCTAATATTTGATTAGGAACCTGGTCATGCAAGGTGTATAGTCTACACTTGTCACAGCGACTATATGAAGATGAGTGAACCATGCAGTGAGCAGAGATAATGAATTCAATAATAATACAACCAATGCAACACATATGAAGGGATAGGAATGCAGCATATAAAAAGATAAATGATAAATTATTAAACCTTTCACCTACACTAATAATAAACATTAAGAAACTTATTTTTATATGACAAACAAGCATTCCTAGTTAACCCTGAATGATTGTATTATAACTAGAACCCAAACACAATAACTATTTTTAATCATCTTAAACTTGGAAATCTAATAATATAACATTTAAAGTATAGGGGAGATTAATTACCTCTAATATAGACTGATAGCATGATCATTACTTCTTACATTGCCTGTACATGAATTGTAATTTATATATATATATATATGTACATGAATGAATTGTAATTTAATTTATATATATATATTCTACTGCATTGATAAGCAATGCAATACATACATTTTGATAACTTTATTAACATTTTTATTATACAAACACCTATTGGCTGAGTGAGTTAAAATTCTAAACTTTTGATTGGTTAATAAAAAAATCAGCAATAAAAATATATTCATCTTTTAATATTATATTTGTTTTAGTTTCGTTTGTAAAAAGGAAATTAATAATTTGTCAATTATGAAAGTGAATGAAAGTTTTTTCAAAAATAGATTTCTATTTATAATTATAAAAATATTTTACAGTGGAGATCCTAAAAAGAACTTTTGTAACCTATTAGCAAATGTTGAGTACATCAGTGATTTTCTTTCTCAATTTAGGTTCATGTAAAAGTAAATAATTTTTACTAAAATCTTAATTATTTTTCTAAAATAATTTTATTTTCAGCATATTTTATCAAAATAATTTATCATATGTAAAAAAAAAATATTAAAAAAATATTCTAAAACATTCATTTTCATTTTAAAAATCAAAACAAAGTTGGAGTAGTGAAAATTGTTGACAAGCGCTCCCTTTTGCTCAATATGAGCAACAACCAATCAGCACCTAGGAAAGTCTACCTTTTCCCATTATTAAAACTTTAAATTTAAATATTGATTTTTTTTTTACTTGTAAAATAATTCTAGAGAGGGCAGCATCTTACGGTATTTTTTCAGCTTTAAAAAGAGCATAAATTCACTATGATAACATAAAAACTGCCAGTTTTTAATTGAGTGGAAGCTGTGTTCATCGAGAAATGAACACAAAAACCAACAGATTAATATTACTGTCATGTAATGGAATCTTCAATTATAAATATGGCAGCCTTAATATTAATTTTTTATTACATAGGATTATTTTAACAAAATAGAATTATTAACTTTAGCAACATATGAAATAAAACTTAAACAGAATTAATATATTGTTTTTATTACAGATATCTTCAATTATAAATTAATTTCTAGCGCATAGGTTGGGTTATATTTATAGAGCAGCATGGTAAGCAAAAAAATGATTTTTATAATAAATTGAATGAAAATATGCTCAGCATTCTTCACTAATTCTTTACATAATTTTAAGAAATTGAAAAATAACCTTACTTGATATGATGGGGGGGGGATGACTAAGAGTAAGAAAAGAATCCACAAAAAAATTCAATTTAGATATGTATTGTTATTACTTTAAATTTTTATAGCTTTAAATTTAGCATCTTCTCAACTCATTCCATCCCTTGAGACATTGAAAGTAGAGAAGCATAAACACATTTAATGATTTAAAACTTAACTCCCTCCATCATTCAACATAACATAAATAAAAATGCAAAATAGATTTCTAATTTGCTAAATAATTAAGACCAGTAGATTTAACATCAATGATAAATACTATATACAATTTACTAAGTTAAGACTAATTGAAGAAAATATATATTAAAAAAGTTACAGTTAAAAAATTTTGAATAAAATTAAAGCATTTACCAGAAAAATTATAATGACTTTCAGGACTTCTTCTGTGCAGATAGATGTACAGATTCATGGTCTTCAGACTTATATAGAGATAATAGAACATAGATGGATCTTAATCATGTTGATGGAACTTTTCTGGATGCCAAACTTCACCAATGACTGTGAAGAAGTTGATGCCCGTTTACTCACTCATAATGTCAGGTACTTTTAACACTTTCTTTTTTTCTTCATGAATAACAAAAAAGTAATAAGCAGAATCTTAAGGAGAATAATTAATCAGAAACTTACACCGAATATATAAGATCTTGTACCAAATATACGATTCTTTTCTTATACAATACCCCCTTCCACGCTTATATACTATTTTTTTGCCTGGGATACACTTTTTTAATTCTTAATGAATTTAATTCTGTTTTTGCTTTTAATTGACATTCCATTAGTTTTCTACTTCCTCATGCCTTGTGTGCAACTGAATTGTTTTCCTTGCCATTGTTTTTTTTACTTTTTGTTTAACACCTTAAAATATGTATAGACTCTGAAGGTGTTCAATTGTAACTATTACAGTCGATTGTATCTATAGATAGGGAAATATGGCACTTACACTCCCAACTGTAATGGTTTCCTATTTTCCTCCCATTGTATGCAATATATTAACATTTCTTTACTTAATTGATTATGCTTTTAACAAGATACTTTTTTTCGTAAAATAATATAGCGTGACTTAAAACAACCAGCTTTTAACTTTAAAATGTAAAGTTGTACATGTACACATGCGCATATTACTAATGTATGCGGATATTGAGAAATAAATTATATACGATGGAAAATAGGCTATAATTCAAGCAAACATGAAGCAAGTATATGTGCATAAAGATATGCACCACTTCACTATTAATCTTGAAAAAGACTATTAGTTAATAGATGAAACCATGGTCATGGAAAAATGTTAGTAAAATTTTGTTGTTGTTTTAAGGGGGGGGGTTGCTAGTATTGTAATATTATATGATTTTCTATTTTACACATAAAAAAATATTAAATTTTATCATAAATCAGAAAACAAGTATCAAAATAATTAACAGTACAGAAATGAAAAAACAAAACCATCAACAATTTAAATTCTGAATATAGTAAGACTGAATTAAAAATCTATATTAGTTTTAAAAAAATGTCACATCAAAAAGTAAACAGATAGTGGAAAAGATTTCAGCCTGAGTAGTTTATATTGTAAAATTATGAAACTAAAAAAAAAAAAAAATGGATTAATCAAAAGTAAATGTAGATAACAGTGCCAGTGAGTCAATCATGTGAAGAATTTGGTACTTGTAAGTTTTCAGGTAAACCAAGATGGCAACCCTTATTTTTGATAAATCTACAATTTCAGGGGACCCAAAAAATGTTTACAAAAAAAATGTATTAATATTTGCATTTTATTTTTATTATTATTATTTAAAAAAAAGAAATCATTATAGAAAAATTAATTACAATATTTACAATTTATTTTCTTTTTTTGGATTAAGTTACTAACACAAAAAATGAAAAAATATGTATACAATATACTTTAGTCATGTTATCAGCATACAATCATATTGTGACCATTAATGCACACTTTTCGGGAGGAGAGGATCTTGTATCTTTGAAAATAGTCCATTGCATCATCATAGGAAGGCTCCAAATTTTTATCATTATGGCAATTTACAAAAAAAAAAAAAAACTGTTGACAAAAGACAACATGCTAAATTGAATCATAGTATGCCAATGCTAAGAGTGTCTAGTTGCTTCCCATGTTATTAATATAAAAAAATGAAATAAAGCTTCTTAATGAATTTATTTATTTATTTATTTTAAATTTAACAATTGATTAATTAATTTTGTTTTAATTTAACAACACATCTTAGATAGATTATAGGCCCTCGAAATGATACATAAGTCAAACATGAGCTACCATCTTGGTTTACTTGAAAACTCATAAGTACTGAAGAATTTTATTACTAGCAATATAGGATTTACCAATTTCAGGGGGGGGGGAACAATTCTGTATAGTGTTACAAGGTACAATAAGACATCTAGTATAAAAAGGATTGGTGTTAAACATTGTCTTGCAAATTATGAAATCAATAATTTGTGATTTCTTATTAAAATATACAAATTTACATATTAGTTTTATATTTTTAAAAATGAATTTTAGTTTTCTTTAAAATATAATAATACATTATGTCCAGGAATTAATTGTATATGTACTTTCACATTTATATTTTTTACTTTCTCTGCTTAAATAATTGTTGTGGATGGTAACTTTGGTATTGTTCATGGAATTGGAATAGATTATCCTTGAATATATATATTTCTATGTAAACTACAACAAACCAATTATACAGTAAATGGCATTGTGGAATCAATTTATTTTACCAGACTCCATTGTTCATATTACAAATAAAATGTTCCTTACTTAAAAACTATTGTTATACAATAAGCAACTTATACAAACAGAAAATCTCACAATTATCTCATTTCAAATTTAGTCATCATAGTTATCCAACAATTTATATAAAAATGACCAACAATGACTTAATTTAGAGAACCTTATCATGAATACAACCTGTCAAAGTTGCCATAAAAAATCACACAAAATATCAATTATTATGGGGTTTTGTTCTTTTAAAAAAAAATATTAATTTAACAGCAAAGTAAAATAAATTTGAAAACTGATCATTAATAATTTTCTTAACTGTAGGCACTAAATCTCAAATCATTGCTTATCAAACAAGAATTAGTTTTCTTGTATAAGTATTTCAAATAAGTAACCTTTTTCAAAATCAAATAGTATTAGATCAAAACAAAGATAAAATTTTCTGAATTTGTTCTTGAAAATAAAATTAAAAAAAAAAAAAACTACTTAAATGTAGATACATTTATATGAACGAATGCAAAAGAGTAGTAATTAGCTATATGGTGGAAATGAAGTAACTAATTTCTAAATAAATTAAATAATTACCCCCCTCCTCTCACAGGATATAATCGAATGCCGGAGAAGTTGGTGTTCAAGTATCAAATGAAAATGAGATAATAAAAAATAAAGATTTTTTTATTTACAAATAAAAATGTTTAGTATTGATTTGACAATTAAGCCCACTACAAAGAGATGAAGTCCCGTGAATTTGTGTCTCATTTTAATATATATATCATTATTAATATATAATTGTTTCTGATAAATGAAAATACAATCTATTTTTGAAATGATAGCATGCCAAATAAGAAAGCATTCAAGCTATGGCAAAATGTATCATATGATTGCTAATTATGATTATATTGATTAAATATTTATTGCAAATTAAAAATCTTTCTCAAATATTTATAGAGAAGTAACAAACACGGCAGAATGAATCATGAGAAAACAGATTATCTAATAATGAAATTTGTTAAAAATTATAAATATTTTATCAAATATTATTAAATAATCTATGTTAAGTGATAGAATTTGTTTTTACAATCATGCCAAGATTTTAGAATACTTTTTCTAAATCTTACAGCTTCAAATTCAAAATTTTTTTTTTCCTCATAGAAAAGTAGACTCAACTAGAGATCATTGCAGAAATAAATGCATAGTTTAAAAAGTTTGTATCAATTTCACACAGCTACAATAACATCAAGGTTTTTTTGAAAGTATAAAAATCATATGCATATGCGCACACACAAATAAACAGATTTAACATAAAATTATAGAGAAAAAGGTCTTAAAAGTGATGAACATTTATGGAAGTGCGTTATTGGTGAATAATACTGATATTTAAGAAAAATGATAAAAGAAAATATTAAAAATTGCAGATTTATCAGTCTTATTATTATTCATAATAATCTTTATTAAGATAATTATATTTTATTTACAGTGAATTTTGGATTCTAATCAATCAAAAAAAACAAAAAACAAGCTGGATTTAAAAGTGGTTTTAGCGATGTGGATTGCATTCAACAAGAAATTATAGAAAGGATAAATTAATATAAATTATCATTAAGCTTTGGATTTGTAGATTATGAAAAGGCATTTTACTTTATAAGTACTTCTATGGTAATTAAAGCATTGGATTATCAAAGTACAGTAGATCTAGGATATTGTCATATTCTGAAGAATATTTATCAAAATGCAGTGGCAATGATTAATTATATAGTTATACTAAGAAACATTAACATTGTTTGATATTTCTGTGGTGTGATTTTCACTACACCACTCTCACACAAGATAAGGACTGTTTTTTATCCACTTTTAACATCTTGTAGAGAGATGTAATCATAAACATATAATCACAAAACGTGAAAAAAAAGTGGATAGAAACATGTCCCTAGCTTGTGTGAAAGTGATATAGTGAAAATTACACTACAAAAATATTACTCATTAAATGGATAATTTCTAGTCTAATGAATGACTAATAAAAATTATTAATATTAACATTGTACTTTTTACAGCAATTTTTCGACAAATATTTTGTGAATTAAAATGGGAAACAATAAAAATAAATGGAGATTATTTAAGCTATCTAGATTTTGAAGATAATGTGATTGTTTCTGCAAATAATGCTTTCAAATCTTGGGACGAATTGAAAGCAAAAAAGTAGGATTGAAGATAAATGCTAAGAAAGACTTTTGAAAAAAGAAAATAAAAATTAATTATTGTGAATTAGAAGTTAACAATTACAAATATCTTAGGATAAAATTAATAATAGAATATTAAAAGGAAATAATAAAAAGTGATCAAAAATGAAGTATATGGGTGAAAGAATAAATAGTTATTACCAACATCACTGACAAAAATAAGAACTGAAATGGGAGGTGAGCTAGACATATTGGATAGAAGAGATATGATAGATGGTCAGTTGAAGTCTTAAACTGGATCCCAAGAGATCATATGTAAGGTGGATAAAATAAAGACATTTTCTAGTGTTGTGGAGAAGAGAAGTTAGGGATCAGAGAAATTAGATTAAACTTAGCGAGATCTTTCACTTTGTAGTGGATCGACAATGGTTGAATATGATGACAATGATTATTGATGAGTGCACAGTTCATTCACTACTCTTTGGTGGCAGATTAACTTTTTTTGAATTTATGTATAAAAAAAAAATATTCAGTAAATAGTATTCATTATTTTTAATATCCTCCGATAATGTTTTCATTTCTAATAAATCAGATCATTTCTTGTTATGATATGACCCAGTCTCAAAATACAAAAAATGACCTGCCAAAAAAAGAAAAAGATAATCTCACTCATCACAATAATGAATAATCATCAAGATGTCTATTCCCTATTTCCCAGTCAAAAATCATTATTCCAACACAGACACACATGTGTCTACATAGTATATACACAAGATAATATATTGGATAATTTCCACAATCTAATACTAAATATTGAATTTTAGAAAAATTCACACTCGTAACTTTCCAATCACACACAACTGTTAGTAATACCACTCACAGTAGAATATAATACACTATTTTAATGATATTATTTTCTCTCATTCAGGTGTTGCTAGCCAAACTAGTGGCAGTATTAATATGGAAATTGAACGTGGTCTTTTAAATGTGTGAATATTGAATTTAAGGTGATACTTTAATCAACTGAAATATTCTGCCAAAACCAACAGTCAGTAGAAATTTCATATCCACATGATTTCTTCATATTTTTTTAAAAGAAAAGTTAATTAGTGGCTTCCTGACAATATGTATTATTACACTAAGATTGATATATGAGTCATTTGCAATTACTATGTGAGCAATTTATTTGAATTTTCTTCTGTGTACTTTTTCTTCTCCAGCATTTTTATATTTTACCAGTCAAAACCATGTTCATTGGTACATAAACAGCCCGCTACTTTGGATACTACATTCACATGGTATTCCATAAATTCAGATTCTGTTTTTCAGTATTTTACATTTAGATTTTGTTGATATTACAGCTTTAGAACCAGCGCTGATATCATACTGATTACAAATTTTTAAAATTTATTTGCTATTCCTGGTAAGTAAAAATATATTACAGTATCAATATTTTTTTCTCTTGAATGCTTTTTTGTTGTCTATTTAAAGTTTTCTTAATGATAGCTAATTGATAACCATTCTTGATGAGATTTTGTTATATGTAGATCTTTTATTTTTCCAAATCACTGGTTTATAAACAAACCATTTTCATTCTATTCCATAGTGATAGAGTAACTTCATGTTTTATATAATTTTGAAGTACATACTAAATATTTTCCTATGTGCTGTAGTTTTGATTTTACCATGAGGAAGACTTTTCATAAGAACCAAGAATATTTTTGTTCTTGTCGTGAATCTATTGTGAATTTAATTAAAGAGGATATGTGTGTTCAGAATATTTGTAATGTGCTTCACCATATAGCCACACAACAGACATATCATCAACTGGGCTAAATAATTTCAAGTTCTTCATGTAAATGTTACCAATCCGTGGTGACAGTGAAACCATTGGAATAATTTTATTTTGCATTAAAAGTGTGTTGTCGTTATGTAGAATGTTTAATAGATAAGAAGAGTTATTAAAGTTTGTAATATTATTATTATTAATCTTTTACTTACAATTGACACTGCTTCATTGTGTGGTACTTTTGTAAACAAACTTTCCACCTCAAGGCTTATCAATATGTCAGTTATTTCAATTTTCATGTTCTTGATTTATTCTACAAAGTGCTTAAAATCCCTGACAAAGGGTGTCTTATATTCCAAGAATTAATAACTTTGAAAAAAAATCAAGGTGAATTTCTAAAACTAACAAATAGATTTTAATAGAACATGATCCTTATAAATTTGAGATAGATTGTAAAGATGAGGAATTTTTACTGAAATGCGATATTAATGTAGCTTTTTTCTGCAACAGTGAAATATCTACAATGTTTTTTGAGCAATGTTTATAATTTTGTTTCTGTACTCAGTAACAGATTTTTTGCTATTTATTTATATTGCCAATGAGTTCTTATATTTTGTTATCATCATCAATTGTTTCTATTACAACTGTAGCATTCCTTTATCAATAGGGAGAATGATTATAGATTTGTCTAGTTTGAGAGATTTAATAGTTTTCCTCTTGCCATAGGGAATGTTGATTTCAGTTTTTGGTGACTCTCAATTGTTTTTTATTCTGCAGTGTATTCTGTTGCTTCTTCTGGAGATATTTTTGAGTGATTTTCTCAGTGGTTGCCATTACATCTAATATAGAAGTATTACATAGTGTGATGACAAAGTTTTAATTCTTTTTTCAGAACCCAAATTTAAGCATCTATTAGATTTTTAGAATTAAGATTTCAATTGATTAAGCTGGTATGTTGTTTGGTACGGTATGATCATTGGTATGTCCATGTAGATTTACAAGTTTTTTCTTTTGACATTCTTTTATTTTTCCATGTAATTTAGAATATGATTTTTTTTACTACTTGAGAAACTCTTGTGAAGACTTCATCAATAAGTTTATTTTTTTAGAAATCATTCTACACTACCAGTGAAATGCAAAGTTGAACATTTATTCTTTCTAACAATATGAATAATTTTCTTGGCTCTCTGAAAAGTAATTGTTATCCTAAAATAGAATTAAGTGTATGGAATTTCATAGTGTTGACAATGGTCCAAAGAATGACAATTAAACAAAACAGAAAAGTGTAGATGTTGATTTACTTTCCTTAGGCTAGGAAAATATTTTTTTAAAAAAATGATTATAAAAATACTCTTGAACTTTTGAAACCCCCCTCTATTTCAATTTTTAGAAGCGATCTTAGAATGAATTCCTTTTGCCCTAGTTTGGTTAATCTAAAATTTAATGACTTATTCATTGCTTAAAAAAAAAAAATTGTAAACAACAAAAATTATCAAATGTTCCATAATGCAACAAATAAGTAATTACTGTGAAAAAAAGATTTGAAGATTAACCATAATTCAAAACCATCCATCTGTTACAAGACATGGTACATACATATATAAGGCACTCATACTTCATATTAAAATTCAGAAACTTTCTGAATATGATTTGTGTTGAATATGCAATTATTAGTAACAATTGCAATACAATAGTTTGTACAAAATGTGGTTAATCTAATTCTTCTGATCTATAGTTTCTCTTTTCTGCCTTATTATAGGAAACTTCTTTATCTCATTAATTCATCTCACATGTTGTGTCCAGATCTCTAACAAATTCTTCAGATTCAGATTGTTTTACTGTATCCATTTAATAGCATCTCTTTTCACAACATGTTTAGCCTAGCTCTATTTCTGTCGCTAATTTTTCAATATCAGTGGCACCTGCTTGATCTCTAATTTATTATGTTATGTTTTCAATTTCTCCTTGATAATCTTAAGGTACTTCCTTTTTTCATTGTGTGATCAGTGTTATTGACCAGATCTCAAAATCATAAGTGAACACTGGAACAATGCATTTATTAAAAGCCCTTTTATCAAGTCCATGGTACATGTTATTATATATATTATAATGGCCCAAAAAGAGTGGAAGTTGACTTACCATATCTGCACCACGAGGGCGCCACTAGGCTACTTAGAACATAAAAAATTTATATAGTAGGCAGATACGTAAGTTAAGACTCACATTTTACATGTTTTATTCAGACTGTCAGCCCATGCCACTAGCTCAGTGGAGACGCAGAGATAATAAAATAATTCTTATCAAAAAACATATTTAATATTAAAAAAAAAAATAGAAGCCACTGACAGTAATTAACACACAAACATTTATTTACACATATATAAGATTTAAAATTATTTTAGAATAACTTTTACTTTGGATTTTAACTTGATTTTAGAATTTGATTTTACATTTTAACTTTTATAAGCTATTATAAGTTCGCACAGATGAGTTTAGTATTTTTATTTAGAGTGTCCAGTATGAATAGACTACATAGATTGCATTTGAAAAGAAAATATTCTATCCCTTATTTAACCTTAGGCCAAAAGTTCACAGTTAAACCAACGTCAATCCATCTGATATATCGATGTATTCAATGTAATACGAGTACGACAGCACCAAATACTATACTGTCAGGAATGCACATCTGAACAGCAGGGTTAAGAGAAGAAATTGAGTCTCGTCCAAATAGGAATACTACATCTATCTGACGAGAAGAGCAATTAAAAAAACTCCACAGGAAGGGACTGCATTTTCCATCTTACTACCCCTTCCATAGGCAAAAAGGGGTATGTGCAGCATATACATCGATCCTGCCCGTAGCGAATCTCATACTACATCTACTAATTACACCAATATATCCCATCCATTGACCCAATTTAACTACGAAACAAATAACCTAAGATTAACCCTCCCTTAATTAATTAATATAACTTTACAAATCTATATAGCCATTCACGCCTGACTTAAGTTTAACATTTATATAATTTAGTTTAACGAAAAACAAAAATCATAATAAAAACTTAAAAGAACAAAAAAAAAAAAATGGAAATGATTTAAAAAAAAAAAAAAATCAAATAAAATTACTTATTAATAAATTAAGTTGGTCAGATAGGAATTTCTATTGCAATAATTTAAATACTGGGAAAGTTTATATTTTAGAGTTCTTAGTGTTTTCACATTAATTAATGTTCATTAGATTTCATAAAGTTCTTACGGTTTTAACAAGTCCATAGTTTCTAATTTCTTGCAGTTGCTTGCCATTTGGAGCCAGCCTTAATTCCCTCAATGTCCTGTGGTCCTCAATATAGGAAAAACGATGTCATTTCTCTTTCCTTTTAACGAAACTGAAGGAATTGAAGAGTGCATCTTTTCAATCCCTTCTCCTTCAACTCTCTCCGCACTAACACATATAGTCACATCTCTTCTCTCCCAGCTCTTTCTTCACTCACTCAGTAAAATTTATTTCCTAACGTTTTCTTTTTATATTATTTTTTTTTTTGGATTAACTCAACATTATGTCATGATGATGGTGATGGTCTTTTCGTTGAGGTCCGTTTCCCCAATGTATTTCTTTCATTGGCCATTCTGTTCCTATTGTTTTTCCTTTCTTATCTGACCTTTGATTATATATTATGAAATGCCCAAGGGCTAGTTCACTTGGACTAATTAAAATAATCATTTCCATTTTTCAATAACACTAATTAATTTTTTTGTACAAACTTAGATATATTTTTATCTTTAAATCTTTACTGAAAATTTAGACTTAAAATACTTTTTCTTTTTCTTTAATAAAGTTTTCGTTTAATAATTTTTTTCATCTGTGCGATTTTAAATATATACAAGTTTAAGATAGAATTTTAACTTTCAATTTTTAATTCTTAAAAAAAAAAAGTTTTTAAATGCGAACTTTTCAATGTCTCAATTTTTAAAAATAAATAATGTAACGGCGTATGTGCCCGTTACAATATATATATAACACATAGAAAAAAAGATATTTAAATTAGAGAATAGCCTTTGAGTTGCTGATAATAACCAACATCAATCTTACATTTAATATATATATATGTATGTGTGTGTGTGTGTGTGCGGGCAGAGAGAAAGAAACAAGAAGGCTTGGAGAAGCATAATATGAGATATGAAATATATCTGATGACTAATAAGTGATGATGATATTTTGGATTAAACAAATATTAAAATGTATTATGACTTGAACCAATTTTAACTATAATGTTTTAATTCCCGAAAAATTCAAACTCAATACTTGAATATTAATCTCTTTTATTAAAAACCTATCCAGCTTGGAAAAGTAATTTGTAAAACTATATTAGAATTGTAAAAACTGAATAAAAATGAGAGTAATTTTAATGTACATATGAAATAAAATCAAATGGAAAAAGAAATGCTATAAAAAACATTGTAGCTTAATGGAGATTTTTTTTCCTTTTTTTCAAATTAGTTTTAGTTCTGTTGAAGTTTAAATGAAAAATCATGCAATATTTCAACTTTAATAAAGACATTACGAAATCCCCATCCCCACCATTATTTTTTTTTTTTACTTTAAATAACTTGTGTGATACATTTATTCTCCAACAGTAATTCTTCATAATAACTTGATCATCATCCAAATTTTCTATCTTATTTTTTTATTGAAATAAATTAACAGTGTTTCAATTGAATAATTATAAGAATAAAAAAATAACCATTTTTTTCTTTTTTCTTGCATATAAACAATCTTTGGCAAAATGTAACAAAATATACAGTATTTCTCCTTAATAACATAATAACTGAAACACAGGTTTATTATATACCTGTGTCTATATATGTAATATATAGGATATATGAGCACAGACTTTCACACGACCCACCACCCTCCACTCTATCTAATAACACTGATACACTTAAACACATATATGTTGAAAAGATAAATAATCACCAATATACATATTTCATGCTAAACCAGCAATCATCAGTTGATCCGGATTATCATCTCCCACACATATATACTATAAGTGCTCAGATATATATTAAGATAGACAATCTTCATATTTTAATGGACAGGCTCCAATCTACTACACACTGCAACTCTTCATCAGATTTTCAATTGGATGGACGGTTGAAGAGTTGCAGTGTGTAGTAGATTGGAGCCTGTCCATTAAAATATGAAGATTGTCTATCTTAATATATATCTGAGCACTTATAGTATATATGTGTGGGAGATGATAATCTGGACCAACTGATGATTGCTGGTTTAGCATGAAATACTGACATTGGTGATTATTTGTCTTTTCAACATATATGTGTTTAAGTGTATCAGTGTTATTAGATAGAGTGGAGAGTGGTGGGTCGTGTGAAAGTCTGTGCTCATATACCCTATAGATTACATATATAGACACAGGTATATAATAAGCCTGTGTTTCAGTTATTACATTGTAGAGATGTCTGCCCATCCTTGCATATGTATTAAATGGATTATGTCCTGTACATGTGGGGTTCAGATTGACCTTAGGTTTACATGGGTGTGACTAGAATCTTGGCCTGAGGGTGACCTTCGAGCATTCCATCATCAGATTTTCAATTGGATGGACGGTTGAAGAGTTGCAGTGTGTAGTAGATTGAAGCCTGTCCATTAAAATATGAAGATTGTCTATCTTAATATATATCTGAACACTTATAATATATATGTGTAGGAGATGATAATGTGGACCAACTGATGATTGCTGGTTTAGCATGAAATACGTATATTGGTGATTATTTATCTTTTCAACATATATGTGTTTAAGTGTATCAGTGTTATTAGATAGAGTGGAGAGTGGTGGGTTGTGTGAAAGTCTGTGCTCATATACCCTATATATTACTTAATAAACATAATGTTTCATCTTTTTTTTTTTCAATATCTCAATATTCTTAATTTTGAAATAAGCAAGCAACTAGGCTAAAAGTTAAAGAAACTTTAAAAAAACAGCTAGTTTATTCCAGGATGTATTCTTAATGAAAAAAATAAATCACAGTCTACTTATTTGAGATGAAACTTAATATGATATAATAAAAATTGAAATATATCAAGATAGACAGAATTCAAAGCCATAACTAGAATGCAAACAACAACAACAAAATCATAATAGTAAATAAATAATATTGTGAAATGCCATTAAAAAGTGATCAAAATGTCTTTAAGATGGCAAGTATAAATAGCATTACTATATGCCTTTTCAACAGTCTACCATAAGAAAGACTTTGTAATAAAGTGATATATATATATATATGCCTGCTGTAACACAATCTTAGTTTCAAATTCTGCCAATGAAAGATGAAATTTTCTCATTACAATCAAGCATAGAATTTTTCTATCAGATAGAAAAAAGGGTAGCCGAGTCACCTACCTATCCTTAGCTAAAAAGTACTCAATCTGAATTAGCCAAATGACTGTTAATACATTGCTTGTAAAACTACGATAATATGATGTAAATTGGGGGAAATATTATATTCTTATGGGTATTGCACTTGTGGTTATTTTAATCTTATATTTATTTTACCATAGCAAAACCCCAAAGTATTATTTGTTTGGAGCTAATATAATCATGAACTTGATAAAATATAACATCTTTCATAACTTTAACTATTAATCTTAAAAAAAAAAAGATTTTAAACATTCTAATGACTGAAACCAAAAAAAAAAAAAGACAAATGAGTATGAAGTTTCAATTGCACACTGTGACCCCTCATTTTAAAAAATAAACGAAAATAAGTTTTAGATTTACTAATAAAATAAAGACATCAAATATAAAAATGTTTTTACACATGAATGTTACAAAATAATGGATACATCTATAATATAGGGTGGTCCTTCACATCAAAAAATTTTGATTATACATAGAATGGGATTTTATAATATTTGAATAATATTCAGAAAAAAAATCATTATTCCTTATGAAGAAAAGTCCTATATAATTCTGGACAAGACAGTTAATGATAGTAACTTATCACCCCTTCAACAGGAATAAACCAATAATATTCACTATATATGATTGATAAAATAAGGGAGATTTGTATATTAACCTTATATTTCATGAGTTTGATTTTTTTATTTTTTGATTTAATTTAGAAATTTTAAGTTTTTTAAGAATTATTTTTTTTTGTATTGCTGCAAATTAATATATTAAAATAGAAAAAAAGACAAAACATATTATTTTTTTATATCAATATACATATATTATTATTTTTTTTTAAAATATTTTTTTTTTTTTTATTAAATTAAAAAATATAAGCGAAAAAAAAAAAATTTGTATCCTCCAATAATTTTATCCTTTTCCTTAAAAAAATACAGTGATAATTTTTAAAATAAAATCATAATAAAAAAAAGGGTCCAAAATAAAAGTTTATTTATAAATGTTTAGCTGATAAAGTCAGAATATATTATTTGGCATTCAGTATTCAGATGTATATTGACATCAGCAGTAATTTATTCTTTTATGTTTTTGTTTACAATTCTTCATAATATCTTCTGGATCTTTTCACTACTGATAATTATTTTTGCACATTTTAGTGAATGTAAACAACCTCATTAATAAAGGTAAATTTTAAAATCTTTTGTAGTTTAACAATTTGAGCACCAAATTGAACAACAAAAATTTGACTTTTTCTAAAGGCAGGTAGATTATCATTTCTTCTCAAAAGCTTATAAATTTGATATCATCTCCCTATTAGATATTCTTTATCATCTCAGTAAGGTTTCATTAAGAAAATATTACAATGGTATTAATTTCCATTCTTGGGTCATATGAACTTAAATCTATATTGCTAAATAAATATTCCAGCTGTTTTTTTTTTAATCAACTCCAGAATGTCTACATAATAATTATTTTTTAAAAATCTGGCAATATATTTTAGCTAATAATGTCCACATTGCACTACCATACTATCACAGGCGATAATCAAACAATAAGCTTCAAATAGATACTAGTTTAAATCTATCAACCAACTACAATAGTTGTGTCAAGCGTTGGTGGCCTAGCGGTCAGCATAGCCGCCTTCCAAGCAGCTGGCCCGGGTTCGCTTCCCGATCAACGCTTTGACATATATAAAAGAACTACAATAGCTGTGCCCCTGAAAAGAAAAATGAGTATTTGTGAAGTTTATTTAATAAGTATTAAAAACTTTAATTATTGGCTAATGTTGATTAAAATTATATTTTCCAGCTTGTGAAAATCAATTTAATAAAAAAATATTTTAAAAAATGAATTATTTTATTACGATATTAAAAAAAATCAGAAAAGAAAACAGCTAATACATTAAAGAAAAAAAAATATTTCTGGTATTATATGAGATACTTTACTTACTGTTATTAAATATATAATAATAATGCTTTTTTTCTTTTTTTGCTACGATTTCCCAATAAAAGTAGATATTATTTGTGAAACGTAGCGATGTAAAACATCTCTCTTTTTTTAAGTTGGAGACAGAATATATGAAAAATATAATGTAAAAGGAAAACCATAAGAGCATTTAAAAAAAAAAAATTGATAAATGATTTTATGAAGAAAATTAGATTTAGTAAAAAAAAATGAAAAAAAAAATTCCCTAGAATAAATTATGATGATATTGTTAACCTTTCAAAATGTAATTGCTAATCCCATCTAATCTGTGTCTGCAGTTTCAGTTTTTCTTGATTAAAAAATGAAAACCTAAAAAATAATTTTCTACACTTTAATATTTTAGTTTGCGTTGCATACATAATATATACATATACCTAAATATATGTGCATTATATGTATATATGTTCTGCGTGTATATATCTGTATAATTTGTTTATTTATAAAAACCATTAACTCATCTAAAATAGATGAAAAAAGTAAAAAATAAAAATATATTCACAAAATTATGAAATTAATTTTTTATTGAAACAAAAATAGATCATAATCTTACATTTATTATCATCATTTTCAACACATTATCAATCCACTGCTGAATGTAGGACTCTCCAAGTTTAATCCATCTTCTCCTATCTCTAGCCTCTCTTCTCCAGATCACCCCAGCATCCTTCCTTATTTCATCCAACCATCTCACATATGGTTTTTTTCTAGGATTTTTACAGTCTCTTGGAATTTCAGTTTAAGATTTCAACTGACCATCTATATATAATCATATCTTCTTGCAATATATATAGCATAGATAATTCAGTTCCAGTTATTCCTAACTAAAGGGTAAAACAAGGATAAAAATGATAAGTTTTCACTATCCACTACTGCTTGGCTGGGTAAATAATCTCTTTAGTTGAGATGATTTAAAGATTATTTTACCTTTTAGCTATACACAAATACTATATATATATATTGCGCCTTAAAAACTTGAGTAGATCATAAACGATGTTAGAAAAAATCTGCTAATAAAATATATTAAACACTTTAGTTTTGTTTTCTTTTCTTTTTTAATTTTGCAGTCAAAAATACTTTTATGGGAAAAAGTATATAGACTTATTCTAATGATAATTATTTTTAAAAAAAGTTGTAGCTTATTTAATTTAAAAATAAAAAATTTAATCAAAAATAAAAATATGTTCCTGTTTCAAATTAGCATCCTTTATAGAAATAAAAAAAATTTAATGGTCGTTTTATAAAGTTGAATTGAGAGCAGGTATCCTGGAATTTGGTATTTGTAATCGTATGCACAATATATCCGCCATGATTATTCCAATCTTATCCATTATTTTCGATTATTTTCATTGAAATGCATATTCCATACTCAATTCAGTTTAGTTTTACATTTGGTTTGTCAATAGTTTGTGTTAAGGGAATATAATATAGCTTAGTAGTTTCGGTACGAATAAAGTTCACATTTTTATTTAGTAAAGTTTCGCCTCATATTGTATTCTAGATTGATTTCTGTTTTATTTCAAGCAAAGATTAAAACAATAAAATATTAAGTAAAATGATTAATAATATTGCATGTTAATAAAATATTCAAGACAAATATAAAAGTAATTTATAATATAATAATTTATAATGCATAATAGAAGAATGTATGATTAAATGAAGAATGGATGAGGGTTATTAACTTCTTGGTTTGATAGCCTGATAATTCTTAAGAATATTTATGACTGAAAAATCCCCACTATTCTATTTTTCATTCTTTTATTTTACCATGTTGTCTTCAATCAGCTTGATTAGTTTATAGGGGGTGTTGTCATGAGTCTCTCACGTCTTGGACACCTTCTGCAATAATTACTGATTATAATAATGAAATACTGTATTTATATTATTTAATTATAGCAATTCTGATTTCTTTCTTCCATTTCCATTTCTATATTCATTGTCTTTCTATATGTTTTTTTTCTTCTAGATACGTTCGTTTCGAGTGGCTGCAATTTATGATAATGATGATAAATTTATATTTTATTTATAATTATTGGGAATAATTGATAAGAATAACACAATATGTCAGCATATGAGAAAAAAAAGTTGTCACTAAATATTAATTACCCCCCAGCTCCCTTCTCTTTTTATGAAAATTAGATAGGTGAAGTTACAATTTTAAGCTATTTATAAATTCGCTTTCAGATCCGAACTCAGTAAATATTAAAAATTGATCAAGCTGTGAAAACACGTACATACATGTGTATCAAGATATGCAAACATAACCTTTAACACAATAAATATGTAGTTGAAATCCATTTATCATTTGGAGACAGGAACATATGCAGGAAACTCTATTCTAGTAGTACATTATTTACATTAAATGTTTATTTAAAAGAGAAAGAAAACAGTTGTTTATCTTTTCTTTTTTATATATAGATTCGGTAATCAAACATTCATCTAGTCAACAAAATAAACAGTAATCCATCACTAGGATTAATATTATAATGAGATGCTGCATACTTTGTATTCATCCATCACTTTCTGGAAAAATAAAGATTAAATAAAAACAAAGTTTTATTTATTCAACCAATTAAGTTTGTCTTGGAGTTTAATTGAAATACAGTAATTTATTTGGATAATAATAAATGAGAAGAAAATCATTTAAGATATTTAAAAGTAAACAAGGTGAAACCATATGAAATATTATATACAATAAATAGTGGCATAGTTTAAAGAATACTTTCCATTATATTGTATTTTTATTTATCATCTATATAAATCGTATAACCAGTTTTAGTGATATATCACATTTTTATACCAAATATAAATGAAATATACAATCCACAGCAAAAGATCCCTTTAGCAATTTTTTACAATAAGAATTAAGTAATATTCCAGGGATAGATACTTACCATGCTAGTTAATTTCAGTTAGATGAGTATTTTTAACGTTCATATTATTTTCTTTATATGCCAGTTAAAAATAGTTAAAGACTCATTTACCAATCAATACTAGATGATTTGATACATTGGCTAAAAGATCATTTTCTTTTTAATAAAGAAAAAAAATACTGCCTTTATTTGAGAACCTTTTGGTTAAATGGAAAATTTGGTATCAATTCCAAACTTGTGCCTCAAGTCATGGACTATAAACAAATTTAATTAGTTCATAAAATCTCATTTTAAAGCAGAATTAGTTATTTGTAAACGGTCTTTAATAACTATTGGATTTTCTAAAATAATAGTAGTAATTCAATTTGTCAGAAATAATTAATATTAATAATTTTGAAAATAATAAATTAAAATTAATAAATTACATTGAATGAGGAGTATCTTAATTTATATCATATTTAGCATTGAATTGGTTTAATTTGAAAACATTATAAGCAATATAAGCAGCAAAAATTGAAAACAAAAAACTAATACACATTATAATTTAATGTGCTCTATTATGTGATCTATCTGCTAGCACCATATAATACATATCAATAACCAAAGTTAAAACTATATATATATGTATGTGTATATATATATAAATTGTACCTATATTGATATAGGCACATATAATTTTTATCTAAAATTATTATTAAAGTAATCTTTCATAAAAGAAAAACATAAAATTAAATGTTGAAGAATTTATTGCAGCTTGTTTTCGAAAAAGATAAGAATTAAATAGTTTTCTAGCGTTAGTTTTTGAAATAAAAAAGCTACAATTAATTAGTCAAAAGGGGGGAGGGGGAGTCTTGGTTTGAGAAATGAAACTAAGGGTTATAAAAGGAAGTAAAGAGTTTTATTAGTATTCGTAAAAATATAATTTAAAAAAGTTAAAACATACAAATCTCTTTTCATTCAATTTTAATTAAAGAAAAAATAATGTTAAAACTAAATAGTAAATTGTATTAAAAATATATGTGCATATATATATGTGATTTGTAAATAAATAAAATGTATGCGAAATAAAAGACTATCATTAAAAAAAACGGCAATGGCTATTAATAAAATGAAACAACACGTTTATCAAATGATTATCACCGGAAATATTTCGACAACACGTTGCAGATATAAATAGACTTTTTTATCGGACAGTGAATCAGTTCACAAAGTTATTGAGAGAGTGCAGTTCGGAAATTAATTGAGTCAGTTAAGAAACAAAATGCAGTGCTGAGAATATTTTGGAACGCACGTTCACCTCCAGCCCAGATGTCCGAGAAAACAGCAGATCTGCCCGTGAAATAATGTCAGCTTAACATCTTAGAAAATCTCCGTCAGTATCTATTTGTCTCCGATAGCAATAATCGTGAAAATCAGGAAACTCAGCAAGGAAACGTCCCAGCCAGCTGGTAAGCATTTATAATGGAAATATCCTCACCGAAAGCAGCCTCCAAAGAACAAAATTCTATGTCAACATTCAAAAAAGCCTAGGTAAAAACATTTGCTTATTTCGTTCTATACTGTAATAGCCATTGCATTTCATTAATTCGTGCGAATCCTCCAAGAGTCTAATTATATGAACTCGATATCATACATAAATGAACTATTGATGTGTGTGATTAAATTGCAAATGCTATGTAGTCCTTTATTATCATTATTATGTGTGTACATGAGTTAATATGTGCGTGGTCGTTATATCAATATTTATTAGTTAAATTAGAGTGTTTTGTTATTACATCTATAGGAATGTTTAAACTATTTAGAAATGTTAATTTAAAACATGCGTGTGTTTTATTAGAATTATAAATGTTTAAATTTAGTAAATAAATGTTAGTTAATAAATTATCTTTAAAATTAAACTATATTTGTCGGTCAATTCTTTTTATCAATTCCTTTTAACAAATTCTTTTATTAATTCTTTTAATCACTAATTAAGTATAATCTATTAGTGATTACAAACAACTGAGCTAGTCGTGGATTTAGGCGTTGAGTTAGTGGCCACTATTCAAAGTGCGTTGTCTATTCTTTTAGTATTCTTTTAGAATAAGCATCTGGCACCCATGTTTATACACAAACAAAAAAGTGCTTTGAACTTGGTGTTGAACTCAACAGCCGAGAAGAAGCTATGTCCTGGAAATGTAACGCTAGTTATATACTTTATAGCTATCGTTTGGGCATACATACTCTCCGAGTATGTTCTTCTCTGCCTAAGAGACCGGTGTTTCGAATCCACATATTTGAACACGGTTCAAATGGCGCCCAACGTGTATTGTTTGATTCGGGGAGTCAGGTATCGGTAATGTCACAGGAAATGTTTAATAAAATAGGTGACATTGACCCGGAAATTAAAATATTGCCTTTAAAAACAGTATATGTTTTGTTGGCTAATGGTAAGAAGGCGAAGTTGGCATCCAAACAGGCATGGGTGAAGCTACACATGGCAGAGGAAGAATATATGCATGTTCTGCTGATTTTGGAGGGACTGATTCATGAGGTTATATTAGGCTTGGATTTTATGTACAAAACAGGCTGTGTATTGGATTATAAACGGAGCCGGGCAGAAATAAACAACGTAATAATTCCATTTACAAAACACCAGAAGGATGAGATAAATAGACAGAGTGATGCACAAAGTGCAGTAATGGAAATAGAGATAGGGGAAAAGGTGGATAAGTCAAAATGCATAAATGACAATCAAAGAGACCAACTGAAGAAACTATTCAATAGATATGAAAGCGTATTTTCCGAGGTTCCGGGGGTAAATCCAATCAACCAGAGAAGAGATGCTAAGCAAGCGCTCAACTGGTTAAGAAAAATGGGCAGGCTACAGCAGCAGAGGCAGGGAAGACCTAAGGCTATATTCAGGAGGGGAGATGAGGTCATGGTGAGAGTTCATCCGGTGAGTCATCCTGAAAAACATATATACAAGAAATTCCAGCCAAATATATGACGGCCCTTATATCATCAAACGGCAATACGGTAATAACGCGTTTGTGATAGCACAGGGAATAGAGGAAAAAGGAACATATAATGCCCGGTCGTTGAGGTTAGTGAAAAGAGAAAAACAACCACCGGACAGGCGGTAATAATACTAAATGAAATTTAGAAATAATACTAATAACAAGGAGGCATTATTGAATAAAAGATTTTTTCCCCACGCACATATTACGTAAGAAGAAATGCTTGTAAATAAACAGTTAAAAATCAATAAAATCAAGTTAAATAAGTAGGTCAAATGAATGATTTAAGAGTAACAATTTTAGGATTAAATAAATGAATAAAATAAAGGGTTTGATTAAAGTGATCGAATTAAACAAATAAATAACATGTCAATAAAATAAAAAAATAAATAAATTAAGATTTAATATTGTCAGAGATAAAATGGTCAAAAATGACGCATTTTACTCTCAAAAGGAAGGGTGGTGTAATGTATCTATATTGATATAGGCACATATAATTTTTATCTAAAATTATTATTAAAGTAATCTTTCATAAAAGAAAAACATAAAATTAAATGTTGAAGAATTTATTGCAGCTTGTTTTCGAAAAAGATAAGAATTAAATAGTTTTCTAGCGTTAGTTTTTGAAATAAAAAAGCTACAATTAATTAGTCAAAAGGGGGAAGGGGGAGTCTTGGTTTGAGAAATGAAACTAAGGGTTATAAAAGGAAGTAAAGAGTTTTATTAGTATTCGTAAAAATATAATTTAAAAAAGTTAAAACATACAAATCTCTTTTCATTCAATTTTAATTAAAGAAAAAATAATGTTAAAACTAAATAGTAAATTGTATTAAAAATATATGTGCGTATATATATGTGATTTGTAAATAAATAAAATGTATGCGAAATAAAAGACTATCATTAAAAAAAACGGCAATGGCTATTAATAAAATAAAACAACACGTTTATCAAATGATTATCACCGGAAATATTTCGACAACACGTTGCAGATATAAATAGACTTTTTTATCGGACAGTGAATCAGTTCACAAAGTTATTGAGAGAGTGCAGTTCGGAAATTAATTGAGTCAGTTAAGAAACAAAATGCAGTGCTGAGAATATTTTGGAACGCACGTTCACCTCCAGCCCAGATGTCCGAGAAAACAGCAGATCTGCCCGTGAAATAATGTCAGCTTAACATCTTAGAAAATCTCCGTCAGTATCTATTTGTCTCCGATAGCAATAATCGTGAAAATCAGGAAACTCAGCAAGGAAACATCCCAGCCAGCTGGTAAACATTTATAATGGAAATATCCTCACCGAAAGCAGCCTCCAAAGAACAAAATTCTATGTCAACATTCAAAAAAGCCTAGGTAAAAACATTTGCTTATTTCGTTCTATACTGTAATAGCCATTGCATTTCATTAATTCGTGTGAATCCTCCAAGAGTCTAATTATATGAACTCGATATCATACATAAATGAACTATTGATGTGTGTGATTAAATTTCAAATGCTATGTAGTCCTTTATTATCATTATTATGTGTGTACATGAGTTAATATGTGCGTGGTCGTTATATCAATATTTATTAGTTAAATTAGAGTGTTTTGTTATTACATCTATAGGAATATTTAAACTATGTAGAAATGTTAATTTAAAACATGCGTGTGTTTTATTAGAATTATAAATGTTTAAATTTAGTAAATAAATGTTAGTTAATAAATTATCTTTAAAATTAAACTATATTTGTCGGTCAATTCTTTTTATCAATTCCTTTTAACAAATTCTTTTATTAATTCTTTTAATCACTAATTAAGTATAATCTATTAGTGATTACAAACAACTGAGCTAGTCGTGGATTTAGGCGTTGAGTTAGTGGCCACTATTCAAAGTGCGTTGTCTATTCTTTTAGTATTCTTTTAGAATAAGCAGCTGGCGCCTGTGTTTATACACAAACAAAAAAGTGCTTTGAACTTGGTGTTGAACTCAACAGCCGAGAAGAAGCTATGTCCTGGAAATGTAACGCTAGTTATATACTTTATAGCTATCGTTTGGGCATACATACTCTCCGAATATGTTCTTCTCTGCCTAAGAGACCGGTGTTTCGAATCCACATATTCGAACACGGTTGAATATATATATATCATTGAACTTGCAACAATTATTTTATTAATTAAATAAATGTATAAAACTAATTTATTTAACAAACAAATAAAATGTAAATATTTATTATTATATTTATAGCAAAAATTATATTAAATGAAAGCATGAAAATAATATATCTTACAAACAAATCAACTATAGAATAAGTAGTTTTCATTTCATATTTTACAAAGAAACTAATTTATGAGAAGTTAAATGAAGCACAGCTATATAAAAATTAATCAAAAAGAAAATAATTGACCAAAATGTATTAAATGAAAGCAATCCATAAGAAATGAAATACAAGTACAATGCCAAATATAAAATGAATAGTTATTGTTTCATATTATGTACTAAAACAACTTAAAGCCAAAATAAATATGATTGAGTCCTGTTGTGAGTTCTCATGTTATAGTGCTATCCAGAAATACAATGTAAAATAATAAAATGTGAAACTTATGGTTACTTACATTTTAAAAAATATACATTTTCATCAATGTATATTTTAGATAATTTTCCATATTCATCTTTAAATACCAGGAACATTACTAATAATATTAATACATGGATCATCCTTCCTTTTATACTATGTATATCTAAAAAAATAAAAACAATATGCTCAAACAAATTCAATATTAGTTTTAGAACCCCACCTAATTTTAATCAAATGTTAAACCACACTAAAGACAAATTATCTCCAGACCAACCTCTCCTAATAGTTTATAAAATTAAATACAATGAATCAATATGTAATGCAGTTTACTATGGTGAATCTTATGCCAATTGCCTACAAGATTGTCGTAGCACAAATATATATATATACAAACACGCTAAAACAGATCCCAATAATAGATCTATATTTTTGGAACATGAAATTGAATCTGGGCACAATTTCAATCCACTTAAAGTTATCTGTGCTGAGCGTAATGACTAAAAAAGAAAATATAAAGAGGTGTGGTTTATTGCAAATAACAAGAAAGACTCATGAATTGCATTATCATGTAAATGGTATATTTAAATTATTTAACTTATAAATTCTATTTATATAAACCTATATAAGTTCTATGAATATGACCGACCTGGTCGAAATCAGTGCTAATCTGTAATTTTAAATAAGTTAATCTTTCCAGCATGGTGTATTATCACTATTTATTTTGTTAAAACTATAATACTATGCTATGTCATTCCTCTGTTTTATAATAATCTTCTATAGCTTCAAAAAGAAAAGTAACAACTTAATGATAATATAATATTATCATTAGCAAAATACAAAAATGTTGTGAGTTTTTATATATAATAATATAAAGTGCTTAGTGTTTTATTAAGATTTATTTGTTCTATTAATATTCCTCCAATTCCATAAACTCCTCAAGAAGATTGGGAATGATGAGAATTTGGCAGCATTTTAAAATTAACAATAACTAGTGTAAAAAATGTGAATCTTTTAGAGATTTATGGAATAAATTTTATTTTTAAAAAATTAATATAACTGAAGCCAATTGGTTCACTAAAATGCCTCTACCTCCATAAATGAAGAATCTTGTTTTTTTTTAAAAAAAGCATTTTTAATGTTTTCCTATGGCAAAAAATTAACAATTACCACAGACTCAAAATAGACAATAAATGTTAAATATTCAATTAAAAAAACAACAATTTAAAATTGAAAAACATGGCGATTAATGAATAGATGTTTATTGAACATATCTTTTATTAATATATGTAAATTTATATATAAATATAATGCATAATAAGTACATTGACTTTTTTTAATGATTATTTTACATTTTAATGTACCTATTTTAAAATTTGAAAGTTTATATTCTGTTGAATCAAGATTCATTGTATTAAATTAAGGTGCATATAAAATAATAATGTAATGTATATTTTTGATACACTTTATATATATATTATCAATGCTATTTTTGTAATTACCTATTAAACATTTTTTTTTTTTTTTTTTGCAGTGCTGCTTTTTAAAAACATTTTAAAAACCAAAGGTCTGGTTTATGTTTTTAAAAGAAAAATTCCATCTCATTTAATAAAAATTAGATCAAAACAATATGATGTGTATTTGGTCAATGCAGTTTTAATAATGTAAGTGAATTTTTTTTTTTTACCAATATTGTTCATGCTTACAACAAGACATTTTTGTCTGAAAGGAAGAAGTATATTGATATGAGAATATTAAATAAAAATATTAACAAACATGAAAAGTGTTTATGAAAAAATTACTTCTCCATTTATAGTCAATACTGATATTTTAATGATGTATTTTGACATTAGGCAGGCTAAGAAAACCATTTCAGTATTAAAAAATAATAATAATGCCTGTCTAGTTTGCATTAACCAATGTATTTATTTATTATTATTATATGAGTTTTAAAAAATTGATTATGATCATCGTGTTTTGTTTTTGTTTTTTATTTTTTAATTATGATAATGAGTCAGTGGTGTAAATATTTGTAATTTTTAAAAAAATGTATATTTATCATTGACGAAGCAGTTTCTAAAATTAAAAAAAAAACATAGTGCTTATTGCATAACTCTGTCAGAATTGCTCAATTAAATAATTTTTTTGTAGTAAAATCAATAAATATTAAAATGTATGTTTAGCTTATGTGTAAGTTATTTAAAGAATGATCCAAATTTCTACACATATATTAAAGCAAATAAATATTTTTGGTTTTATAAGTCAAATTATTATAATAAAATTAAATATATAGAAATATACAAATTAAATTAACATTACTGAGAGAATACATTTCATGCATGCATAAATTATAGAATGTAATACGTATTATCGCATATTCATCCAAAAATGTATTCACTTAGAATAATAAATAGAAGCACCCAATCCCCTTTCCCATTAACTTCTTTGAATTACTCAATTAAAAACTCAGCAAATTCGTTTAACAATTTGCAACCTGGATTATTTTTAATAGTTATTTACATTTTCATTCAAGATCTATTTTAAAATATATATGTATAATCTAAAATGACAGAATTGTTTCATTTGCTGATCCGATCTTGCAAACTTTTTTTCCTCATCAGTCAAATTTTGCTAAGTTTCGAACAAAAGAGATTCTTGTAAATAATTTTCTTTATTATATTAATAGTATATAGTATATACAAGCGCTTTAAAACGCTGGGTGAAGAAGGTGTTAAAGGCAAACAATCAATTCTTTTCATATGTCAAATGCGTTGACCGGGAAGCGAACCCGGGTCAGCTGCTTGGAAGACAGCTATGCTATCCGCTAGGCCATCAACGCTTGACAATCAATTCTTATACAATAATCTTTGTAAAAAGGCAGATTTGTTCAATTCCATATGCTCAAAGCTGAATCTCTGTTTTAAATCTTGGAATAATGATTGTTTTTTAACTCCAGCTAGACTACAATAAAATCAATAAACATTATAAAAATAATTTTAAGTTGTTTTCATAATCTGTCATAAAATAAATTGAAATAAAGGTGACAATAATTTTCACTTCAATCCATTCTATATGTTGTCACATGATGAAAAAATTAAAACAATTTTCCAATTCAACAGTGGGCAAATGCGGCTCTTAGTCAAGCTACATGCGGCTCCCATTGAAATCCGATTTATTATTTCAAAATTTCTTTTTAATTGTACAAAAATTTGTAATATGATAGAAATTTTTATCAAACATTTTTGTTACTTACTTTATTACAAATTATTTTCAAATATATTGGCAAATTGGACGTTAATGATATCTACCTAATCTCATAAAAATTTCTATATGTATATATTTATGATTTGTATATTTTGTGGTTGTACATTTTGGTGACAGTTTTCGTATCAACTAAATGTCCGATTTCATATTTTTTCAAAAAATCTGGTATGTAGATTGTTTTATTAAGCAATTTAAATTAGTTTATGACGTGTAATTTTTCCGC
Source organism: Epiperipatus broadwayi (assembly GCA_028023455.1). Lineage (NCBI taxonomy): Eukaryota > Metazoa > Onychophora > Udeonychophora > Euonychophora > Peripatidae > Epiperipatus > Epiperipatus broadwayi. The sequence continues at coordinate 512,072 of JAQFVV010006415.1, forward strand.
GGTCCCAGCGCAAACTTTTTAAATACATGTGAACAAGTTAAGAAAATTATTTTAATTGTTTATAATTGGTGCATTTTTTCGTGGTTTTTTTAAACAATTATATATATAAAAAAAAAAAACTCTGGAAAGCAAATAAAAATAAATCTGGAAAGCACTAGTTTGATTTGGGTTATGTTGTTTCTCTTTTTGCTGGTAAATCATAATGAAATAGACATTTCAGAATTATCAAGAAGATATTGACCAGAAATATAATCCAAACTAGCTTTTAATTATTCTAAATTAATTTTATTCTTATTTTATTTTAAAAAGTCTGTTTCTTCAATAATATGTTGCAACATTTATGAATCTTTTAAAATACGAATTAATCCTTTTTTTTTTTTTAATACTTAGACATTTTTATTTTAATTAATTTATTTATTTACTTATTTTGATGGAATTTCAGACTTTGGATATAAATTTTTTTGTTAACTTAACTTCAAAAAATGAAAATACCAACAAGAAAATAGAAGCTTTCAGAAAGAATGGGTAAAAAAATTTGCTTTTATTGACAATAATGGAAAGTTATTGTGCCTTGTTTGTAAAATTACAATTGCAAACTACAAAGTTAAGGAATAAGTCATTCCCACTTTCCAACTCAATAATATCCACAAAATTCAAAATTGTGACAATCAAATCTTCATAAAAAACAAAGACTCTTGTCTTTCTTTTAGTCATGGGGATGACAAAGATCACAGAGCCAAAAAAGCTAGTTTTTTGGTAGCCTGGAATATTGCTCATGCCAAATGTCCATATGGAGAATTTATTAAAAGAAACTTGGAAGTGGTTAATGTTTTGGATCCAGATAATACAAATCTGCATAAATTAATCGCACAAGTTCCTATATCATGCTACACAACTGAGCATCTTATTAGTGAAATTAATGTAATGTGAAAAATTGTACATCATTCAGTTTAGCTCTCGATGAATCTATAGACATACAGGATGTTCCACAATTGGCTGTTTTTTGTGGATTATGTATCTGCAGATATAAATATGAAAGAAAAAAAATTAGTCTTATTAATATCGATGTCAAAAATGCAGTTTCAATGTTAAAGATGTACTTGATGAGGTAATGAACAAGTTTGAATTGCCTCATGATAAACTTGTAAGTGTTGCAACTGATGAGCTCCTGCAATGATAGAGAAAAATCTAGGTCTTAATGGTCTTTTAAACAATGATTCTCAAATTCCACACTTTGTCTCTTTTCATTGTATAATTCACTGTGAACATCTCATAATGAAGTACTTAAAATACAAAAATATGTGGAAGATTGTTTTGCAGATTGTGAATTTAATAAGAACAAATACCAAAACACACCATCAATTTAAGAACTTTTTAAAAGAATTAAATGACCAACAGATGAATTGGCCAATGATCTCTCTTTTTGGTCTATTATAAGATGGCTATCAACTTACAATGTTTTGAGCTGTTTTGTGGAACTCCTAAATCCTATCACAATATTTAAAAAAAAAAAAAGAAAAAAAATATCCAGAATTAGAAAATGAAATTTTGTTTTCTGACTTAATGTCCCTTACAAACATTATAGAATATTTGGAAACACATTATTTGGCTTTACATGAAAATGGGGAAATGATTAGTGATTGGTTACGAACTGTATTTAGTTTTGAAACTAAACGTTGGCTTTTTGTGCATGATCTTAAATCCAGAATATTTCATCATTCTCCATGATTAAAAGCAAATATAATTAGTAACAAAAAAGAAAAAAATAGATGAATATAAAGAATAATTGGAAGGACTGCAAGTGAATTTCAAATGTAGATTTGAAGATTTAAATAGTTTTCAATCTATATTTGCATATTCTGTGAACCCATTTTTTGAGATATTATAGAAGATGGATTTCCAAGTTCTGCAATAATACTTGTTCAAAAAGCAGCTGGGGATTTAGAGTTATTAGAGATGAAACAGGATCAGGCATTGCAAATACATAACAAATCTAGTTCTCTAATTAAATTTTGAAACTCGTGCCAGAATCAAAATATTCATACTTAAAGAAAGCTGCTTGCCATCTAATTTCAAATTTTGGTACAACATATTGCTGTGAATTACTGTACTCCACAATGAAGTTCGTGAAGTCGAAATATCATTCACAGATGACCAATCAGCATCTCACAGAATTGCTGTGAACATCTTTAACAAATTATACACAAAATTTCAAAGGCTTGACCACAGGTCTTCATTAAATGTTATATTTTTCATTAATGATTTTTTATTATTAAAGTTTATTTTTATTATTAAAATTTTGAAATAATTATTTTCAATTTTATTTCTTTCTCATAATTGTATTTTCTTATATACTTTATAGAGCACTTAACCTGTGTAGAATATGTCATCATATTAAATAAAATAAAATTGACTGTATGTATTTATTTTTGTGTACCTAAATAATAATAATATGGTGTGGCTCTTTACAATATGTGAAAAACCTGCATACAGCTCTCATTGACCTCATGTGGGCCCACTCCTATTCTAGTATATAGTCTCAGAGAAATGCCCTTTTAACTCTTTTGAATATAATTAATTTTTCTATCACAATTATGCAACATAATCAGATTTATTTGATGTTAAAATTTGCTATAGTGCAGGTATATTTAGTACAGCTTATTTAATGTGACTTATTAATAATGAAGAAGAACAAATTATATAACATTCATTTTGTCCAAAGGAACCTTGCACACACAAAAAAGACCTAAATGTGTAAATAAAAAATGTATTTACATGTTAATGGGCTAATAGAATTAATTAAATAATATTAATACATTATAGATGTAAACTTTAACATAAAATCAATCAGAAGGACTGAATTTAAATAAGAAAACCATTGCTTGTATAGATGGAAAAAAATCAGTCACCTTTGAAAGCATTTGAAAAAATTGTTTGCCTAAAACCACGTCCTAAAAAGATTCTTTCAATTTAAACTGGATCCCCAGAAATGGTAAGACACTTAGAAAAAGGGCACATGCGAAATAAAATGATGAAATAAGAAATAATAATGATAAACATCACATGACCACTACTTCTTATGCTTGTGTATAATTGTTGCTAAAACAGGCAAAACTCACTATACGTATTGCCACACACAGCAAGTTAAAGTAATCAATGGATGCCAGAAGGCTTGTGCATAAAATCACCATCTAGTGCCTACTCATCCAATATCCTCAGACTAGTTTCTGGCTTGTGGCCTTCGTCAGTGAGGAACCTTGGATCTGAGAGCGCTGCACCTAGATTTTAGGATCTAATGCAACCCTCCGGCAGCCACCTTTTACCTCCATTTAACTACAAAACTATGAGACTTAAACTGAAAATACCTTAATGTTTTCAATCCAAGCCCATAAGCTTATATAGTCATATGGGTCTGAACTCAGTTCAGCACCCATACATTTTGGTGTCTTTGGTTCTTTAATAACCATAGCCACCACTATCCTATTAAGCAGGATTGGTTTTAAGCCAATAAACATCACATGACCAACACTTCTTATGCTTATGTATAACTGTTGTTAAAACAGGCAAAACTCATATACGTATTGCCACACACAGCAAGCTAGAGTAATCAATGGATGCCAGAAGGCTTGTGCATAAAATCACCCTCTAGGTGCAGTACTCTTGGATCCAAGGCTCCTCACTGACGAAGGCCACAAGCCAGAAACTAGTCTGGGGATATTGGATGAATAGGCACTAGATGGGGATTTTATGCACAAGCCTTCTGGCAACCATTGATTACTTAGGCTTGCTGTGTGTGGCAATACATATAGTGAGTTTTTCCTGTTTTAACAACAGTTATACACAAGCATAAGAAGTGGTGGTCATGTGATGTTTATTGGCTTAAAACCAATCCTGCCTAATAGGATAGTGGTGGCTATAGTTATTAAAGAACCAAAGACACCAAAATGTATGGGTGCTGAACTGAGGTCAGACCCATATGACTATATAAGCTTATGGGCTTGGATTGAAAACATCAAGGTGTTTTCAGTTTAAGACATAGTTTTGTAGTTAAATGGAGAAAAAAGGTGGCTGCTGGAGGGTTGCATCAGATCCTAAGATCTAGGTGCAGTGCTATCAGATCCAAGACTCCTCACTGACAAAGGCCACAAGCCAGAAACTAGTCTGGGGATATTGGACGAGTAGGAACTAGATGGGGATTTTATGCACAAGCCTTCTGGCATCCATTGATTACTCTAGCTTGCTGTGTGTGGCAATATGTATAGTTAGTTTTCCCTGTTTTAAATAATAATGATGTTATGTGGAGAAGAGAAATTAAGAATCAGAAAAATTGTATTAAACTTGGAAAGATCTTAAGGGTTGAAATGAAATCAAAACTGCAGTAGAAGATATTTTGAAGATTTAACACTGCTTGAACATATTTTGCATTTAAACAGTGTCATTAATTGTTTAATTACACATTTTATCATAATAAAATAAAATATAAATATTCATTTATAAAATATATTAAACTATGACTACTTGATCATTATTTGCCATGGTTAGCTTATTTGCACCAATCAAAAGACTTATTTAGCCCTTCTGTGATTATTGTATTCTATTTCCATAAAACATTAAACAAATTATACAAGGATCATTATTTGCAGAACACAATTCAACAACTAGTTTGTCAAGTGTTGTGAGCCGAGAGGTCAGCGCAGCCGAGTTGGTTGCAGACGGTTGTTGCGGGTTCGCCTCCCGGCCGATGCTATGACATATGGTAAAAAAAACTAGTAGAAATAATTATTCCATGTAAGGAAGATCTTGCAACATTATATGATCTTTATTTCTTTAAATTAAATTTAACAATATTTTGCAGTTATTTTTAAAAAGATATTTAAGCATATTTCTATTTTCTATATGTTTTGTTTAATATATATATATATAGTACATGAGTTATTTTTGCAAATGTATTATTTATCAAGATATTTTTTGTTATTTATTTACATTAAACATTAATAGAATTAACTTTTATGATAAATGCATAAGATATTTCTGTTATCATTTTCAGCATTAAAATATAGCAAAGATGAAGGTTGTACATATTTGATAAAAATAAAAAAAAATTACCCTCTCTTTGAAAAACTGCCTGGTAATTCTGTAATAAAAAGCTATCCAATCTAAAGTAATCCAAGAACCACATTAAAAAAAAAAAACTTATCCAAGGGCGCATCCAAATAATAAATTCAATACAAGTTTATTACACATTATCTACAATATATACATATATTATAGTTTATTTATATATATTAAATTATTGAAGAATCCTATTGTATGTTACAGATGACTTATTATAACTGAACATAACTATTTCTGCACTAATCATGCATGTTTACTATGAATCCTAGGGCATGCACTTTGAATCAAAATAGTGCAAGGCTGCTTCTACATCTTATACTTGAAAAATGTGGGTATATCAGCGATATAAAATCACCCAATAATAATAACAAGATTATTGATTAGTAATAAAATTAAAATATCTAACAAGCTTTTGATTCAAATTATTTTATTTTCTGACTTACAAAAATCAAAACCTCTAGGCAGGCTGTATAAACCCTTACCATGGTCACAATCAATCCACAAGTCATGTTTTGAATAGCTCTCCTTTAATATAAGCACAATATTCATGTACATTTGATGTATCCACTTCCAAAATTTTAGAGAATATACAAAACCATGAATATTATATATATATAATAGATTGACAAATTTGTCAATTTATGAAGTATAAATTATTAATAAAATTATTTGTATATTTGTATACATTTTTTAAATAATAAATACCATAATTAAAAATCATTCAAATAAGACTCTTTACATAAAACTGACATCTATATTGTTCATAATTCTGTCTCCAACCTTATTTATAATATTCTCATAAGAGTAAATTCCTGGATACATTACAGATTACATGTGAATATTTTTTTAATTCATTTTATGTGCATAATTAACTTATTGTAACAGTCACTCAATCTACTCTTGATCACAGAGGGCACCACCAGATCAAAGCATATCTGGAAAATTTGTCTACCATGATCAAAAATGGATGGTAGTGATGCTCTGTACCGACTAGACTCAGGAAGACAGCAAGAGATCTTAACTATTGTTCAGACAATTGAGAAAATGAAACACATAAACAAACATCAGCCAAAAGAATTTAAACTAATTTGAAATTTTATTAAATTCAATAAACAAAATAAAGTAAATCTAGCAAACAGAATATGAAAGTTTGACTTAGATTTTTATAAGTGTATTCATCAGAGAGTGTATATGAGTTTTGCAAATATTTAAAATTAAACACTTAGGCAGCCAAATTCTTTCTCTCACCTACAATTTAAAATCGGAATTAATAACCACTTCCTCCTGACAATTTATAAAATAACAACAATGCTAGTTTCCTAATTCAGATATATAAAAAACAATACGGTAGGAAATCAACGAAACAGCATCAGCGAGCATTTTTTGGCCTGGAATAATACCTTGAAACCAAGAACATCATTTGCCAGTAGAACAGCTCATGATGTACCATGTTTAAGGCAATTCATGGTTAATTTCACATACAAGACAGGAAAACTTGAAGAATGATTACGATCCTATGTAATCTAGAAAAGAAACAAAATCTCCAACTTCAGAAAAACTAAAATAACAAATATGATAAACCACCAGCCAAAAGATTTGCAGTTTCCAAGAAGTGCAAACCTATTAACTTAAATTAATTATTGGACGATAAAATAGAGACAGGTGAGCAAACTGAAATTACTAAAACTGCCAGAGCATTTAGTAAGGGTTAATAATAAAAAAAGAAGGCATAGTAAGCATATAAAACATAATCTTACAATACACTCTACAATAAATAAAATTGAAAACAAACTTGGAATCTTAAAACTAAGATTCCAAGAGACACTATAAATACAAGGAAAAGCAAACACATATAATAATTATAAGATTAAATAACTGGTAAAACTTTATGCAACAGATTTATTTGTAGATTGGGCAGATTTAAATAGATTTATATACCCTGGAAAGAATAAGAAATATTTTACCTTACGGTAAAGCACAGTCCATGAAGTTTTCAAAGAGTGCACACATTTATTTGGAATTCAACTTTCAGGTATCTTCATTTCTTCACAGTGGTAAGTGTAGAGGCATATTTTGGGATCTTTCCTAATTCAAACTTTCATGATATGACTGGAAGAACAGCTTGGAATCAGGAGTCCATCTTTAGGTAAGTTAGCAAGATATATTGTAGGTTTGAATACACATAGCAGTGAATTTAATCATCTTGTAAAAACAAACTTTAAGAAAAAAATATGTCCGGACTGCCAACACAATATGAATCTTAGCAGGCTAATATCAATGCGTGAAAATGAATAGTGGATTTATTAGAAGCTGAATCTATCACTTTGAGGCAGAATTAGCTTGGTCAAGCCAAGAATAACAATGTCTAAAATTTTTGGGGTTATTTATATCCTGTCTCTATCTCCTGTGTAATCTTTCTTGTTTTTCAATTATAAGACTTAGCCCAGGGCAAATCTTTATCTCCTGCTCAACCTCAATTAATAATTCTAACCGGAATTATCTTATAAGAAAATTAATACAAAATTAAATCTCTGCTTTTTAAATTAAACTAAAAATGGATCGTAATTAAAATAAAAAAAAAACAGGAATGCAATTAACTTTCCAAAATCAAAAGCTTTCTCGAAAAAAAAAAAAACAAAGATTAAAACTTTTAACTTGGAGGTTTTTACAATTTGATAAAAAAAAAATATGTGTCAGAAGAACTTATTTTAAACTAACAAATAAAATCTGTTGAAGACGAAATTTAAAATTACAGAATTTTACAATATAGCTGCATATATGTGCTATATCCTATAAAACTTTTAAATAACTTTATAAAAATTGTGAAGGGACCTTTGAATCGGATACAGCATCCGGTTCATTATATATTTCTAATTCTATATATCTCATTTACCCTCTTCTGTTCATTTGTTTTTAATATTTTAATAAGTAATCAATTTTTTAATTAAATTAGATAAAAGAATCTATGCAAAACATTACATGTGATATTAATATATCTCAGAATCAGTCTTTAAGCAGCACAAACATGAATACTGAAGTGTAAAACATACAATCCAATATGCTGCTACTAAATATAACAAATTAAAAACTAATGAATGAAATACATAAAGGTTCTGGAAAATTTTCATATAAGAATGTTATACAGAGAGCATACCAATATCTCAAACAAGCTCTTAATTGATAAGTGTGGTATGAAAAAATATTTAAAATCTCTATCCAGAATCTTCCCATCTCCAGTCTAATTGGTTTCGAGCTTAAGGCTTACGACAGTGGAAAGCTAGAATGTTCGGACACTAGATCTAAAATATCAACTCAAAACCCAGCACTTATTTCATATGCAATATTTAGTAGAAACTCTGAAATTTTTGGACATGAAAATGTCTTTAAATCCAGCTATCTAACTTAAATAGCTATATGGGACTGAACTAAATTCAGATCTACCATATATTAATAGCCTCAGCACAGCCAAAGCCTTAAAGGCAAAATTATAATAATCAAAAAAGAAAGTCATATATAACGTGACATTACTTTTATAAGTTTATATTTACAAAAACGTAATACAGAGAGTATACCAATAGCTCAAACAAGCTCTTAATTGATAAGTGCAGTATAAGAAAATATTTAAAATCTCTATCCAGAACATCTCTACATTACATTTTTGTAAATACAAGCGTATAAAAGTAATGTCACCTTATATATGACTTGCTTTTTTGATTATATAAGAATGTTGAAAATATAGTGGCAAGATCGAAGAACCAATCAAAATATTCTTCAGTTTTCTGGATATGATGATATTGTAAGAGCATAAATTTGCAGTATTAGACATATCAATGACAACACCCTTCTTTTTAAAAATTACTTATGGTAAACTTCATTTACAATACAATATAAACATTATATAAAGCCATTCTAAATAATTGCATCGCTGACTGCTTTCATTTATAAAATATGGCCAAAGTTAAAATGCGATTGAGAGCTATAATTAGGCAAGATATGGAAGTCTTTCTGGTTAAAACTTTATCGTAGAAATCCAATGACAGCATTACAAAATGCCAAATAAATTAGCATAAAGGTCTAGCGTGAGATATATGTAAATGTATTTATGTGTTATGAATTGATTATTCTATAAAGTTACTGCAAAACAATATCATCTGTAACTTTTTGTTTTGTCTTTCCGTCCTTTTTCTATTTAAAAATTAGAATAACTATACTCATTTTCGACCATTTGATAGCGATGATATAAATACATATACAAATATCCCTTTGTGTATATATATTATTCACTTATGAAATAGCTATTGCTGAAATTTATTCCATTAAACAGTTTAAGCCAAGCACATGATTTTTGAGTGTATTTATCTAAACAAAGAATCATATAATAAAGTATTCATAATTCATTATGAAATAAATATAAACGCACAATTACATCATACCAAATAAATCTAATTAAGACATAAGGCTCATAAAAAAATAACTTGGTTTCAGAAGATACGCCTGTATTTACATTTTTTAATGTAAATACAGGCGAACAACAACAAAAATATTATTATACTGAAGATAAAATTTGACTTTTTCAAATAATATCTCTTTCATGATTCAGTTGTTTCTAATTACTGACCTAAAATAAAAGCCCCCCCCCCCTTCAATAGAGAGTTGTTAAAAGATATGAAACAAAAAAAACATCTACAGGAATTTAAATATTAATAATAAGAATTACTATAGCAAATAAATATTTTATTACATTTATGGAGAAAATCTTATACGATAAAAATTTAATATTTTTCTCATTGATCATCATCATTTTCAATTATTATCAGGATGATCTCTCAAGTCTAATCCAGTTTCTTCCAATTCTAGCCTCGTTTCCCCATAACACACCAACAAATTTCCTTATTTCATCTATCCATCTTACATGTAGTCTTTTCAAGGTATCTTACAATATTCTGGAATTCCATTTATAACTTTAACTGTTTATTTATTATCATTTCTTCTATCAATATGTCAACTCCAATTCAATATCAATGATATCTGTTTGTTCACTTACTCATATATTTTATTTTCGATGTCTTCTTGTTAGCTTTAATATATATATATATATTCATATTGCATTGAGTAACCTGAAGTCTCTGCACTATTCTTCTGTAATTTTCCAAGTTATTTCTACCAAAAGCATTTCAAACAAATTGAATTAATAATCTGATAAGATAGTAATTGTTAACTTCTTCCAATTATTAACTTTTTATTTTCTTCTTCTGAGAAAATTTTCTTTAGTCCTGCTTTTTTACTTTCATCTAATAAATCATGTAGCATTTACTGAAGCACTAAAAGCATTAATTGCAAAAACATTACATCAACTTCACAATCAAAATAACTTAATTTCCATTTATTTTTCCTCCCTTAGCTTCCCAGTTTAATCCATAAAATACTTCTTATAAAGTTGCTGGAGAAAATTTTGGAGATATGGAATCACAACTGACATACACTCATCTTAATGTTAATGTTCTTAGAATTAGCATATAATCTAATAACAACTGCTATATTTTGATAAATATTCTTCGGAATGTGACAATATCACAATATATATCTTAATGATTTAGTGTTTTAATCATTGTAGAAATGCTATAGAATCAAATGCTTTCCGAATCAAATGCTTTCCATACCTACAACTCCAATTCAAAATAGCAATTCATAATTATTAGTCCTTTCTATAACATCTCTCAATACTTTGATGTGGTCCTCTGTGCTTAAATTACTTTTAAATCCCACTTGTTCTTTTTTAGTTGTCAAGCGTTGGTGGTCGAAAGGTCAGCGACAGCTGCTTTACAAGCAGTTGTCCCTGGTTAGCGGGTTCGCTTCCCAGCTGATGCTATGACACATGAGGAAAAAAATCCCACTTGTTCTTTTAGTTGGTAAGAATCAAAATTCACTGGGTATGACTTACAATTACCTTGATAAAGATTATGTATAGAACTGATAGAAGATTGACAGCTCTTTTTAATATCTTCTTTATCATCTTACTTAAATATCAATATTACTATTTCATTCTTCCAATTATTTGGTATATCTTTAGCACTTAGACATTTGGAATATAACTTTACCAACAACTTTCTATTTATTTACTGATTCTATTAAAATAGCAATAATAATTTCATCACTTCCTGGAGCTTTTCCCTTCTTTACAGAATTGAATTGCATGTTTCACTTTATTTACTGATTCTATTAAAATAGCTATAATAATTTCATCACTTCCTGGAGCTTTTCCCTTCTTTACAGATTGAATTGCATGTTTCACTTGTTCAATAAAAATGTCAGATAATTCAGAAAATGTAATAATTGTAAGATATACTTTTTTTGTTGTTCTTCATTATTATCTATAAAAATTTTCCACACATTTAACAATGCTGTCCCCACTTTTTAGAAATAGCTTTGTCTCTTCTTATTGCTGAAAAAAATTTTCTTCTAATTTCTAATACTAAGATGTTGTTTTATACCTATGAGATTGTTATTCTCTTCTATAACTTACTTTGTCAATTCACAATTGTATCTTCTTATATTATTATTAATTTTTTTTCTTCATATATTCTTTCTCTGTTAAAAATTTACTGAAAAAATGTTGCTCTTTTGTACTATCTTTCTTTACTGCAGTTTTTCATAGAGTATTTGCTATTTTTTTTATTGATTTCATTCAATTCTGAACCATCTACAAAATCTCTTAATATTTGAAAATCAATTACTCTTTCTTATTGCATTGCCAAATGTATACTATATAATATTAAATCATCCATGCACTTTATTACTGTTACACAATGCTTTATTTACCACCCTCTTTCACAGTTTTGATTGCCCCTGCAATCTTCTTCAGAACTTTTGCATCTCCTAACTTTATAGTTTTGATTGCCCATGCAATCTTCTTCAGAACTTTTATATCTCTTTTTAAGCTAGGAAATATAAAAGTTCTGAAGAAGATTGCAGGGGTAATTGAAACTGTAAAAGAGAGTGGTAAATAAAGCATTGTGTAACAATAGTAAAGTGCATGGATGATTTAATATTATATGGTATTTTAAAATCAGTTCATTTGGAGTGTTCTAAGCTTAGGAATATCCACTGTTAATACTGGTGCATTAATATTTATATCTCACTAATCGATAAACACATCCTATTTTGAATGAATTAAGAATACATATGTTCTTGAAATACATATTTTCGTTAGTCAAAATATAATCCAATTCTTCAGTATCTTTATTTGAATGCTTCCATGTCTATTATATATATTTAAAAATTATATTTTAATAACAATGCCGCTTCGTCATTTTTTAAAAGATAAACAATTTTCTTGAATTAAAAATAAAATCTCAAATATTACTCTAATTTAAATATTTTAACTTATTTTACAAAAATAATAGTATTGTTATTATAAACAAATCATTAATGAAGACCTCTTTTTTATTAAATTAAACTATAATGAAAGTTATTTTCTATATTTAAATTTATAATTCAAAAATAATAAATAAGCAGAATACGCTATTTAATAAATTTTATCTAAGAATACTAACATTTGTTATAATAATGTAGACTTATTTCAGATAATTAAATTACATAAAATTGTATACATATTAGGCATTGTATACAAAAAAAATACCCATAAAATATAGATATACTTAAATTTATTCATCATAAAATAGACATTATAGAAAATAATGACAACAAATTTGTGAATGACCATAATTATATAAATGCTTCTTCATATGATCATAATAAAATTAATTTTAATAGACAAAATATCAACACATAATTTGGAGCTATAACAACAGAATTATAGTAATTATGATTTAAGCAATACATATGCATATATATATTCACATTTAGATGTGAATGTTAATAAATAAATGTATACCAGTAACATAGTTTTAAATAATATATGAATATACATATGTCTGCATATATTATAATAATGAAAAAATACTTATTATTAATTGTGTTTGTACTAATAATAATTAAGCATCCTACTTGTAAAAACTATAAATTTAATTGGTTTCCAAGTATTTTCAAACTGAGATTTCATAAAATTGAAAAAAAAAAACGAGTCCAGAAAGAAATTATTCCTACTTAAATGTAAACTCTAAAGGAAGTGAAGGTGTTTATGTATCAGCATCATCAAATTATTCATCCTGCTAAAGGCTCGATACTATTTTTAAAAAGTTTTTCCCAATGTATTTTACATCTATTTTTTTTTCTTTAAAAAATATAATGACCTAATCGTTCTTTAAAATCTTCCAATTATCTTCTTTTTTAAAAAATCTTTACTTATGACAATATTGACTTTTAAAATGCATTTTAATAATTTTTATTAGCCATTCATTAGTTTAGAGATTATTCAATAATGAATGATATTCTGTAGTTTAATTTTCATTACACTGTTCTCAAACAAGGTGGGAACTGGTTTCTATCCACTTTTAACAACTGTGGACGTATGCAATCATAAATATATGACCAAAGACATATGAAAAAGATCTATGATTCTCCAAATGAACATTTCATGCTGAAACAGCACTCATCAGTTGGCCAAGACTACAATCTCTTATATATATATATAATACATATTTTGCGGTTCATCCGTGTTAAAAACTTTTAATATTAATATACTGACATTTTGACTTGGTCACACAAGCCATCCACAGAGTTATAAAAGGTAGAAAGACGGTTGTAGAGGCGCTACAATCACTGATTTGAATAAAATGTTAAAATTCCACCAATAGCAAAAAATGTTAAATTTAGGAATGTTTTTAAAAAAAATCTTTCCAAATAGGAGGAAGTTTGCATGTATCATCTCGCTTATTGATACAATCTGGCCTTTTAAGTATCTCAATGGCTTCTCTAATTTTGCATTGGTAGAGATTATCACATCTGGATATAATCCTGGTACTAGAAAAATCAATTTTATGACCTGAATCTATAGTATGGAGTGAGAGTGCTGATGATGATGAGTGTTGTTTAACTGCATTAGCATGCTCATCTCTCCTAACACTGATGCGATGATTACTCATACCTATGTAAGAAGCTTTACAATTTTTACATGGGATTTGATAGACACCATGAGATTCAAGAGGGATTGAATCCTTAGGCTTGGTTATTATATTGCTGATCTTTTGATGAGCAGAAAATGCTGTATCTATATTATAGCGTTTTAATATACGTCCGATACTGTCTGTAGTTCTTTTTACATATGGAACACAAATCCTAATAGCTGATTTATCATCCTTTTGTTTCCTATTTTGTCTATTTTGGGCTTGAAATAAGGCTTTTTTTATAAATTTGTAATTATAACTATTTGCTAATAAAACACTATTAATATGGTTTATTTCTTCTTTCAGATGTGTCTCATCTGAAAGGGTAATTGCTCTATTTCAGATGAGACACATCTGAAAGAAGAAATAAACCATATTAACAGTGTTTTATTAGCAAATAGTTATAATTACAAATTTATAAAAAAAGTCTTATTTCAAGCCCAAAATAGACAAAATAGGAAACAAAAAGATGATAAATCAGCTATTAGGATTTGTGTTCCATAATAAAAGGAACTACAGACAGTATCGGACGTATATTAAAACGCTGTAATATTGATACAGCATTTTCTGCTCATCAAAAGATCAGCAATATAATAACCAAGCCTAAGGATTCAATCCCTCTTGAATCTCATGGTGTCTATCAAATCTCATGTAAAAATTGTAAAGCTTTTTACATAGGTATGAGTAATCGTCACATCAGTGTTAGGAGAGATGAGAATGCTAATGCAGTTAAACAACACTCATCATCATCAGCACTCTCACTCCATACTATAGATTCAGGTCATAAAATTGATTTTTCTAGTACCAGGATCATATCCAGATGTGATAATCTCTACCAATGCAAAATTTGAGAAGCCATTGAGATACTTAAAAGGCCAGATTGTATCAATAAGCGAGATGATACATGCAAACTTCCTCCTATTTGGAAAGATTTTTTTAAAAAACATTCCTAAATTTAACATTTTTTGCTATTGGTGGAATTTTAACATTTTATTCAAATCAGTGATTGTAGCGCCTCTACAACCGTCTTTCTACCTTTTATAACTCTGGGGATGGCTTGTGTGACCAAGTCGAAACGTCAGTATATTAATATTAAAAGTTTTTAACATGGATGAACCCGCAAAATATGTATTTTATATATTTAACCCGTGCAAATCTTCGTTTTAACATATATATATCATTGCTTAGAATATAGATAGCAAATTACTACAGTTTAAGAATTGATAAGTGTCAAATTTGCTGTTGTGAGGGCAGGAAGCTTGACAATTATCAATTAAATTGTAGTAATTTGTTATCCATATATTAAACAATGATAAAGAAATGTGTAAGAAATTGTAGTCTGGGCCAACTGATGAATGCTGGTTCAGCATAAAATGTGCATTTGAGGATCATACATCTTTTTAATATATCTTTGGTCATATATTTATTATTGCATTCCTCTATCAGTTGTTAAAAGTGGATAGAAACCAGTACTTACCTACCTTAGATGAGAGTGGTGTAATGAAAAATACACAATAGAAATATTATTTTAAAATGCATCATTCAAAATATGTTGAGTTTCTAAAAATATGATCCAATTCAGTGCCTATTGTTTCTTTTAATTTTTTTAAATAAAGTTATGTTTTGTTTTTTACTTTAATCCACTCTTTCTAATATTTTCATGTCTACGCACTTTCTCCCTCCCCCGTTTATCTTTATAGCATATTTAAATATTTTTCCAAATAATTCGTGATAATAAAATGGCACGCTCTTTAAAAAATATAGATATAAAACTTTTAGTTCAATCTCACTAATTCACATTAGTTTTTCTCTAATTCTTAAATTTGTTTAGCTATTGATATCCTGACTAGATATTAATTTCTATTAAGAGTTGGAGGATGGAGTAGACTGAAGCCTTCCATTCAAGTTTGAAGATTTACTATCTTAATATAAACCGAGCACTGATTATATATATTCGTGAAAGGTAATGATCTGGATCAACTGATGAATGCTGGTCCAGCACGAAATAGGTATAATGGAGATAATTTATCTTTTTCCCATGTATGTGGTCATGTGTATTGGTTGTATGAGCTAGAATGGATTGCTGAAGAGAGCTTGAAAATCTATGTTCAAACTTTCTATATTACATTTAAACTCCAAGTATGTATAGAGTGTATTTGTATTTTAAATATTATCTACTTTATTACATATATAATATATTGTAAATGTTAAAATTAATCTGGTATATAAATTCACTTTGCTTTTAGTATTTTTTTTTTCTTTTAATTCAGATACTTAAAAAATTTTATTTAAAAAAACATAGTTAATTAAAAATTAATTCTCCCTATATGCAATATATATATATATTTCTCTTAATATCAAATGTCTTTATCAAATAGCCTTATTTTTTAATACTGTAATTAAAACATTTTACACTAATAATAAATAAACAAAAGCAAAAAAAAAAAAAGGGGTTAAGTTTATTAGATAAAGTAGAAGAGAAAAAAGCATTATGGAAATAATAGTAAGAATAAGGTAGCAATTTATAATGAATACTAACACTCTGGTAGTAATTGCAGTTTCTTTTAATCATAAGATTTTAATAAAAATAACTACTATTAATTATTAAAAAGTATTTCTATACACAGTGCTGCCACATGTGAGGGTGCTGGTTGTGTGGGCACAAAGGTGCTTCATCATGGGGCACCAAGATGCCATGATAATTAATAAAATTTATATATAAATGAAAATGTTTACATTTTTGAAGCATTTCATTATTAGAAATGCGTTCTGAATGTAATATTTTTTATTTAAATATGAATGGAATATTTCTATACTTAAAATTGCTCGAGCTTCAAATTTCCAGGTTCAAAATCAAAATACACTACATATATATTCTTATCATAGCACTAAGCAACAATTAATAAAACTTACATGTAAATGTTTAGATTTCCAATCACTCTATTGTTAAAAACACATTCTTTTTTATTTAAATGTAAATGGAATATTTCTTTAAATTTTTTTTTATTACTTCCATTGTTCAAGTCTCAAAATATACTAAATATATATATTCTACAATTACACAAAAGCGAACAGTCCGATACCCTTTTGTCACTATAATTAATAAAATAATGTTTATAGATTCCTCAATCATTTGTATTTAAATATTCTCCTAATTTATAGAAAATATAACACATTTTTATTAATAATTTATTTAAAAATAAAACTTATGTTGCCTCATAATTACAGTAATTCTTCGCGTGATCAAATTCAGTTTATAGTAGTGATAAGAATGTCTGACTCCTGAATATAAGATCCTAGAATCGATTCTGCTGCTGTCTTCTGTAAATTATTTTTAATAGCAATGTTAGATTTCTTTCTTTTTATTATGCTGTATTATCTTTTTCATATATTATTAAATAACTTTTCCTATTTTTTATAACAGCATTATATTTTTAACTTTTTACTTATCCACTAGCTAAAAACTCACAATTGATCCATAATTCACATTATGATGCAAATCTAAGTACAACAAAATGAGTAAAAACATAATTTTCAAAAAAATATTATTCCACACCAAAATATTTAACTCTTAAAAATTTCATGCTACAACCTATGAATAAACAAATTAAATGAAAAAGTTTTAATGGCTTCTAAAAATTTATTGAATAAACAATCTAAATATAAAAATTTTAAATTATTTCCTTAAAATAAATCATCACTAAATCCCTAATTGTCAAACTGTATAATAAAGTATAATATATATATATATATATATATTATGACTTATTATTAATAGGCATTAAAAAAATTAAATATAATAAAATAGTGTATTTTATTATTGAACAAAAACAAGAGACTATTTTCTTTAATAGAAAATGTAATCAAGTTGTTTGTGAGAGGTTGGATTTATAAAATGTATTTTTATCAAAGTGTTGCTAATGGAATTAGTTAAAAACAATTTTTTGAAAAGATATTGTGTCGTTTCATTAACACAGCATTATTGTAACATATATACAATTTCATTTGTATGTAATCAATTGGAAAAGTGCCTACAAAATTCTTTATCTATACTAGTGGAAGAATTCAATTGTTTGATTTTTTCCCCTTATTACAATTTACCATTAAACAAAAAAAACTGCAAGACATGAATGATGACTTCTAAAAATTTATTGGACAAACAATGTGTGAAAAATTCTTCCCTTAAATAAATGTAAGGTAAATACTCAAAATCTCTAAATACCTGATTATATCATGTGACTAAGTTTTTAAACTGAAATAATAAGCATACAAAAAAAATTATATTATTTAAATTCCAAATGACAAAATAAAAAACAAGAGTTTGGTTAAAGTCGATCTACTTAAAACTGATTGCTATTTATCACATTGTAACCACCAAAGTCAGAAGACAATAGTGCCACCTATGCTAAACAGAGTAATCAATGGATGCCAGAAGGCCTGTGCATAAAATACCTATCTAATGCCTACTCATCCAATATCCCCAGACTAGCACAGGTGGCACTACTATATGGAGTTTTGCTTTGCTTTGTTTATAAACAATTATGTGCTAGTATTGGAGATGTGATCATGTGATGTTTGCTGGTTTAACAAAGTCAGAAGAGTTAATATGTAAATAAAAAGGTAAAAATGTAAATAATTATATATTTTTAATATTCTGTTGTGTCTTTTGTTAAACAAAATTATGTAGAATTCATTGTTTTAATTAGATAATTTTATTTCATGGGAGAAGGGAGCCTTTTTCACATGATAAAAATATTTAGATATTTAAAAAAATAAACTATTTTACTTGCAAATACAGAGATATTACGATTATTACTTTTAATATATAAATAATTGCTTATTTATTATAAATATGATTTTGTGCAATTTTATTGAATTAATATTTGAGAAAACAAAATAGAATACATATAATACAAAAAATACTGTATATATTTTATTTTCTTCTATGTTTTATTGAAAATCCATTAATAACATTGTCCTAATTTTATTACTATTTTTTGAGTATTCTCATTCAATACATAAAAATGCTAATGAAGAGCAGATTTAACATTAACATGATCAGAACATTCCAAAATATTTAGGCAAACAATGTAACTGAAAAATCTGCATTACTGCATAGTAGCACATCTATAATTGTATTACTTCGCATATGATATTCATTGTAGGACTTACACAGATAAAAATTGTAGGACTTCTAAATTAAAAAGACAAAAAAAGGAAATATAATTTCATTTAGCATGTAATAAAAGGTTTTAATTTTCATAAAAGGCATAGATCAAGCAGACCCAGGGTCTTGATAAATGTAAGACTGTGCCATCGCAATGCATTCAGGCCAGCTCTGTTCATGAAACTAGGGGTCTTGCATAAGGACACTTCAAACCCTTTGCAGTAGGCCTATCTATACATATAAAGTTTATTTTATATGAAATAGTGCTCTTTACTGCTAAAAACTAATAATATGTTTAGATTATTAGTTTTAAAATAAAATGTATGCAAGTCATCCTCAAAGTAATTTGCGAAAACACACCTATGTGTGTGTATATATATATATACACACACACATAGACACTAATATAAGTCTACAATCTTATCAACTGCAAAATAAAATGCACACACCCACACGCATGTGAACTGTGTTTTACTTTTCTAATGTTTTGCAGTTTCATAAATAAAGAAGTGTTTCTTTTTAATTCGATAATAGCTAAATTATTTGAAACTATAAGCAAAATTTGGTACTTATGTATTATACCTGCTGCCCATGTTTGCGGCAGCAGAATGCCATACTTTTCTGTAGTGCATTTGAGAGGAGGGTGTTTGTGACAGCAGAATGCTCTATTAAAAAGTCACAATGATGGCATTCTACTATTGCAAACATCCTCCCCTCCCACTGGATAAAGGTATGGCATTCTGTTGTTGCAAACATGGGCATTAGGTCTAATACATAAGTACTCAAAATTCAAAACAAATTTATTATTGACTGGTTATATTAATCAAAGTATCCATAAAAATTTTTAAAAAAGTTGTATTTTATTTATTTACTAATAAAAACAAAAGAGAGAGAAATTACATAAACTGATAATTATTATAAAATTTAGCATGTTATTGAAAGAAATGCTATGCCTTGTATAGTTTAGAATTGTAGTAGGATGATGTATTCTGAAGCTCAAGCAACATGAATTGCTCTGTCACTCCTGGTATGGATCTCCTCACCTCCATCATGAGCAATAAACCTACATCTGCAGTGTACCATAAGTAAAACTTTGTAACATTAATATATATTTAGGCAACTGATATCAAAGTGAATTCTGCATCCATACAGTGATCCAATGATACACATTCACGTTGGTTAAATTTTTGTAAAATTTATAATAATAATAATAATAATAATAATAAAATAGGATTCTCACTGCTATATGCATGATTGGAAAAAAAGTATTTAAATTTGAGTACTGAAAATAACTTCTGTAAACAAGAACTTTTGTCTTACCCTCTTTTCCTTTTTTCTCTTGTATGATAGTGAAATTATAGGAAAGACTACATATGCAAATCCATACTTTAAAGACTAAATTCTGATGAGATCAATTTTCAAAACAAAAATCATGTAATTTATTTATATTTTAGAAGTAATAAGCTATATATAATTCTTACCTTATACACTTGATCCACATAATATCTGCACACTTGATGCTTAACTTGATTGGTGACATGAGGAGAAGTAGTTATGAATCCCTGCTTCGGCTAAAAAAATAATAAATCCATTATCATAATTTTATATCAATATTATAAAAATATTATTTTTTTTTGATAATACTATTGCTTACCAACAGAAAATTGCTTAATATATGCTGATTATTGATGAAAAAGTTCTGATGCTATATTTAATTTCTTAAAATAGATGTTCAATGACTTCACAACATGTAAATGAATTTAAATGATTTCTTAACTCAGCAGTCCCCAACCTTTTTGCACTTAAGAGCACATTCTATAACACCGGCCAAGTGGTGGGTACCATTTATTTTGTCAATGTAAATTTATAGTTGGATATTGTAGACCTTTTTACACTGTAAAAGTATAGTATGACCTACAATTTGATTACAATATAATACAATAATTTATAAGAAATCTTAAAAATTAAATTTATTTTTATCAGATAAATAATTTTTTATCGTGCTCGGATAGCGGCGGGCACATGTAAAATGGTCTGCTAGGGTTGGGGACCCCTGTCTTAACCAAAGACAAACACAAATACGGGTGGTTCTCTATTTTCATACATTGTACTTTTGTATAATTTGTTATTTTTATCAATATATATTATAAAACATGCATAATTTTATGTAATAATTCCCCCTTTCTCATAGACTATTAGTCACTAGTTCCTCCCCACTTCTCTGACATTAATCATGTCTATTTTCAGCATCACAAGTTCAGACTTGAGAAGGGACATTTTGAGTTAGCATGTGTGTTGATAAGTTGTATCTTGTCAGTTTATGTTAGAATGTGTGCTATCACTATGAGTATATTGATCTTTTGGTGAAAAAATGTGTTCTTATTAATTAATAAACATGAGTGAAAAATGGAAAAACAGCAGTGTTGGTATGAACAAGAAGAAATCAAGCTCTCATAATCTTGATACAATCAAGACAAAAATGGTGAATCTTTTGTTTCAATTGATCATTCATATAATTTAAGTCTATTGACAATATATTCAATCATGGAAATGAAGAACGAAATTATGGAATATTTCCAAATTCATACACTGTCAAGTTAATCTTAATTATCCTTTAAACCTTTTTAATATTATTTGCCTAGATCTTGTATGCATATGATTGTGCCGTGTCTGTCTATATACTGTATTTATCCTCATTTTTTTCTCAATTAAAAAAAAATGTAGATAAAAACTATTTTTGAAGTATAAAAATTTATTATATATTAAGAATTTTTTATACCTTTTTTTAAAAAAATAGAATCATAATATCATGTGGTTGAGTGTTAGTATTCATTCATTTATAGTTAAAATCTTCAAAGCGCATGTGCAACAGCGTAATGCTGTTTTAAATATTACAGTTTACAAACATCGCGCTATATAAAAATGATTTATTTACATACAGAAATATATATATATGTATTTTGAAAATCCTTTTTGATGTTTTTTTTTATATTGCTCTGCTTTCGTACATTTCAACTTTCATACCCATTTCAAAAACTAATTAGGTATAAAAATAGAAGACTGCCTGTATACAAATTTATGAAAAGACATAGTCTTGATTAATAATAAATATATATTATTGTGATTAGATATCTATTTCTAATGGCATCAAACAAATTAGATTTTTGTCAGAATGATTTGTTATTGTGTAAATTTTCAGACTTCTCAATAGATTCATTATTGTTGTGAAATTAAGAAAAAGTGATCTTCATCAGTACTGTCCAAATATTTTTTTTTCATATCCTGCATATGTGTCCAAAAAAAGAAGACAACTTAAGTCAAGATATTTAAGACTTCATTAACTCTCTTAAAAATGAAAAGTTAGATAATTGAATTAGACTGAAAAATTCAGATCTGAATAAAAATACAAAAAAAGACACGCAAAGGAAAAAATGTCATACACACCTAATAAACAGTTGACAGATTGTGACTTTCCGGTAACTCTTGCAAATAACAGTGAAACCCATTAAGACGCTGATAATACTGTTACTAATTAGAAATATGAAAAACAAAATGACATTAAATTACTTGTGTCAATCTTATGAAATAAGAGTATTTGAAGACAGTTGCATCAAAAGATTCACTCAATACCATTAGTTTAGTATTGATGTCATAAAGTGCCTTCTTAATTTATTTAGCATTGGAAGAAAGAGTTAGGCTAATAATAGTATAAGTTTGCTTCAGAGATACTATTGGCAATAACCATAATACTTTCTTTTGTGAATGAAGGTTCAAATTCAAAACCCTTTTGAAGTCTGACCATTATTTATTCAATAACACATATATTTATTTTCCCTTACTTAATGCAACTCACTACTCCCTAAATAATAAATTCATCTTTATAATTATTTATTTACAATGAAAAAAAAAAACATGCTCTATCTTATCCAAAATGTTTAAATTTTTTATAACTTAAATAATAACTCAATCATCTTATAACAATTTTGAAATTATTAAGTAAAAATGTATATGTTGATAAGATTAAAAAATAAATAAAATGAAAGTTTGCAAGAAATAAATATCATATTTGCAATAGAAAGGTGGATATACTTGGCAAACCTCTTTCACATTTTTTTCTTCTTTTTTAAGAATGTTAAATCTTAAAAAATTATTATTTTTTCATTTTTTTTTTTCATATGTCATAGCATCGGCCGGGACGCGAACCCACAACCGTCTGCAACCAACTACTTGCTTGCAAGGCAGCTGCGATAACATCTCAGCTAACAACACTTTGCACACTTAACAAACTGCAAATAATCAAACTATTTGGTGAATATCAAAAAAGTTATAATTGTATTATTTTCTCTCTATAATTTGGCACTGGATCCAAAAGCTCAAGATTCGTCAAATGATTCTTAGCTGATGAAACTATAACGACTTTGACCAACATTTTGTTATCACAATTGTGTAAAAACTAAACCAGACAATTACTTCCATTTATTTAAAGATTACTATATTAAATTGTTTTAAAATATATGAATTTTATCAAATAATAATCTTTATCTCATCAATTATACTGAAAACACAAAAATCTTTATTGATTACTTAAAAAAAATTTTTTTTGAAATTCACATCACATTTTAGCCTTTAAAAATAAGAATAAAACTATAAAATGTTGATTTCCACAAATATTTCTATTTTTTTTTAAATTATATAAAATGTCTGATATCTTCTTTTATATACAGCTTATTACAAAATGCATGGACAATTTAAAAATTTAATAACTTTGACTGCGTTCATAATAAAAAGCACCGTGAAGCATGTTTAAAAATGTACTTCTTCAAACATTAATGTAATAAAATTGTATCTTATAAACCACAAATAACCATAATCATTCGTTTAAAAAAAATATCTTCAATTTGAGACTATGATCCATCTTCATAATAATCCAATGAGAATTAAATTATCTTCTTAAAGGCATTAAGGATTACAAAATTATCCAACTGCAATAAATAATATTTAGATGGTTAATCTGAATGTGGATGAATCTACTACACTGAAAGTAACTGATTCCTGAAAATCACTCATTATATCATTCATTAATTGTAGCTTACATTGAAATATATTATTTAGGGATAATCAAATGCAGGACCAACAGGTATAACATTGTTGTACACACTGAACAATTAGATTTAAATGAAAATTAAAATTTAGATTTTAAAAATAAAAATATAAACAAACCCATTCTAATAAAAATTCGCACATCATATGTTCAAAATTTTCTGCCCCCCCCCCTTCAAATTTTTTTATTTTTTTTATATGTTCTGTTTTTTCTAATATCATAATAAAAACTAAACAAATTTAAGCTATCAAAAATTGCTTTCCTTCCATTTTATCATTTGCAAATAATTTTTTATTGAAGCTATGTTGTAAATGATTTTGTAGCATCATAGCAAAAGCTGAATAAACTTACATTATTAAAGTCATTGTTTCATTTTCTCATCACAGTAAAAGCAAAGCAACCAGTTTACAGATGCTTTGCATGAAAATTATTTTCTCTCTTGACACTATATTCTAATTCTTGTTAATGGATAATATTAACAATTAAAGCCAATACTTGATCTTTTAAAAGTATCAACAAATTTTATACTAATAAAAATTTTTACTTTCACTTTTTTTTTTTTTCACTTTTCTCTTTGCTGCCATTATTAATCAGCTTTCAAAATGTATTTTTCAGAATCCCTAAAATGACTTGCGCATGTGTATTTTGTCAGCCAATGGGGTTTTTGTCATAACATTTGCATTCATTGACTGTGTTACAGCTTTTTTTATTTAGATTTTTTAAATCTTTTTTCACAACAACAGTAGCCAGCTTTCTAACTCCAATTTTCAGGATTTTTACAATTATTCCACATATGCAATAAAATAATTTTTTAAAAAAAACAACAATAACTACAATATATTTACTGCTAAAAGTATAAATAAACAGATAACCAAACAAAATATGACAAAGATGTCTTTATTATAACATTGCTTTCAGTGTACGAATCTTTAGGAAAGAAAATGTTTGTTGTATAATTTGCTTGCAGTAAAAGCCTTCATCATAGATGAATTCACTGAAATTAAATTGCAATACAATGTGCGTATATACGACAATCCCTTCATTAATAGTGAATCAGTTTAATATTATAATTATGTTTTTCTTTATAGACATTGTATCAATATTCATTTGACTGACACAAACTATCTGGAACTTCATTTACCTCCAATTAAATTAATTGTAAATCCAGTTCCTGAAACTTTTAATTGATTAACTAAAAAATGTTAGACTCCCAACTATTTGAAATTTTTTTATACATATTTGAGAAATCCTCAATTGTCTGTAAAAACATTGAAATAATACTACGAATAGGTATAATAAGTGAAAATAGTCATTGTTACATTATAAAATCTTTTATAATTTTGTGAATAAACCAGGTAAAAATTAGTTTTTGGTTATTTACTTTTAATGTATATTTAACATGCATTAAAAACATTTCAAGGAATAAGATTTTGAATATCATTTATTAAATGTATCTTCTGTTATTAATCCTTTAAAATTACACCTAAACTTTTAAACGGTTTGTACATAATATATGTATTTTAATAGTGTAAGCGGTTTCATTATTTTATGATTTAGCTCTAAATTTGAGCGGCTATAATAAATTATGCTAAATCAATGACAAAAAATTACAAATTATAATGGACAATGAAATGTTATAAATTGGAGTTTGGCTGTATATACTATTGCTAAATACATTGTTCTTATTGAGGAGAAAAAAAATTAACATACAAATATAGATGTAATGTTATCTTCAAAGTTAATGACAAAATATAATTTTAAAATTCATCAATGAATCTTTAATATCTTTATTATAAGATGTTTTAAATCAAACAAAAATTACTAATAGTAAATTCTTAATTATATTTTTATTATTAATATTATCAACTCTATTATACATATTGTAATTTAAAAATTGTAAATTGTGATTACATGTGAATATTGCACATAACTATTGTAATATTTTTATTTATCTGTCCTTCCAATGTACAATAAATACAATGGACATCTTCATCAGAGAAGTCCATCAAAAATGAAGCTTTGTTTGGAATGGACAAATAAATAATTGATAATGAATTAATAATTTACTACATATTATTAAAATTAAATTTATGTAAGTATTAAAATTAAATTTGTGTAAGCTATATCCAGGTTTTTTTTTTTTAAATTGTTTTCTTCTTAAATCACGTTTTCCTTCTGTATTTTCAGCATAAATAGGATTTACCTCACCAGTATGATCATTAGGCTTTGATTTATTTAGGCTTCCATACTTAATCACTGAAAAGTTTAAAAAAAATCTTACTTATAAAAGTTTGTCAATGAAAAACCATTTTTTCAAATAGAAACTGGAATGTCTATTTATAATCACTTTAACATCTCCCTGAAAAAGATAATCTATTTCACTCTTTTTATATAATACAGTGAATCTAGCCGAATGTATGCGTCATGCAACTTATATTTTTTTCTCACTACATCAATATTTGAACAGTGATCTCCAAATCATATAATGAACCCCATTTTGAAAGGTTTAATTACGAATTTAATTCACCTAATTTTAGTTAACAGCTTCATTTTTTTAAAGCCTTCGATCCTAGTTAATGCTGTGATTATCTTATCAAACATAAGACACTATTCTACATTATTTGAGATATTACATTTATTTTCTCAATGATATTCATTTTAATTAAATTTAAAGATGAAATGTACACATTTCTTCAAAAATTATATTAGAATGCATTAAATTTAAAATTAATGTACTTTCATATAAACAATTATATTTTAAATTATTATTATAACATTATTAGAAATAAAGAAAAATATTAAATCAATAAAGAATTTACAAAAAAAAAAACTTTTATGCTTGAATATAATGTAAACTCCAATATAATGCTAAAAAACAAAATGGCTAAACCAAACAACTATATTGATTGACATAATATACATGTGCACAAGATATCCTGGTTCATTTTCGTTTGTTTGTAATAGTTTTTTAGCAATTTACTTTTCTTATTTGTATCTTTAACTGTAGTTTTAAAATTCATATATACTTACTGCATAATAACTTTGGCTATGAACCAGAAAAAATAGAATTAAAAAAAAAAAAAAAAATGTAAACATAAAAAAAAAAAAAGATTTTAAAATTAAGCAACAGTAAAACTATCAGTGATATAAGTTTGGGATAGTGAATGCTTTTTAAAAATAAGAATGAAATAAAAATGTTCAAGATAGTAAAGAAAATGTCCAGATCACTATATAGATGTTACTAACATGAACAAACAAAAGGAAATGGCAAGTGATAGCAACAATGTAATATATTTTGACAAAACATTATTCAAGGTAACATTTTTCATTATTTTAAAAGTTCAATTTTGGTTGTCAGTGCAGTATATAAAAGATGAATATAGTAAATGATTTATATATATACTTATATTTTT
Source organism: Epiperipatus broadwayi (assembly GCA_028023455.1). Lineage (NCBI taxonomy): Eukaryota > Metazoa > Onychophora > Udeonychophora > Euonychophora > Peripatidae > Epiperipatus > Epiperipatus broadwayi. The sequence goes on from JAQFVV010006415.1 coordinate 539,933, forward strand.
GATTTTGTATTATGTGATTTACTTTGTGTGGGAAAATAACTTTGTTCTAAGGTATGGGATTGAAATGGATTATCCTAAAATATAGGCATTCTAATGTATTAGTAAATGAACATGTCTTATAGCAGAAAAGCTTCTAGAAACAATTACATTTGTTGTATAAGTTCACACTGTAAATCATGTTTTGTTATTCATCTTCATTATTTTCATCAATAAATATACCAATTTCATAAATTTCCTCTAAAATGATTCTTAAGATTTGAATTTTTTTTCTTTCTCTTGCCATCATGATACCAGATTTTTGTTTTGCAAATAACATAACAGTGGAATCTATCAAAGTGCATACATATTGAGCATTTATCAATAGAGCAGACCTATAGCAACAGAAACAAATACTTGCCTATTTTTCAAATGCAATGTCTATGAATTTAAACAAATATTAATCTTCAGTAGTTTTAGTTTATATTATCTTTAATTGGAATCAAAACATTGGTCATTCTTTATCTGCATTTGTATATGAAACTATTTTGTTTTAATTGTTGCAATAAAATAAATCATGTTTTAATTGATAGAATAAAAGTTGTTTGACACAGAATAAATTTTGCCTTTATTCAGAGTGTAAATAATGTTTTCTGCTTTCAATCAATTTTCTACTCTTACATATTCAATTACAAATACTAAACATAGACAAAATTAATAGAATACATAATGTTAACTTTCTCCAATACATTTAATTTTTTGGTATTGATCGTCTTAAAAGTGGGAACTCTTCTGCACAAGAATCAAATGGATGATTATACTAGCCAATATGATTTTGTGGTAAAATAAAATATAGATTATTCTAATGGAAATCAATGCCCTGAGTCCAAAGATGATGTCAATTTCTACATTTCATATTGAGTTGTGGTATAATTCTGTTTTTGTTTTTTGTTTTTTTAAAAAATATCTACAGCCATAAGATGAAACTATGAGAGAATGTTCTCATTTTTCTCCATTTATAATACAATTATATAAATTTAGTTGTGATTTTCTGTGTGCATTTGATTATATATGTATTCATGTATTTAAAAGGATATATAAAGTATATGTTTGTGTATTTTATGAATATATATACTGTATATATATATATATGGATTTTTATATGGTTTATATCATTTGTATATTTTATATAATTTGTATATTTATGTATATATTTTATAGTTCTGAGAAGATTGCAGGGGCAATAGAAACTGTTGGCATTGAAGGGTGTTATGTAAGCATTGTCCAAAAAATATAAATTTAAAAAAAAAAAAACGGATTAATTAATTAAGGCAATGCAAAAAAGGAAAAGATAAGCTTTAAAATATACATTTACAGCTTCGGTTTTGGTAGCTTAAACATAAGTAAAAGCCAACATATAAACCATCTTACTGTTTAAGAATCAGCTTTTTTACTTGTGTTTAATTAATATAGTGAAAAAAAAAACAAGATTGTATGTTGTATATTAACATCTATGCATAATATATCCAATTCAATACAATACTAAATTATCGAAAATTTTACATAATGACAAAGCACCATTTTACATTATTGCCAATTAACCAAGCATGATATGATAAAACAAAATGCATTTTTGAATTCAGCATAATAAAATTCTATGTTGGTTTTTATTTGCAGGTTAATATTATTTAAAAGATTCATGTTTGAGGGATACTTCAATACTAATTGCTTCGTGTCAATGACTATTTAATTTACAAATACAAAAACTGTCATTATGAATAGGACATTTTATTAACAAAATCATTTTATTATATATAGTCATTAGTTATGAATTAAATTCATTATTTAATGATTCTCTATAAATAATTAATGGTTATAAAACCTACCCCTACCCCAACTTTTATTTAGTCAGCTGATCTAGAGTATTATAGTCTGTATCCATAGGTGAAGTTTTAGTGATGATTTTATTATGACTAGAATCAATTTCATTCTTATTGTTCCGGAATTGGGTGCTAATATTGACAATGAACTATGACATTTTAATTGTAAGATTGCCATTGTTTGAAATATATACTGCACCCCCCCCCCATCATATTCTTTAAAACTTTACTGGATAAATGTGATTCTTGTGAACAATTGTGATCTCCTAAATAGAATTTAAAAATGGAGAATTGGAATTTATTAATGTCATTATTTATTTATTTTGCCTTTTTGCTCCTTATTTCCAGAAGTCATTGTTTTTCTTACTTTGGATAATTTGTATAATGATACTTTACTGTACACAAATTGATAAAACATATAATTATGAAATTGTTTTTCAAAAACTTTAAAAAATAATAGCTAATAAAAAACGTGGCTTTTTACTGATAGAACCCATTACAATTTTATGTTAGGAATGTGGTTTACAAAATGCAAGTTTAAATTTGAATTTTTCATTACTATGATAAGATGAGTTGAATCAAAAATTTTAGATAGAAGAAGAATACGAAATACCTTTTTTAAAAAAATAAAATTTGATTAATATTTATGTATTAGATAAGCGTGTATGCGTACACATCTTTATATGTATACATTTAATAAAACAAAATTTGATTTTATTGCCGTGAGATTTCAACTTTTTTGTTCTACAAATCATGTGGGTAGTATTTCGGTCAACATTCTCTTAATGTCAATATTTACTTACCTTAAAAGCTTTTTGCTCAATTATTTTCATATTTGTATGTGTGTGTTCGTGTATTTGTATCTTTCTGCATACAAGTCTTTGCTTATTATATATTCTACTTATATACATATGCATTCACTTATGAAAAAAACAAACATCTTAGAGGAAAATAGTTAAAAGTATTATGTGATAATTATATGCATAAAAGAAAAGAAAACAAATTACAACAATATTATAGAACTATTTAGTTAATTAGATATCTTTATAGCTTTACTAGTTTAATAATACTTTAGTAAAAAAAAATTCTTATATAAGATTGCAAAGAAGTTGTGTTATTACAATGAGATATACTTGTATATCAATATATCTATAAAAGTATAGTTATAAATGTTTATAATAACATATATATATGTGTGTACTGCTGTCTTATAGATCTAAACAGAATTAATATGAATATGTGCTTAAATTTTAAGAATATTCACTTTCACATGAGCACATTAGTAATATTTAAATATAAATGTAGTCGCATATCCTAACATTACTATTATTATATTCTAAACTTCTCCTGTGAAGCAGAGAACTGCAATGAATTTCTCTGCAAGTACAAACTAATTTCCTCTCCAGTTTAAAAGTTTCGATTAATAAAAACGAGATAAGCAGTGAATAAAATCAATAGGCATTATGTAGCATTGCATGTTCGATTTCTATTATTAGTATCTAGTTAAATGGATTTTTGATAGGAGACAACAGATTCTTATTATTCTCGGTTATTATTCATGATTTGCTTTCATCTTTCTATTCTATAAGCTCAATCTTTACTAGTTATCTGTATTCTCATCTATCTGATGATTTTTCCAAGTTTTTTCACTGACTTTTATTCTTTAAATTATTCTGGATTTGTTTCACCATTAATATTTATACATTACTCAGCCTAAAGTTTTTCTTTTAATATTTTCAGTTTTTTATAGAATATAATCAATCCATTTGCTGTTACCTTCTACAACTAATATCCAATTGTTTTTGAATGGTTTTAATTCCAAAAATAGTAAGAACTAGATTTTTTTTTTAAAAAAAAATCTCTTGAAAAAAAAAGAAACAACATCTGTCAACATTAATTTTTTTAAAAAAAGATAATACTTAGCTATTTATAATACCAGCCAGTTGGTCATAAGATCAAGCAACATTTCACCCTTGGGTGACTAAGCTTAATATTTTCATTCTTTTCTCCTTTCAGCCTTTGTTAAGAATTAATCTAAGTATCTTTTGCTCACTAGAGAATTAATTTAAACTAAGCCAGCTCTATAAAAAATAACTAAAAGTTTACAAGATAAAAAATTTCACAATCTAACATTAAAAAACAAACAAGCAGTCAAGTGTTGTTAGCCGAAAGGTCAGCGCAGTCGCCTTGCAAGCAAGTAGTTGGTTGCAGGCGGTTGTGGGTTCGCCTCCCGGTCGATGCTATGACATATGAAAAAAAAAAACAAGCAGTACAATGAAGTAATCAATATAAAGACTGTGAGAAAAAGCATGGCAAGTGTTTTAATTATTTTCAAAAAAAAAAAAATGATTAGTCAGAGAAGTTTAGAAAAATGGTAAGTATGATCAACATAGGATTGATAATGTGAGAGAAGCTGAGAAAAAAACTAAAAAACAGATCAATGATTATCAGAATCACAGAGTTTGAATCAAGTTTAATAACTTCTAGATAGATGAAACTTTTATATTCTAAGTATAAAAACAATATTGAATAAAAATCAAATTCTGGGTTATTGTATAAAGTAAGCCAATTTATTAAAAGATTAGGTAGTTTACGGTTAGTGGCCGCAGTAGACCTAACCGTAAACTACCATCGATTATATTTCTGTAAAATGGAGACAGTATGATCTTGTCTAGAAAAATCATTAGAAAAAGTAAGCATAATTGATGAATAAGATAGTTTATTTAATAATTGCAAAGTTAAAAATTAGATCTGAATTAAAAGATATCATTGACTTTTAAATAGTTAAATAAATATTGCCATACTAAAAAATTTTTCTTAACATCAATATTTAAGAGATGAGGAGGACAAAAGATGATTAACACTTAAAAGATAGAAAACATTTGTGACCAGATTAAATGTAGCAATATAAAAATATCGTATAAAAAAATTATAAATATCTTTCCTTTTACTTGATTTATTTCTTTTAAAGTTTATGATTCATAATCTTTTTTAAAAAAATCAGTTTTAGGTTGAAAATGGATGTATAAACAAAATACTCAAAACATTTCAAAATTCAAATAAGAGAGATGAAGATAAAGCAGAATACTGAAGTAGATTTGCATTAACAGGGGTTTATTAGCTAAAGTAATATCTATTCTAACTTGAATAAAAGGACTTAAAATATAAATAAATATTTATTCTAACTTGAAAAAAGTGTATAATCTGGGTAGCCATTTAAAATTCAAATAGAAGGTCACATGAAAGAAAATTACTATTAAAAAAATGATCTATAATAAAATTAAACAAATATTTGAAAATATCCAAAGCTATTACCTGGCTTTTTAAATAGATGAACAGTATACATAATATAAGATCTTCAGTAGAATGGTAATTACAAGAGCTATATTGTTTATCATTTATAAGATGTGGCTTAACAAAAAATTAATTATAAAAATATATTGCTACAACTTTAGTGAGCAAAAAAAATATAAAGATAATATAGGTTTCTTCTAATTGAAAAAATTAATTGATGTTTTTTTTAAAAAAAATAAAAATAAAAAATTTGAATTAACAAGTTTGATAATTTCATTTAAGGATAGTTGAATGCAAACAATTTTTTGATAGAAAAAAAAATTCTAATATATAAATAAGTTTAAAATCACAACAATTAAATTTGAGGATATATATTTAAAAAAAAAAAATGCTCAAAATTAAAACCTCTACAATCATTTAGTTCCAAGCCCAACTTTAGGTAACCCAACACACACATATATAATACAATTTAATTTTAAATTTCTATACATTAGCAAACTTAGCAAAAAAATAGAATACAGTAATTATAATATATTGAAAAATGGAGAGATAATTTCCCTATATATATATACACACACTGCACTAAATTTGAATCTAAATGCATACATACATAAACGTGATCACTCGATCATTCTCTCTCTCTCTCTCTCTCAAAAAAAAAATTACTTCTTCATTCTTTATTAAATAAAATTATCAATGATAATGAACAAATGCAAAATTATAATGCCAACATAATATTCACAAATTTCAAGCATACTTAGCGGGTTATGATAATATTTTAGTTATATTTATACATTGGAGTAATCTAATATAAAGAATGTCTTTTAAAAAATTTAACATTACTTAAATTTTCAAAGTGCATTCAACTATTACTAATGGCACACAGGTTAATACATGCACAACATTTCAAGAGGTATTATTCTCCTCTCTTCTTCAGGTATTGCTGGCCTGACCAATGACAGTACTAGCATGGGGATCAAACCTAGATCCATAAATTCTTGAATATTGAATTTTAAGGTAATGCTCTAACCAACTGAACCATAGAAAAAGATAGCAGCAATTTTTTTGCTAAATTTTTGCAATTGCAACAATAATATTTGCACTGCAATAGCAATAATATCATTACATATGTGAGATTAAGTATGCAAATAAAAAATGGCAGCCACTATACTTAATAGGTACGTTTTAAATGCAATTTATTCAATCTCCTTAGAACACTTTTTAGCAAAAAAATTTTATTGTACATATATATAATGACAATCTTAAGTTTCAACTGTCCTACAGTCTTGTTCAGAGCCACTTTTAATTTAATTTGTTTCAACTGCCCTGCAGTCTTCTTCAGAGCCACTTTTACTTTTAAGAAATTAAAGTAAAAGTGGTTCTGAAGAAGACTGCAGGATAGCCAAAAACTAAGATTGCGTATACATACATGTACAAGAAAAAGTATTTTCCTAAAAAAAGTGTTCAAAATAGAGTAGATAAATTGCATTTACGTAAGATATTACAACAAAATAAAGGAAGTGGTGAATTTGGTAATATAGATAAGTTTTAATTCATTTCTATTATTTTTAACATTTTTTCCCCAACTGCAAATGAAATATTCTATAGACTTTGAACAATGGCTACTATAGTCTTATTATATAATCAAGTGTTTAAATTATGTTGTTATGGGTTCTATGCTAAGCAAAAAATACAATCCTATTAAGAGGGTCTTGATATTCCTTTGTTGGAACTGGTATTAATTCATCATATTCTGTTTGAGTACAAAGAATCTTCTGTTTCTTCTCCATATTCTTCTCTCTTCATTTTTTTTTCTATTTTAACTTCAATACCTTAGTCATGAGCCTCAATTCTCTCTGCACTATATGAAACAATAGTATTAACTATTTATATAACTATATTTCCAAACTAATTACATACAAAAAAACTTTGACTAATTCTTTATATATTTTTTCATGTATAAGTAAAACCTTAAGTAATGAGAATATAGCTATAGAGATAGATTTAGATAACTTTATACAAGAATACTCTGCTTCCTACGAATATGGTTTTTAAATAGCCTACCTCATAAATTATGCTAAATCACCCAGTCTTCTGTATATCACTCTCAATTTTTGTCTATATATATATTGTACCGGTCAGAATTGTATGTTCATCTAACAAGAATTAGGATCTAAGCACAAGTACCTAGAGTTCGATCATATACGAGATACACAGGTCAGGGATATTCATGAACTCCGCCCTATTGCCCACCTCCCAAATCTATCACATTACAAACAACATTTCTGATGATAGCAACCTACTTTCCAATTATCTCCGGCCCAGAGGGTTCAGCAGAGACACAAGAGATTTAAGCTTAACTAAATGATAACGCAAAGTAATAAGAGATGTGTACGCATGAACCAATAAAATCTCCAAAAGATAGATTATTAAATATAAATTTATTTAACATGAAATTAATATTAGAAATCGATTTATATGTGAACAGCTAGATATAGAGATTTACAATGATTTAGAACCTTAATTATACAAAGAATACCTGATCTAGGTTTCACTTATGGTCACCTATGCATTCCATACTAACCTTAATAGCATAACAGGGTTTGATGGATATGTACTACTAAACATACGTGGTAAGAAATTTATTATATGAACCGATGCAGCTTAATATGCTAATATAATTAAACGGGTTTCTATTATTCACGCTATGACATCCTTCAATCATTACATTTTAAACAATAAATGATCTAGCGAGCTTGGATTACATCTGGATTTTATTAAGAGTTACATTAACCATAAATCAGTTATTTTGGGACATTACGAGATGATTCATCATTTATTATTTACGAAGAGAATGAGGAAAAACATAATTATTTTAACATGGTCATATGACTTGGCATTTATAGTTTTATTAATAATCAATGATTAACGCGTTTAATAGCGGTTAACGAAGGGTGGATAGCGCTAATAGGCGATAATGTATATAAAACGGCAGATTTAATCTATTTTATAACAAGAACTTTGGGAAGGCTTAGGAGAATCACATCATTACGGCTTACAGAGATTTAAAATATATCAGGGAGTATGAACAATAACGTGCGGACCGAATGATAACACTTGAGAGGATGAGAAGCTTCATCAACTTGACAACGAAGAATATAGGCTTATCCGCACTTGTGACGGAGAGCATCCGAAGTGGTTGGCAAGATACTATGGTTCCGATTTGTCGAATGTTAACCCATAGCAGCGCTTACCGAACCAACACAATCTGTGGGAGTCGGGACCTCCACACTCCGCCGAGAATTGTGCTATATGGATTCCAAGAATGAGAGAGAGTATGATAAAGCAACTTTTGATTTGTGAACATTATCATCGGAACATGTGGCGAAGGCTTTCAGGTTTGTCTTAACCCTAATTTATTTGGCCTTAAATGGTAATCAAGCCTAGCGTAATGAAATAATTATATCCAAGCGATCCCAAAAAGGGGGCATACAATTTACTTAAAGAACTTATTTGATATATTAATAATAGAATATATAAAACAAAATTAAGAATCCCTTCGTTAAACACATGTTAATCTGCCCGAGAAATAAGTTACTTGAATCATCGTTAGATGGCGGGCTACTTATCAAATGAATCATCATTTAGAAATACATATCTGAATTAAATTTATTTATTACTCAATTTCTATAATACTAATCAATAGCGTGAAATAATAGTACATAATATATTTAAATCTTGTCGAATGGCATAATATTAATTAATAAAACACAATTTAGGGGTACTTCTCAATCGGGTGAATTTTATAGCATGGTAAGAAGACTTACATTTACGGTTAAATATTCCTTAATTGCGGAATAGCAAAAATACAATAGGATTGATTCGCCAGATTGAGTTATTAGCATATTAAATTTGGTATGATTTGCACAATATTAAATAACGAAAAACCGCCGCATTTAAAATAAAAATACAATAAGAGTGAAAACCTAGTATTCAAGTTTAGAGAGCAAAATACAATTCAAATATAAAAGCAATAAGAAATCAAAAAGAGGTCATTATTTAAGCATTTAATCGGTGTAGCATTATCGATGAAAAAACAAGCAATTACATTTTTACATTATAAAGAGTACAAAACTAGAAATGTTTAATAAGACGTACATTAGGTGGTTGGAATTAATCTTATCGAAGGTTGAAATTTATGTTTTATAGTTAAAAGGATTATTAAGATGAAAGCATTAGAATTCAGTTTTGCGGCAGGGAATTACCTTTCTTTCCGATGACTTTACAGCCGTGTGCACATGTGTTGGTTCCATGTTTGACGAAATCTGGTTAATTTAGCAGTATTTTGACGAAATTATCATTTCAGTCCATTCTTTATGTAGCATACAATTCATTCTGGCAGTATTTTGGATACGATGGCTTACGAGTATTTTGGCATTGGATGGATCTTGGAAGGACCGGGGAAGCAAATCTAAATACTACTCACTCGTCATTTTGCGGTTCTGAGTGACGTAACTTCCCCCAGCAACAGGGTTAGAAATTAATATGTAGAGCTCCTCTGGTTAGGAAATGCGGTGGTATTTATACTCGTTTGTTACTGCCTTTGGGTAATCCCCAGATGTGTTAACGGTTACAATGATACAGCAAATTTTGAAATACAAACGAGATTAAGTTCGAGAGAGTTGGTCTTAATCTATTTTAGGATGAAAATAGACCTGCGGAATAAATGTTAAGTAACGTGAAATTTAAATAAATCTGTATCAGAATGAAAACAGATTCCTTCGGAATTTAAAATACGGTAAGTCTTTTATTTAATACACTCGCATTACACTCTCGAACTTTCTCTCTATTAGAATATATACGAATAAAAATATACATAGTATAACGCTTTTAATTATTAAGTTTTATCTGTTACACATACATATACGCATGATTGTTTACCATAATAGAAATATATAATTTATATGCATATTAACTTTAGACGAGTAGAAGTTTACAGAGACATAAACAATCATGCGCATTGGCATACCTTCACTCCCTAGTGGTTTATAATTAAATGATTAGGTTTGAACCCATGTTTGCAGGTCTCAAACATCACCAGAAAGTGAAGCCAAATGTGTGCAACAGATTTGAATGCTTCAATATATATAAAATATGTAAACTTTGCTTGATGTAGACTCTTCAAGATCTAAGGAAGGACAACATTTATAATTAATGAATTGTCATGTTTTAATATACAAATACCTTTAATGAAATAAATCTTCCAGAAAAATAATTTTACATAGAGAAAATAGATATCTGAATGTTTTTTTAGAAGGACAGATTATCAAGTGAGAAAAAACTCTAGGATTTTATATTTGGTGAGAATTAAGTTTTACAGCAATAAAACATAATTTTTTTTCTTGGAGACGTTGATGCATATGCATAGCCCCAAATTTTCAGAAATAATAGTAGTAGTCCTGAAAACTGTCTACAGATATAGAATTTTTTTGCACAAACCATGACTTAACTATGTTGAACACTTTCATTAGGCAGTAAACTTAATATAAAAAAATTGGCTTTATTCACATTAAAAACAATCATGTGAATATGAGATCATTGAAAATTAATGTAGACAAAAAAAAAGTCAATAGTACATCAAAGCTTATGAATGCAGATTGGCGGGAAATAAACTTCCAAGTTTAAAATGATAATGACATTAGGAAGATCTTATTCCAAAAATACTAATAAAAAAAAAATTATATTCATTCTTCAAAAAGAATTGCTATTTATGCTAAATTTCAATAGCTGTTAAACATCAAAAACTGCCAAAATGTTTTGAACACATAAGTGAATATATTTTGGGATTAACTAAAAACGGCTAGTGTAACTCAACTATCTTTTTTTTTTCTTTATTTATTTGTAATTCAATATATATTAAAGGTCCACTGTGACAGAAAGATTAACTCCTTTAATGCTCTGTTTTCAACCAGACTGGTCATATTCATACCACTAATATGGGTTTAAGTTCTCTCTTCTATACATACATATTAGTGCTATAAATATGTCCAACCTGGTCAAAAGCAGTGTTACTCCATAAATCTTTAGAAGGGTCATAAGTTTATAATCTTTCTGGCACAAAGGACCTTCACTATAAATTGAGTTAAAAATGGCAATGATTATATTATTACAGATTTGATTTTTTAAAAACCTATAGAATTCTCTACTTATTTAAATAATAAAATAAATGCAGACATTCATGACAAATAAATAGATATAAATATATAAAATATTAATGATTGACATAAAACAAACTGACTAAATACAAAAAAACCAATAAAAATAAAACTGCAAAGAAATGTAGTCATTTACTGATCATAATGACATTAGAATCTTTTTATGTACTGGAGAATAGCATATGAACCTGAGAAACAATACTCATAATGTCAATAAATCAATGAAAAGCGGTCTATTGCACATGATTATGATGGACAATGTTTTGAGCACATAAAGTAGAGGGAATTTAGATTATCTTTTGATTAATAAAAATAAAATTCGGAAGACTATTTTCAATGAGAAATCCATTGATTTATACAGAGACATCCATTTTGATGAAGTTAAAAATAACTCTTTCTAATCTGAAACAGAAAGGCTGCTAGTCCAAATGGAATATGTGGACATGTTTAAAATATGGTAAAAAAAAAATTAATATCAAAACTATTACAATTTTTAGATATATATGTGAACTCATAAAGTTTTGCTTTATCTTAAAAATATTTCTATGATTTCCATTTATAGAAATAAAAAAGATAGAAAAAATCTATTATAGTTATTGTCAAATACCATTATTATTCATTAAAACAAAGAATTTTCATAAACTATTTTAAATTAAATCTGGATCCCATATATTATGTGTAATAATCACCCATAAAATATGATACACATTTTTCAAACCTGTTCATTCTCCTCATTCTTATGGCATTTTACATTTCACAAGCAAATAGTTAATCTTAAACAATTGCTTGAGAAAAATATTAAAAATTTTAATCCTTGTAATACTATTATAGTAATTATTCATATTCTTAGAACCATTTGGCTTGCTTGTTGCTCTATACTGTTTGACAACAAAAAATATGTTCTTAAAAAAATAATAGAGTGGTATAATACATATATATGAGTTCTAAAATATTTACCTAGAAGTAATATGAGCAAAATTTGGCAGAACAATATTTTTCTTAGTTGTACATTATTTTAGAAGGATATAAATTATACATTCGTCTACACAAAAGTGAATCCTTTTCATCTGCCCTCAAACATTAGTCAGAATAATTATACTTTTATATGCTATGTATATGTTAATACTTGTATATAATTTGTAATTAATATCAGTTTATTTTATAAAAATATATATAAATAAAAATTTTCATGGATGTTATTGAATAAGTAAGTTGCAAACATAAACAAGTGGTTATCATAGGCACAATATAGTTTAAGATAATAATAAAAATATCTAGATTTGTTTTGTATTGCAAGGGAAATATATATAAAAAAAAATCCTATGATCTAAAGATACAGTGTTTATATTATTTGTACTTAACTTAGTTTATTGAGATTTTCCATCAAACTTTATTCACATGATAAAACTTCTATATGATGATAATATAAGAGGAAGAATTATTTCTAGTGATGAAAAATGTAAGGCATTTAAAATAAAAATTGTTGTTGAACAAAGATGTATATTATTTCAACTTTGTTATTTATTTTTGTAACAGTAGTTTTTGGAACAGTTTATAGATAGATTAACAATTAAAATATAAACAGATTTGATGTTTGAGCTTTTAATTTAAATTTATTAAAAGCAAAAAATATTAAATTCATTCTCTTCACTTCTTAATTTGCCATATGCTGGTGATCATATTACTTTTTCCTAATTCAAAGTTCTTTTACAGACGTTTTTAATGTTTTGAATGCAACTTATAAAGATTTTGATTTAGTAATTAATATTAAAAAAAACTAACTAAAATATTCTATCAACTAGTAATAGATAAACTAGTCATGGAAATTTTTAAGTTAGATAGTTAACATTCAAAGCAGTTCTGCCACACTTCTGAAGTTAAATAGATGCACTTACCAAGTTAAAAAAAATAGAGTACTTTATAATAGTTATATAATTATCTCAATTAAATTAGTTCTATATAGGGCTATTATTTCACACCAATTTATTGTAAAGCAGTGATTTAAGATTGCACATAATATGATGCTAGTAATATGATAAATGTGAAGTTAGTGAAGCTATGTAAAGACACATCTTTTAATTGGCCAGGTTAAATAAATAAATAGTGACATATATCCTAAAGAAAATGAATTATATTGAACATTAGCATGATTCTTCTAAGAGACAGATCTTTTTTATAATATAAAAATTTATCTCTTAAAGGTGTAATGTTGATTACTTTTTTTTTCAATATTATTTTAGGATAAAATCCAATAAAAAACTACAATTAGACATTTGCAAAACAAATTCATTCAGAAAACATAAAAGATATCATATGAAAATATTATAGAATGAGTATTTTATAATGTGTGGGTGCGTTTGTGTTTTATGAATAGTCACTGCCAAATCTGTCTTTAACTTTTTATTTATTGCCTTTTCTTTTACAAATTAGAATGCTCAGATTGTTTATAAAAACATAAATATAAATATTATGCCCATAGATGTATTGTTCATAGGTATAATAGTGAAAAGAGCATCTTAATACAATCAAATTTTTGTTTTATAATTAAAATTCTGATAGAGTATTATTCTTATTTCAGTAAAAATAGTTAGACACTTATTAGAAGGGCCTTGTGGTATTATAGTTGGCTACCACATCCCTCTTCCATGCCTAGGACCTGGAATTTGAGTCTGATCTGGAAAAACCGAGCAAATTTTTTTTGGTCAGAAAAAAAACTCCGCATTTTTTTTTCAGGTATTCAGTTTAGTAATACAGCTAACAATCCAATATTTGACAGCGGATTGAATATCTAACTGATTTGTAAAATTAAAATAATATGATTATAATATGATTTAACTTTCATCACTGATGTAAAAATAGTCATACTCCTATGGACTCTGAATCCATTGGCATTTACTGACTGGTGGAGTTAGCTATTGACTCACCTGCTGAAAAAATCCAAAGACAATTAAGGAATTCTTGATTATCTATAACAATGTTCAGACTTCATCCAGGATTCAACTCCAAATTATTAGTATAGCAGGTGATTATAGTAATCACTACAATTCAAACCTGCGTAATTTATAATAATAATGATTACAGTGTACAAAATTTAAGATTTGATTTAGAATCTAATCAAATATATAGAATAATAATAAACTTATATAGAACATAGAACAGGCATAGAGTAATATACAATAAGTGAGTAAAACAAAAATAGATCTAAGAAATTTAAGATTCGAATAGAGAATCAGAATTTGAGATGAAGAAGATAAAAATGAAGAATATATTTGCTAGATTAATAATAGAAGGTTGTATAGAAATTTGCAAGAAATAATGCAGAAACTTATAATCATTTTTCATGACTAATATATTAATTAATGAATTTTTGTAAATTTAAAATAAACAGATAAATAAAACACTTTACCCGAATTAACAGCTCAAAAAAGTAACTGTGATGCCGTGGATAGCAAAATCGCAATAGACAGAAAAATCAAAAAATTTCCCAAACCTCTCTACGAATTTTAAATCTCGCGGGTGAAAAAAAAAAAATTGACTCTCTGATGGATTAATCACGCCAGTCACTTGGTTACCATGACAACATTGTCATGCAAAAACCGTCGATGTCTACCAGAAGGGAAATCGGTAAGTCAAAAACGTCATTGGTTGAATTATTCACAAGTACCTATGATTTTAACATTATTTTAGGCTTTCAACAAGTGGTATATTTACTAATAGCTTAAATAATGTTAGCATAACCTTGCTTCAGGAAAAAATAATGTTAACATAACATTACTTCAGGAAAAATAATCATAATTCTAAGATATTTATTTATTACTCAGTGATGATCTTTCATGTTCAAGGGGTTCTATTATCAACTCTGTGGTTATCTTAAACATAATATGTGATACATCCTTAAATGAGGTGTGAATTTTTAGAATGGAGAATAACAAAATTTAAAATGTGTGTATATAATGGATATAAAACTTTACAATTCTATTGTTTTTCTGAGATGTTGTTATAAATATCATCTGAAACAAATAAATTATAAATTTATTAATCTTTAATCACTGCTCAAAATTTCTTCAAGGTTCAGATGTTCTGTTGTAGATTGCTATGATTCATTAGTTGTCTTAAAATAAGATAATTTTTTTATGATTTGCTTATTTATTTCAAATTTTAGAAAAATGAATTTTGTAAAAAAGGCAAAACCGATATTTTTTATTCCAAAGATTAATAATTCTATTTTTTTTTTATCTTTGAAAAAAATTATAGAAAAATAAAAATTTATATATATCAAGTCTTTCAATTTTTCTATTGAGTTTACTTATTGACTCACATAATTAATCAAATATTGTGACATTATTAAATTATTATACAATTTCAATTAAAATTTTATTATATTGATAATTTTAAGCACGATTTAATAAATTAACTAAATGTACGCTGTAATGTTTTATGTTTTATTGATTTTTATTTGAAAAAATGGCCGAGTGGTTAGCACAGCTGCCTTACAAGCAGTTGTTACGGAGTTTGCTTCCTGGCCGACGCTTTGACACATTAAAAAAAAAAAAAATCCTGATTTTATATAAATTTGATATTTACATAAACATATACATAAGTATATGTTTGTGTGTATATATATTCTATGACTGTGAATTTGAAATAAATTGGATTACTTGAACAAAATTTCAGGTTATCCAGCTCATAGAAAATCTGTACAATATTCATCAGAAAATACATATTTAGCTAAGCTAGAGAATAATTGGATTTTTTAAAAAAAAAAAACATTTAAAACATCACCTCACAATTCGCTGACCTGGAAAATAAAGCTTTTTTCTTGACTGTTCTATAGGAAAATGACAGATCTTTTTTCTCCGAAGTGATCATTCAAAAGTTGTTTTTACTTTCATGTATATGCATGCATACTAAGGATAATTAATCTTCTTGAGATTTCGACAGATTGTAAAATAACTATTAAAAGAGTGTAGAATGATAACTGTTTGCAATCTTATGTTTAATATTTTCTAGCTTCTCGTGATTTCTCGAAGTAATGTCATTAGACAATGCCTTCCTTGATTTATATCATTATATTGTATATATTTAATAGATGATTTTCATTATCACCGAGAATTCTTTTGATACTTACGTATTAGTCCGACGGTAAGATTTCACATAGGTATCAGTGTGGCAATAGATGGTAAAAGAATACAACATTTTGTACATGGAGAAAATTATGAACTTATAACGTCGGCACAAATAAATGTGTAAATAAAGAGCGAATTAAATACATTTACAATTTTCTAAAAACGACAAGTGAATATTAGATAATAAATCAATATTTTGACCAACAATTTTTTCTTGATCGGGATATTATCTTTTTTCTTTTTTTTTTTTTTTGCATTTTAATAATGCAAAGATTCATTAAAGTTTATAATGTAGATCTAAAATTAAGTTGGATGATCAAATGTCACATAGCTTAACATTCATATATGTTTAACTGTAAATACAATAAAAACTTACTACCTACTTTCTATTATTTATTTTATATTAACTAGCAATATAAACTTTGCACGTAAGTTTATATTATTTTGTCCCACACTATTACTACCACCAATAAATGGAAATGGTAGAATTAAGTTTGCTCTTAAATTAATATCTTATTATCCATTTATAGTGTAGCAAAGATACTGTTTTCCTTTCCTTTTCCTAATAGTTTGTTTATTCATTATTGAATTACAAAAAAATGATAAAGAAAAAATAAAAAAACTCAATTTTCAAATTCTCCTTTTCTGGAATAGTAGTCAATTTGAGCTGAAGAGAGTTGGTCATCATCATTTTATTTTTAATCCGTTTTGTCTGATCCATAATTCTCTTCTCTACATGACTTCAGAAAACTTGTTTATTTCAATAATCCGTCTTATACATAGTCACTTTATAGATACTTTACATTTTCTTGGGATATAGTTATCTTTTATTAACAAAATATCTGAGGCCAACTCCATTTAACTTCTTAATTCTTTCAATAAAATAACTGTAATATATTTTTGTTTTCTCATCTATAACTGGCTTTTGAATTCATCTTATTATTCTTAACATACATCTCTCCATGTTTCATTGTAAAGTCTGAAGTCTTCATATTAATATCTAAGATTCATACCCACAATTATTGATAAAACATATTAAAAACATTCACTTTCAAGCAAATATGCATATTTTCTTTTATTCTACAAATAAATGTTACTTTCTGATCTGATCAACGTATTTATTTCTTTTAAAAAAATTTTTTTTGTATTTTTTTAAACAATACTATACTGAATAAAACTAATTAATTGATATACATAAGATGGAGCACTCCCTCTTGTGTTTGAAATAAAAAACTGAATTGTGTGCATGATCTTTTGATAATATGTTTCCTTTAGAAAATTTAATTACATTTTAAGCAGTCAAATTTTTTTAAAAATATCATGATCTTAGGAACACAGATGCTGCTAGGAACACAGATGCTGCGAGGATAACTTAAACTTTGATGCCCAAACAATTAACAGAATAGAATGATGTTTAGCAGATGAAATTATTGCACAGGAACTATTTACTACCTTTAAACCTCTATTGACCATCATAGTGTGAACTCCTATAATTGCTTTATTCATTACAGAAATAATAACAAACAACAGTGTTTATTATAACAGTAGTTTGAATTCCAGCTTTTGCTAAACTTGTAGCTAGTTGTTATTGATCATGAAAAAAGGATACATATTTAGCTACTATTGAAATGATATACTCTTTTAGACTACCCGTTTCACCTACTCTATTCCTAATAATACTTGTACTAACTTTAAACCCCATCGAGTGTACATATATCCACATATATCTGTTTAAAGGTGTGTCCATTTGAACATCATTATATATTGTAACGGAATATATGTTGTTACATTATTTTAAAATGAAAATAAAAAGATCGTAAATAAAAATTGATTTATTAAAAAGAAAAAAACTTAAAAACTGAAAATTAAAAGTTGTTGAATATATATATATTGTCGATTGTCGCGCAGATGGAAAACTTAAACTATTTTAAGAAAAAGTATTTGAAAGTATTTTTTTTTTGTTAAAAAAAAAAAGTAAAAATATAAAGATTGATATTTTAAAAATAGAAATAATGTTGATTTCTATAACCTTAGAAAATGGAAATGATTGTTTTATTAATTAAATGATTGTTTGAAAGCAAACTGGCCCTTGAGGCACTTAAAATAAATTAAATGGTAAGAAAATACAAAGAAATTAAATGACCAATGCAAGCACGAAAATGACAGCACGGACCATAATTGAAACATGAAAGGATTATGTGACGTCTTGCTGGTTGAATCCCAAGATTTGATGATAAGAGGCTAAGAAAAATATAAAAGCCAAAGGATTATTATAATTGTTATCTGAGAGCTGACTATGAATATATCGTTATAACTAGCTATATTGCAGATTTTCACGATGTGGAAGTCTGCAATAAATTTAATTTTCCGGACAACCAGCTGAGGCCTCTTGATGACAGTTCCTGACCAAATGAATGGCAAGTAGCGGTTTCGTTTCAAAGAAGGACAAAATCTATGAAAGTGATCACGAAGATGGACTTCTCAATCTATTCAATCCGTAAAGTATGAACTCTTGTGTCTATCTAATAAGAACTTTTCTAAAATTGCAATGAATTAATAGCTGAAAATAAGAACTCTTATCTGAATTAAAGAATGCAAATTCAATTATTAATATTTTTTTATGCAGATGTTTAAGCAATCATTTCCATTTCATTTTTTTTTTTGTGTGTGTATTATGTTTTAACTAAAATGTATTAAATTTAAAGTTGGGTGTAGATAGCTGCATGGATAAAGATTAATAACCATGTTTAAATTCATTTATGTTTAGTTTAAGGGATTTTAATTTCAGGCTATTTGTTTCATAGTTAGAACGATGCTGGTGGAAGGATATATGGGTGTTTATATCAAAGTAATGTGAAGCGTGTTTAGCATACAGGGCAACTTGCCCAACTGAATGCATGACCCCAAAGAGGCAGTCATATTGTTGAAATGGTCACAGATGTATTTCCTGCGCCATTGACCCCTTCTAGCTCTATGGACAGGGATTTATAAGACGACCGAAAGACCGCTCTCCCCCATATGTAGCACTCTTGAAAAAAAAGTTATATACATGATTCCTTAGTTCGGCAGATGCACTTTCCTGTTCTGGACACGGATCATTTCCTTCAAATAATATCACTCTGTCAGATGCACATTCCTGTCGGCGTGGTTTTATGTTAGCATCTTCATATTACATTGGTTGCAAATATATATCTGGAAGCTGACATTGGGTTGGCTATAAACTTTTAGTCTGAGATTGAATGAATGTTTTGATAAGTTTTTAAGTGGGGAAAAAATCTATGTAGACTATCTATGCTCGACATGCTAAAGTAAAATATAATTTAAATATCCATCTGTGCAGTCTATTTAAATAGTAATTTGAATTTAAAT
Organism: Epiperipatus broadwayi; assembly: GCA_028023455.1. NCBI lineage: Eukaryota > Metazoa > Onychophora > Udeonychophora > Euonychophora > Peripatidae > Epiperipatus > Epiperipatus broadwayi. The sequence continues at coordinate 559,793 of JAQFVV010006415.1, forward strand.
TTGAAAAAAAATATTAATGTTAAAATCTAAAAATAAATTTATTCCTCAATTTTAAATGTGCGTTAATAAAATCTATTTGTGTGTTAATTACTGGCAGTGGCTTCTTTTATTTTATTGTTTTAAATATTAATATATTTTGGAGAATCTAAATCTATTAAAACTTATAAAAATGTTTAAAATCTCTGCTACTCTATGAGCTAGTGACATTGGGCAAACGGTCAGAATAATATATATAAAAAATTCTTTTGAATCTTAACTTACGTATCTGCCTACTACATAAATTTTTCTAGGTTCAAATGCCTAGATGGCGCCCTCATATGGCAGATACATTAAAGGCTCCTTGCAGTGACCGTTAAAATATGTATCAGCACACCTATATACATTCAAGTACAAACTGTAATGTGTAATAGGTTTAGTGATGGCTCCAGCATATTTATATTCAAATGTTAAATCTTTAATTATTATAAATTTAGGCACATAAGTTTATTTCATTATTTTTCTTAAAGATTGCATATATGTACAATTTCACCTGTGACTAGCATACATATATAATGGAATTTTTTTGTAATAAATTGTTAATTTCCTAAATTTAAAAATCAATCTTGTTAACCAAAATCACACTACATGTACCTGTTTTAAAATTGCAAGGTGGCTAAATTCTATTAGGGATAGAGTTGGATAAACTAAGAAGAAATTGGATGATTAGAAAATTGAACAACAGAAAAGCTAAATTTTGTAAGTGTAAGTAAAACTTGTAAACAAGCTAATAGATTTTTATTCTGCAAACCTAGCTTGTGGGAAAATGTAATATATGGGTAAAAGTTGGTATATAAATGCTAAATTTTGGCACAGTAAAAGATCTATTCTATAATTCAAGTGAGTTGCTGCAATGAGCAGCTAGAAAGGTCACTAATTTGCCACTTCTTCCTATGGAAGAATGGTTGCCTGCAAGTCCATCCTGCATGCTGCCACAGCATGATCATCATCACTGCTAAGATGGAGAGTTCTAGACACAGCCTTCTGCCAAGGAAGAACTTCATCATCAATGACCCATCTCAAGAGAAGAGTGCCACAGTACCTACTATAAATGCCAGACAACCAAGTTGCAAGAAGAAATTGGTAAAATCTTCATAAAGTGCAGAGCTCTTAAATTCATCTCTAAACTATCACTAAAATATTAAGCTAGCTATGGTTACTTGTGAGCATTCATTTAAAGTATTTAATGCCTTTTAAATTACATATTTCTCTTTACTCTAAACATTCTAAAATTAAAATGTAAACTTGCCTGTGAATTAAATTCTATAATTCATTTCTCAAACTCGTAATAACTGTAATATGTTATGTGATTTCTCTTTATAAACTACGGTCATGCCTATCACTTCTGTTTTATTTATTTTATTTCATTTATTTAATATATGTTATGATACGCCAATGTTTAAAGGCAGCAAGTAATTAATTTAATAAACTTTTGGTAGAGACAATTAGAAACTCTTCAGCGTAACATTATCATTGCTTTTTAGTTTGTAGGAATCACTGCTTTGAAAACTTATTTTATGAGATAACAACAGATTGCTATGCATTCATTGTCATCTATACTTATTCATTTTAATCTTTAGAGTATATTTATTAAGGTCTGCTAAATTAGTTTAAATCATGATTATATTTATTAGTTAGATAATGACTAGGGATGATATGAAAAGCATATTTGTAAATGTTGTAAGGCCTGAAATATGCTTTATCCTCCCTAATTTGATTATAAATAGTTATATGCAGATTCAATACATAAACTAGAATAATATTTAGTTAACCCTTTCTGAGCATAATTATTATATGCTATCTTAAGAGCTGGGTCGAGTTAGTTTCAGCAGACTGAAACTATACATATATTTAAGCGCATTACTTAGTTATTTTAAATATATACTATTATTATTATTAAGCATTGTGAGTGTCTTTATTAAGCACATTGCATGCATTAACATCTTGCTATGTCTGATGGGCTAGCAGTGAAGACTGCTCCCATCTATCTCTTTCGGGTTTAGAGCACCAAGCTCATTATTGAGTTTAAGGCTAGAACACTTGAGATGCCAATCCAAGTTCCTGAACTAATGTTCTTTATTAATGTAGTAAGCCATTCAGTCCTAGAGCACCAAGTACTAGGTACTGAAGCCCATGAAAAATTACATATTCGCACTACGAAGCCCATGAGCAATTACCCATTTGCACTACGATCTTTAATATTTTAGTGCCATAGTCTCAGGCACCAATCTATGGTAACCAGTTCATTTCCTCATTGTTAGTAAACTTCAGCATTAGACTGAAATTGGGATCTGGTTTTACTTAATGAATCTGTATTTCGAGCATATTTAATTGTTTGTTGATAATATTAAAATTAGTAGCTTAACGTTCTTTATTTGTATCATCCTGGTAAATGTTTAACTTACCATTAGCAAACTTAAAAAATAGCTTGGCATATAACAATATTAGGCATAAGTTATAGACTGCAGATAATTATATAAGTTGGATTGCATATAAGATGAGACCACTGTATCATTATCCATCTCATCATTATTGTAACATCTGCATGCGTAATCTATTCAACTAATGCTAAATAACTATGTTCTGTTTGTTTAATTAATTATTTAATTAGTATATTATTAAACATATTTAAAATTTACGAGTTTAATGTTATTTCTCGCAATCTACTCCAAATTATCCAAATTCTTATTATTAATAATACTATATATTTCATTAGTTAAGTCATAGCATGTTGAGTAGTTCATTTGATCTTTAATTATAGTTAAGTTATTAATTTTTCTCTGAATCTCATGTTTCTCCCTTTGCTCAGCCAGCTCACTGAAGAAGTTGAGACTGAGTGTAACCTCATAAATGTCATTCATAGGGCATTAAATCATAGAGTACTGGTATATGAGTTTAAGTATGGTCAGATTTGAGGTATCACTACCTGATCTAGATCAGCTATGGTATGATTTGCTTGGACTCTGGATTTTGTTACGTGAATGCACAAATATAACCATTACACTATAAATTGATATTTTCACTTTTTAGCAGTTTGTTTTAAATTAAGTGCCTTATTTTTTCCAGAAATCATAATTGCTTCATTTGAATGAATGTATTCTAATGTTTAAACTGCTATGTTATCAAAACTTGTTTCCAATTTCTATAATTAATTCACTGACATCTTGAATAATTATTGCTATTAGATTGAAGTGAAATATACTAAAATCATCAATCTGACTTCTAGTTAGCAGAAGTTTATGTAATGATTTGTGAGGATCTCCTTTTTCATTTTTCAGAATACTCTTCATTAGTAATTTTTAAAATTCTTTCACCATGTTTCCAACTGCAGTTTCTGAAGGGTGGACCCTCATCATCTTTTTACTCTCATATTTAATATTTCCATTAATTTACCAGCTTTGCTCCATTTGCTTTGGAAATAATTCTCAGAAAATTCATTGTAATAACAAAGACTTCATAAGATACCATAGATTTCCGTGTTTCAAGTTGCACATAAAATTACTTATTTTGTCATTAAGATTTTTTTCTTGAGATTCTTCTTTAAAGATTTTAATATTAGGCATATTTGTGTTAAGACAATATAACAAATATACTGATCTTTATTTAATTATTGATAATTAGCGATTTATATATTTATGATAAATTGTGGAAATCAACTACTCTTCACCCATGCGCTATAAAAATTGACATGCACTCCCCTATCAATAAATGTTTTAAGAGCATAGGTGGTCCACATATGCTTAGAGCTTATCCTTTAACCTCATTTATTGATTATGCTTGAATACAAGCTTGATCTTCTTGCTAACCTGATTTTTAAATCGGCATATTACTTGCATAAGTTCAGATTATATATCACAGAGAAGAAAAAGTTTCTCATTTTTAATTATGTGACACTGAACTTTATTAGTTGGTATATATGTAATAATAGGTAATATAGCAATTTATATAGTTATGAAATATTGTGGAAGTCAATTACGCTTCACACATGCGCTATAAAAATTATCACTCACTCTCCCATCATTACGCTTATTCTTTAAATAAACTAACATTTATTGACCATACTTGAATTCAGAGCAGTAAACCTTATTGCTAGCCTGATATAAAAAATTAAAATAAATTATAACTGGGAAAAAATAAATGTGACCAAGGTATTTATAGCTGTTAAAATCTGCTAATTCAGTATAATCAATCTTTATTTTCTTCTTCTTTTTTTTTTTTTTAGAAAAGTTATTGAATATTTTATTTTAGTCTCTTAGCATTGACCTAGTCTTTTTTTTCTTTCTTTCAATTAATAAGACTTCGCAACATTTCTTAAAATTCTTAAACATTATTTGCAAATATATATAAATGGTTTAAGAGACCTTCAGTTATTTTTATTTCTATAGCTTTGTATTTTAATTCATAAAATACTTTCCATAAAACTGCTGCAAAAGTATTGGAGAAAAATCATCAATCTTCTTGGTGGGTTTTAGTAATAAAAAAAAAAACATTTTTTTTCCAGAATTAAACAATATCTAGGGACTATGTCTTGTTACATAATTTCAGCTAAAATCCTTATAAAGAAACAAATGCTTTTTTATATTCCACAAATCCAGAGCATAACAATAATTCATGCTCATAGTTCTCTCTAAAACTTTTTTAACAGTTATATATAATCTACTGTGCTATCATCATCATCATCAACCATTATCAATCCACTGCAGGATGAAGGTCTCTCCAAGTTTAATCCATCTTCTCCGATCTTTAGCTTCTCTTTTCCACAACACCCCTGCACATTTTCTTATTTCATTCATCCATCTCACATGTGGTCTCTTTCTGGGTCTTTTACAATCTCTTGGAATCCAGTTTAAAATTTCAATTGTCCATCTATTATCATTTCTTCTAGCAATATGTCCAGCCCAACTCCATTTCAATCTTTTAATTTTTTCAATAAGGTCAGTAACACCTGTTTGTTGTCTTACCCATACATTGCGTTTTCGATCTCTTCTTGTTACTCCCAACATACATCTCTCCATACTCCTTTGAGTGGTCTGAAGTCTCTGTATTGCTCTTCTATTAAGTGTCCAAGTCTCAGATCCATAAGTAAGAACTGGTAAAACACATTTGTTAAAAACCATTCTTTTCAAACACATAGGCATATTTCCTTTTAGTATCAAGTTATTTCTACCAAAAGCACTCCAACCAAGTTTAATTCTATGATTAATTTCCTCCATTATGTTTCCATCTGTATTAATAATCTGACCTAGGTATTTGTAACTGATAACTTCTTCTAATTCTTCATAATCAATCTTTATTTTCATATATCCATTTTTAAATCCAGTTTGCTTTTATATATATATAGGTTAGTACCGATGTTTTTAGTAAATAAAAATATTGCAATGATTTAATAAATATCTTGTGTAGAACTGACAGAATATTGTTAAGTTTAATTTCTAATGTCTTCTTTTTGCCTATATTTAATACCAATATCACTGCTACAATGAAAAAGCTAGTTTTAAAATCATTCAAATCAAATTTCAAATTATAGATCAGTTAGTACTAGAAATGGTTTCTATTTTAGTTATCAATATTTGTCATAGTGATATATTAGAAATTGATTCAACTATTATAGACATGGATAAATATGATTAAAAGTGACTTCTGAAAAGATTATGTGCTGTCATACCAGAAACCGGATAAATATGAAGCACTTGTAGAATAAGATTTTAATCTTGAACAGGTATTTAAATTGTGAAAGTATATTAGCAAATAAATTTACAGTTAATTATCTCCCCCCCCCCCAAACTGCTTTTATAAGTTAAATAAATAAATAAATTTCTGTTTTTAAAAATGTATATTTTTTCATAAAAACAAATTATGGTCATTTGTTCACATTCCATAAGTTTAATTTAAAATCCTTAGTAATATTCAATCTTGATTCAATTTGTACGGTTTTTGATTTTTAAAAATTAAAAATGAATTAGCAATCATACAGTTCAGGTTTTCTTCAGGCTTGTAATTTAAAAACTAGATATACGGTTCTATTATATATTCAGATCAAAAAAAAAAGAAAGATCCACAGGGGTAATTCCTTAAGATAAATGCATACCTACCTGCTGGAGTATGTTTTTAACAAAAGTCAATTAGAATTGACAGAATTTGCATAGATTTGTTTAGAAAAATAAAAAGAACTAAAATTTTAAAAATGAAAAGGAATAAATACAACGATAAGGATGCATTTAAAAAGTTATTCTGCAACTAAATGAAATTATATTGGGTTTTTTGAATAATAATAATAATAATAAAAAAAGCTTCATTAAATGTTTTTACTAAAATATATCTTTATATGAGCACAGACTTGAAAATTTAAAAAAAAGAAAAAATGAAAGCTTTAGAGTTCTGGATCTGAAGAAGAATGAAAAAGATAAATTGAAAACTGAAGATCAGATATATAGAAGATTGAAAAAAGTAGTAATTTAATTGAAAATCGACTTATAGATAGAAAAATTATGAAAGATACATTAACATAATCAATTGAAACTTATGTAAAAACACCAAAGTATTTAAAGACAATTCATTCTCCTCTTTATGTTTTCTCAGTTTAAAACTTTTATTCTTTGATCAAGTTCAAATTGTAACCAATTTCTTTTTACTGGTATTAAAAATTCAGTATCTTACTGCTGAAGATTTATATAAAGAACTAAACACAGTGATATTGATACTTGTATTCTAAACTTTATAAAGACATTTTGTATTTCTTTATACTAAATAACAGCAGATAAAGAAACAATGAATAGATTTAAATATTAGATCACAAAAATGAGCCTAATAGTTAATATTCCATTGGAATTTAATCTATGAATTTTTTTTTCTTTTTTAGATAGCTAATAAAGGATATAAAAAAATTTTAACCAGAAAATAGATTTTCTAAAAGTATTATTAATTCCTTTAATTCTGCCATGATATGCATAAATTGGAAGTCAATAATTATGTGTTTCACATTTTGTGTTTGACCACAATTACAAAAATCAGAAGATTTTTAAATTTTACTTCTAAAGCAGATATGCAGAATGTTCATGAGTGATCCTGCATCTGGTGATGAGAGTTCACAAACATCTAGAAACATGCATGATAGATAGTTTTGTTGTCTGGTTTGGGGAAAATATTTGAATCTTCCAAGATATCTGTTACTTTTGTTATGATTATATGGTTATTAGAAAAGTTTTCTAATAGAATACTAAGAAGATCTTGACTTTAAGATATATCTTAAATAGTGAAACTATAGTTTAAAGTTATAGCAAATCCAATCTACTTAATAGCTTTTCATATATTTTCTAGAAGGCACCTTTGTTTGGTAGAGGAATATGTGAAAAAATTTTAGGCCACTGCATTGGAAAAGAATAATTATAGAGGGTAAAAAATTTCTTAGATCCAGTAAATCCAATCTTGCCATACATGAATTTAAAAATAGCAATCTTTATAAACTAATGATGATCAAATTTTATTTTAATAAGTTATAAATCAATAATAAATTGACATTTTAATATATATAAATTGTAAATTATAATAACAATATATATATATATATATATTCAAATTTGCAAATGTGTATTCATCTACACAATAGAATGATTTCTTTAATGGAATCTAATGTTACATGCAATAATCCCTTCAAATCTGCAACATTTTGTTCAAAACCCTTGCTACAAATATAAAAACTTGCAAATGGTAATGAGCTACATATAAAATGCATTTTTATTATGTTATAACATATTATACAAATATTCATTAAAACCAGTCAACAATCCCAATATCAATAACAATCAACAATCTCAACCTGTTTCCAAGGCAACCTCCTTTTAACAATAAAGGTCGAATCCCATCTTTATTTATTGTCCAATATATTTATATAGATACTAAATATTGCAATTTGACTACAGAAATTGAAATTATCGATACAAATAAGTTTAAATAAACTTCTTTAAACGGGTAAATAAAACCTATTCTGAATGCAGACTAATAAATGGTCAATTATAACATTACAAACTGCAATTATAAATTTTAAATTGCACCCAAAGTATTACTTAAAATAGGTGTAATAATGCTCAAGGTTGAATGAGTTTATAAGTAATCATTAAAATTAGTCATATTTAGGCCATCTCAATATCAACAACAATCAACAATCTCAAACTGTTGTCAAGACAACTCCTTTTAACAATAAAGGTGGAATCCCATTCTTTATTTATGGCCCATTATATTTATATAGAAACAAGTGTACACACATCTATTAGTAAATAAATACTTTATACATTTAAAAATAAAATAGTAATAAAAAGTGGTTCAATAAATAGCTATAAATTAATAAGCTAATCTCAATGGCTGTCTGTTTATTTTATCTGTCTTAATTCAAGTGCACAAGGCAAAGAAATCATGAGTAGAAAAAAAAAAGCTAGAAATTTCTTAAATGTAAAAAAAGAGAAAAGATTGCAATGAATTTGCTAAATAAAAAGAAAAGAAAGGAAGGTTAATCAGGAATTATTAATTTGTTTAATTACTGCCACATAAAAATTTTGCATTTATATAAAAATAAAATATTGTTATTAAAATAAATGTCAAAATTACCCCAAATCCAAAACTCAAACAAACTAGCCAAGAAAATAAAATCTACAACACAACCAATGGTTTAGCAGCTACACGCACAAAAATACTTCTATATGTAGAAAACCATAAGTAGTAAAATTAATATTTACTTAAATTTTCTGAAAAGTTTCGATATTTAAAAAAAAACAGGTTTACAATAACTCCTATAAAAGAACTAATACTGCTACTTGACTGTGATATTTTGTGATGGAGTGCACAACTTTAAAATTAAAATTCAGTAAAATAATTTTAAAAAAAACAACAAAATAATTTCTAATTTTTTATTTAATACTTTTTTAAATCATGATAACTGAAATAAAAATTAAAATTTTATTTAAAAAAATAAAACTAAATTTTAATTTTCTAGTTACAATTGCAATTTCCAATATAAAAATTTGTTTATGTGATGAAAAAAATAATAATTTTAAAAGAAAAAAAATTGCGTGCTGAAACTGATCTGATATTCAATAAGAACCAATGATCAATTTTCAAAAAAGTTACTAAAGCAAAAAAAGAAATCCATGCTAATATTACAATAAAATTATAAAGCAATATATTGTGACATCATAAAACATTAATTAACTCTTACACTACAGACTTTGACATGAAATTATTAAAATTCTGCAAAAGAATTAAAAGCTATTGCTATATATTAGCTCAGCAATATTCATGAAATCAATCCCTTCTCAAAATCACATTTAATTCTAAATAAAGATCCCATTTCTACTGGATATATAAATGGTTTCATATATCTTTTTTCAACAATTATCTTAATTCTATAAATAAAAATTCCACAATGCATCAATTGTCATAATATTAACATTATCATATGCAACAAAATAAATTATTCACAACAATTATTAGATCTTTGTGGCTAATAATAGCAGAAAATGCTGATTAAAAAATCTTAACAAGAATAATCCCTCTCCCAACACACAAAACATTAAAATAAAAACCACTTAAGTTAACCAAAGAATTAAAAAAACACACAGTATGAGAGGGGACCCCAAAATAACTGGAATTTTACAATAAAAAATGTTTATTTATCTTTAAGCATTATAAATATAATTTCCTGCAAAGTACTATCTATTTAATACATTAATATACCAGTCTAAATGCATTTTTCACTTTTTGAAGTAGTCTAAAAACTCAAAGTGAAGGCTTCACTGCAAAAAAAAAAAAAAAAATCAAAAAGAAAACAAGCATTCTTAATATAACATAAATGCACATTATATTTATTATATATATACTTCAGTTTAATATAGCAAATTGTGATTTAATAGAACATCAATTTCATTTAACAAAGTAAATCCAAAATGGTGGTTGTAAAATTACCAATAAAAAAAATCATAGCAACTGAAATATATTTATTCAACTCTATACTCACACAGAGGTTAATATTTTTTTAATCATATGCATAGTAAAATGTTTATTCATTAATTATAGTTTTTTGGTTCAATTTTAAAGAGTTTTTTTTAAATCTAATTTTTAACATTTATTATTATACATTTTAAACATCTGGGATAATATATTAAATATTTCACCCTTAAAAAAACCATAACAATTGCTTGTTTTTTATATGAGTCTTTTGAAACTAAATGCTCGTATAGTCCAGGATAAAACTGTAGTAATATTTTTAGATAAATTCAAACTTTATTTATTTTTCTAAATACATTCAACTGTTAGTATAGGTTATAATAATTGCCATTAAAAACATAAATATGATTGCTTTCTATTTTAAAAACATATTTCTATCTTGTCTTTTGCTCCTGACATTTACCTGATGAATGTTGCAGAAAGTTTGGGCTCATGCTCAAAGTTGTGTTTTTAACCAAAGTTTTTTTTATATATAAATAAAGCTACAAAAAATCAGACTTTTCAGTATTTCTGAGCAGTGATAAAAGTTTTTTGATTTTGGAATGTTCTGTTATAAAGTTAGTTTATAATAAATAAAAAAAAGAATATTATTATATAAGAATATAAAAACATATATAAGTATTTGAAAGCTATAGGTTGGAATATCCTGACCATGTCCACAGGTTGAAATAAAAACCATTTAAAAATCAAATTAACTACGAATGCATAGTGTTCAGTTGCTACGAACTCTGCACAGTTTAATGCCCCACATATATGAAACCTTATTTAACAATCTTTTAGAAGGCAAATTCACACTTGTATCATTTTCATTCTGTAACCTCTTATAATTTGTTTTCCGCTAATCAACAGTGTTTTATTAGATCTAGTATAATGTAATTGAGTGTTAACATTTATGTGAATCCTGCTATATTTAATGTAAACCTTCTCACTTCCTTGTTTATATGTATAAATTCCTTTATTCAATCATTGTTTGTAACATTGAACCACCACTTGTTGGTTGTCTAATGAGACAGTGGATACGGATCAACCTAATGTATTTTCCTTTGAGTGTGAATAAAGTTTGTTTTTGAAATGAGTTCAAATTAAAAAGCTAAAGTCCCTGAATTGCAAGTCACCTCTATTGTTTCTGCATAATCTGATCAATTATTTTTTTTAGTTATTTTGAAATCTCAAAAAAAAAAGTATTCTCTAAATAGAACTGACCAAAATATATGGTATCTGTATAGTTTCTCTAATCAAAGGCAGCTTAAAATACTTACTAAATAGATTACTAAGACTAAGAAATAACAGTTGTTATTAATGGGAGTTTAAAATTGTTACCATCCTTAGAACTACATCATAAACTTGGGAGAAATGATAAAAGAACTGGAGAAATATCAACAGAAATCTTTTTTTCTCAAAATATGATTTATTAACATAATATTAATCTTTGAATTTATATGTTATATGTAGTGATATACAAGATTCAAACTATGATTTACAATGCAGAACTTGATTTACCGAGTGAACAGAAAAACCTTGAATTGTATATGCATATACCTTGCCATTCATAGCTTCTCTCATAGTTCACCAAGTAAACCCTGACCTTAATGGCAACTAGATAGATCACAGCTACCAAGAATCACATCATCCCCACCATCCAGAAAATGAGAAAGTGAAAACCCGTACTAATCCCCGCAGCACCTACGTCCCAGCCCCCCTTGCTAAGGACTAGGAACCAGGCCTTGGGCTATTTCCAAAGCTCAGACTCTCTCATCCAATGCCCTTACTAATCCCCACAGCACCCAGATCCCCTCCAAAACCCAGGCTTGTGAGACCTTCCAAGCACCGGACTCTGCCATCCAGATGGCAGAGATGAATGACATATCAGCCCTGATTTGAAGTTTAAACCAGAAATCTTGTTTCTAAAATAAAAAATTAGTTGTTTAAAAAAAAAACTTAAAAATAAAATGATTAATTATAATTAAAACATTTCCAAATATTACCCATTACATACTGGTGAAGTGTGTAAAGACTTTATACTTGTTCCATTTTATTATATTTTTCTAATACTTTGTTTAAAATTAATTTATAATGCGTATTTGGTACTTTTTGAACAGACACTCTACATAAGAAATTTATGAATTACTTACTATTCTGGTAGAGCCATCAAAGTCATAGTGAAAATGTTAATTAAAAAAATTATCATTTTCAAAACAAAGTACTGATGAAATTTCATATGAATTAATATAAATGTAATTTTAACATGTATTGTACATTTATAAACAACGCAAAAAATGTGAACATAATTTTAAAACTCAACATATATATATATTTTAAAAAGCTATACAAAATAATGTGAATGTAATTTTAAAATTTATTGCATCATTTGATAAAAACGCTATACAAACATTTTCAAAACAAACAAAATACTAACAAAATTTTATTCAAACTAATGTAAACATAATTTTAGAATTTATTGTGTAATTTTATAAAAATAAATACAAACTAGAGTGAATTTAATATTAAAATTGGAAAGTTGTATAAATATCTTTTAGGAAAACTATGAGAAGACTTCTGTTCTTTTGTGATATTTTCCAACAGATGTGATACAAATGAGCTTTTTTTTTTTCAATGAGTTATATAGAGTGTCTGATTACAACTAATATCTTTCTACATAATAATGCAGATTGAAAATTGTAAAAATATTAGGACCCCATTGTTTTGTTTTATCCAAATAATAGTACTTAAAATAAATTTGTTTGAATACAGTATCAATTTCAATTCATCTTGAAAATTGTTTGGGTTTTGGGAAATAAATTGACACCAATGGTAAAGATGAAAATTGGTAAAAATATACTATTTTCTTTTATCCCAATAATAGTTCAAATTGTTTGCTTCTAATAGAAATTGTCAATTTTAATTCATATTGAATATGGTTTGTTTTGAAAATAAAATATTAGTTTTGAAAATTATAATAAATAATGAAAGTCATTTTCCACCCTTAAATCGCAAATTCTAACAAATAGTGAAAATTATTTGAATTATTTTATTTATTAATTAATGTCATAGCTTGGGAGAGGGGGGTTCACTTATACTCAAATCTCAAGAAAATGAAAAACATCTCTGCAAATAGTATCACATACTTTATATATTTAGTTTGAACAGATGTATTTTCAAATATGTTAGTCTTTAAATGAAGCCTTTATTCTTAGAGAAGTTTAATTAATGTTATATACATCAAACTTATTTAAAATTACAACACTTCCTTGCTATTTACAAATACTTGTACATATTTAAGGAACACTACATCTCTAGACTAAAGAATTCTGGGCCATGGTAATTAGTTCTACATAACAAATTTATAATATGTATGCTCTTCAAACTAATTTAAAATTTATATTCAACTTCCATTTTTGATCAAATTTGTGTCATGTGCCTAAATGAGTGGAAGCATTATCTTTTCAAAAAGAGTAAAACTTGTAATAGGCTATGCCAAAAAATCTTTAATAATTTTTCAATGAATCTGAAAAGTTGTATGCTAACAATATTAAGCACTTTTACTAGAAAAGTATTTCAATTCATGCACTCAAAAGTTATCTGGTTCATCGGATATTGTCTAGGACAACAAGAAAATACAAAATAATCCCAATCCTAAATAATAGGTGACTTAAACTATACTTAAAAATAAAATACTTGATATCTATCAATAGACATTACAAAAAGATTCAGACTGCTCCAATCATGTCAACTAAAATTATTCCAGTTTAATTTTCCTTGCAATAAAACTGTGATAATCACTTGACATTTCTAATATACTAAATAATGCACCAATAATTGTTAACTTAATATCACATCTATGTTAACAGCAGTAATACATTCTGTACTTCTACTTTAAAACTATGAGTAATCAATGGACACCAATCAACAATGCTGACTAAATTCCAAGATAGATTTTTCGATATATAGCTCATGCCCAGAAGCTTCAAATCTTGGTGCGTTAAATTTCACATATTTTTCTAAAACACTTTTTAAAATTTTTTATGATTTCAATATCCTATATACGAGATTATTTAAATTGCTGAAATAGTTCTATTAAAAAAAAGTAAAGGTGAATTTCCATAATATTTTCTATTATCATAAATGGGAGTCAATTATCTCGACTTGTAAATATTTTTTTTAAATAAATATATATTTTTAGTAAGACAAACATTTTAAGGTAAAATAATAACAGCAATAATATTTTGCAATTCAACTATTATGACGTTAAATCTTTCTAAACTGTACCCCCCCCCCACCCTTCTTTCTCATCCCAACTCTCTCTTTCTCTCCCCTCCCCCACCTTCGCCCCATCACCCTTCCCTCTCTCCTACCCCAACGTTCTTTTTTTCCTCTCTCTCTGTCTATTTTGCAATCACAGATAATTTAATTTTTATTACTCAAGAAAAGTAAACTTTCGAAGGAAAAATATTTATTTTATACAAAAAAAAAGTTAGTTTATGGCGTAACAAAATTAAACAAAACTAATGCAATAGGTTGTAAAAAATTAGAAATATTAAGTACATATTAATATTTATAAATTAACAGTAAATAATAAAATAAATATATACAAAGTGCATATACATATCATATATAAATAAAATAACCGTTAATTAAAATAAAATTGTAATTATAATAAAAATAATAAATTTAACGGTAATAAATTATTAAAAACAATCTTTAACTCTGCAGAAGTGCTTTCGGTTAATTTCTTAAACTTGCCTCAACTGCCATTAAATTAAAAAAAAAAAAAATCAAAAAAACCAAAGCGATTTTTATTATATTCATATATTCTTAAATCAAGGAGTGCCTACATTATAATTCAGTCCATTTCCATCACTACAAACAAAAATATATAACACAGATTAAATGAATTTATTGATTATCCCAGATCTCTAAAAATAGTAAGGTGCAATATCCAAAATGAAAATTTGATCGGTAATTTCTATATGGGAATAAAAGTATTTTATTTTTGCTTGTTCATGGTATTCGCTGCTGAAATAATCTAGAAATCAATCATTTTCCAGCAAACCACTTAAAACATATGCATACATAGGAAGTAAAACAGCCTTTAAAAAACCAGTTGCAGGGCAAAAACCTGCAAAATATCCATCATACAAAAATGGTGTAGAAAAAGTCATTATTCCCCAGACTTGCTTATTTCCAAGTGATAAGAATTTTTGAAGTTGTTTTAATAACTAAAAATAATTAGATACCTGTTTACGAACTAATATTGAGTAGTTATCTGATTGGTGATAGGCTAACTACTGGAAAATGAAATCCTAAATCTGATTGTTACCTAAAAACATTTTGAAGTTTTATTTCAACCAGATTTAAACCCATATCATAGGCATAACCGATAAATATGTTGAGACTCTTCAACAATATTGTTGCTTTCAACCATAAATAATGAACAGATATTTTAATAATTAGAGTTTTTGTGTTTGTTACTTTCATTGGTACCATTAGCCTTCATTAAAATGAGATCGTGTATTTATGTACATATATGTGTGTGATTCAGATTTGAATGAAATTAATATGAAAATAACTGATACACTTATAAAAACTGCAACAAAGATAGCTGGTAGGAAAAAGCAGCAATTGACTAATAAAATTTCTACTGAGACTAGAGAATTTATGAAGAAAAGAAGAAATATGAAGATATACAAAAATGATGTATTAAAAAGAATTGAATATCTCGAATTTTGTAAAATGGTACGGAAAAGAGTTGAAAATGATATAAGAAAGTATAACTGTGAAATAGCAAGGAAATTTGTAGAAGAAAATAAAAGTCTCAAGAATGTTAAACAACATTTTGGTATTGGTAGGAAATTTCTATCTGCAACAAGAAAAAAAGATGGAATTATTACTAAAAAGAGAGATGACATCATGAAAATGGTAGAAGATTTTTATCAAGAATTATATAGTAATAAAGAACAAGTACCTCCTATATCTATTACATCTTCCGAATTGCCCAGAATTTTAAATGAAGAAGTGAGACATGCAATTAAATGTATGAAGAAAGGAAAGGCTTCAGGAAATGATGGAATTATAATTGATATATTAAAAGAAGCAGATGAAGAAATAGAAACAATTTTAGCAAAGTTATATACCAAATGTCTAAATGATAAAGATGTACCAGAAGATTGGAAGAATGCAGTAATAATATTAATATTTAAAAAAGATGATAAAGAAGATATTAGAAATTACAGACCTATCAGCCTTTTATCACTTTTATATAAAATTTTTACCAAGATAATTACAACTCGTCTACAGAGAACTTTGGATTTCCATCAACCAAGAGAACAAGCTGGATTTAAAAGTGGTTTTAGTACAATAGATCATATCCAGATAATGAGGGAAGTCATAGAAAGGACAAATGAATATGAGTTGTCATTATGTTTTGGATTTGTAGATTATGAAAAAGCATTCGATTCTATACACATTTCTTCATTGATTAAAGCATTGGATCATCAAGGTATAGATCCAGGATATTGTCATATTTTAAAGAATATTTATAAAAATGCAACAGCAACAATTAGATTACATAATGATACTGGAAAAATCAACATTGAGAAAGGTGTAAGACAAGGTGACTCCATATCTCCAAAACTTTTTACAGCAGTGCTGCAAGAAGTATTTTGTGGATTAAAATGGGAAACTAAAGGAGTGAGAGTAAATGGAGAGTATTTAAGTCATTTAGATTTCACAGATGATGTAGTTGTTTTTGCAAATAATGCTTCAGAGCTGCAGGAAATGTTGCAGGAGTTAGCAGATGAAAGTAGAAAAGTAGGACTAAAGATAAATGTTAAAAAGACTAAAGTAATGTTTAATCGATTTGCTCAAAATATGAAAATAAAGATTGATTATAAAAAATTAGAAGAAGTTAACAGTTACAAATACCTTGGTTAGATTATTAATACAGATGGCAACATAATGGAGGAAATTAATCATAGAATTAAACTTGGTTGGACTGCTTTTGGTAGAAATAACTTGATACTTTAAGGAAATATGCCTATGTGTTTGAAAAGGATGGTTTTTAACAAATGTGTTTTACCAGTTCTTACTTATGGATCTGAGACTTGGACACTTAATAGAAGAGCAATACAGAGACTTCATACCACTCAAAGGAGTATGGAGAGATGTATGTTGGGAGTAACAAGAAGAGATCGAAAACGCTTATGTATGGGTAAGACAACAAACAGGTGTTACTGACCTCATTGAAAAAATTAAAAGATTGAAATGGAGTTGGGCTGGAATATTTCTAGAAGAGATGATAATAGATGGACAATTGAAATTTTAAACTGGATTCCAAGAGATTGTAAAAGACCCAGAAAGAGACCACATGTGAGATGGATGGATGAAATAAGAAAATGTGCAGGGGTGTTGTGGAGAAGAGAAGCTAAAGATCGGAGAAGATGGATTAAACTTGGAGAGACCTTCATCCTGCAGTGGATTGATAATGGTTGATGATGATGATATGCGTGTGTATATATATATACAATACACTCCTAAGCAAATGATTTTTTTCTTAAGTTTTGATGATTTAGAAAGTGAAATTTATTAATTTATAATACAATAAAGAATTTATAATAATACCAACATATGTTCTTGTGTGTATCTTTGTCTCTCTTTATATATAAAGTCTTTAAATAAAAATTGGATCAAAATGCTTTATAGTATTCATTTATAGAGAAGCAACGGAGAACAATCTGATTAGTCAATCGACTAAAAAATAAGAATTTGTTTTTCATTTGTTGGTTGATTTTTTTAGTTAAGAATACGTAGAAACCCATTTATTAATTAATAATTGGATGGCTTAATTATGCTAGTCAAAATTATTTCATAAGTGAAAAAAAAAAAAAGTTGATTGGAATCTGAAAAAATTTTAATCTTCATCCGGCCCAGATTCAAATCTTAAATTACACTGTTGGAATAGCCATTTTTAATTAAAGTAATTTATTAAGCCATTTTAAATTAAAAGCGTTACTTAATATTTACAAATATTTCTAGATACCTCAAAATAGTCATATCTTTAGATTAAAAATTCTGAATTGCAATCGCACCCGGAGTCATTTGTATAATATGCAATGACGAGAGAGAAAATTAAAATAGACCAAGTATATACTCATGGTGATATTCAAAATTTTAACAGATAAGTTGAAAATCCATCAGAAAAAATAATTTATATATATATACATTTCTAAATTTTATTATAATTCATAATATGTGTATGCAGTTCTATAACCGAAGAAATTTTGAAAAATTAAAGAAGAAATCAACATCAGTACTAATCTGTCATTGTTTGCCATTCAATATTTAAAGTTGCATCATAACCTTTTAATTCTGGAAATGGGAGGAAAAAAATGTAAAAAGAAATGTGAAAAAAATATTTATAAAAATGTATTTATTTTTATAAAAACAGTAATACTATGTTTGAAGTAATACATTATTGCAAATTTATATAAAGTTAACAGTAGTTACAAATCATGAAAAGAAATAATTAGCATCCAAATCTTAAGACATGGGCAAAATAGTTGTGTACATAAATCATCTTTGCCAACAATTAATCAAATATAAGCTATGAAAGAGTATAAGAATATTAAAATTCAAAAAAAATCATATAACCGCAATATAAAGTTAGAACTTGAACTTGTCCAGAATATGATATCTTTTATTCTATAATACATAAATAGTATCAGAAAGGCATCATCATAGATTTATCTATGTACACCAGATTTATAATTCTTGTGAATTGGGATGTAAGAGCAATGGAATATTTTTGATAATGAGGGTCATAAAAAACATCAGCCACTCAAAATGAAAAATACACGTATTTCAGGGAATATAAGCTTAGATAGATCATGCATTTATTCGTAATAACATTATTTTATAAAAATAGATAAATAGACAAATCCATTGATAAAAGACATTCATTCTGCTTATGCACTAGATATCAAAATGAAGTTTAGAAAAAATGGACTTTGGAATAGTTGCAAAATATGGTCAATCTAAAAACTAGTGTGCATCAATGTCTTGTTCTGCAATGAGTCATAATTTTATCTAGTTATCAATAATCATGAAAATAACATTTTTTCTCTACAGTAATTTTTGACACATATTGCTCAGATGTTAACAGTTTGTTATTAAGTGTCTAAAATTTATATAAATGTTGTATTAATTCAGTTGATTCACAAATCACACTTTTTAATAATGTTTATAAAAGATCCAGTGATCTAATTAGCATATTTTATCTTTGGGCTTACCAAATCATTTTTAAATTTAAAATCTATATAAATATCACCAATCATTCTAAAGTCATCTATGAAAAATAATAAAAAGTTCATTATATTCATACTATATTTTTTGTGATGTCGTAAAGTGGTTTAGTGGTGAAAGTAGCCAATTGGAAAGTTAAAAGTTCTCAGATTAATTTATAATTAAAGCAAATAGTTTAAAAAAATCAGCCTGACCAACTGAACAAATCAGTTGCTCTTTGATTTTAATGATGAACAACATTGGATTCCACAAACAATCAGTCATAAAAAAAATGGATAATTATTTTGAAATATATTACCTGACAAAATTTTCAATACCACATTCCGATGCTATCATTGTTAACTTAAATGATTTGATATAATACAGTGTGTGGACACTTTTTAAAGAATAAGACAAAATATGACACTCTATGAACCAATTCTAAACTATAGGGTGAAGTCTGCCATCATAATGTTGATATATATTTTATAATTTTTCCTGAGCAAGAAAGAATGTATCAACATAATTATAACCATAAGATATCAGCATAAGTAAAAAATCTAATTTATCGGATAGAAAATAGAACGTGGCCAAAACAACTGTCAATAGATATATAGCAAATTTTATTAAAAAAGATCAATAGAAGATAAACTGTACAGTGAACTTTGAAAAGATCCATAAAGTGATTACTGTTTTTGTTTGTAAAAAAAGTCTGAAAAAAAAAGCATCTTCAATTACTAACTACCAATACAAAAATATAATTGTTTCTGGCATCATTAATGGTGCATTTGCTGGTTAGATAAAATATCTAAATTTGTGAATGATACTTTATAATATATATATAGGGTTCTGTTTAAGTATATATTAATATTTGTAAAAATGATATATTTTGCCAGTTTATCCATGTATGATTTCGATTATGAATTTATCGACGTTTCGTCTTGATCACATGAGCCATCAACTTGGTGATAAATAGAACATTATATAAATAGTTGTAGAAGTGCTACGAACACTGATTTATAAGTATTTTAGAAAATAAAATAAAATTAAAAAATAAAAATAAGAAAATCTTCCTATCAATATAATAGTATGCCAATAAACATCACATGACCACCACCTCTTATGCTTTGTGTATAACTCTTGTTAAAACAGGCAAAACTCACTATACGTATTGCCACACACAGCAAGCTAGAGTAATCAATGGATCTAGGTGCAGTGCTCTCAGATCCAATGCTCATCACTGACGAAGGCCACAAGCCAGAAACTAGTCTGGGGATATTGGATGAGTAGGCACTAGATGGGGATTTTATGCACAAGCCTTCTGGCATCCATTGATTACTCTAGCTTGCTGTGTGTGGCAATACGTATAGTGAATTTTGCCTGTTTTAACAATATAATATTTGTAAAATTTCTATTTTATTCAATAATTTATCCACTTAAAATAAATGTACTTATTCTACAAAATTCTCAGATCTACATATAGTTGTTATTATTACTTCCAAATGCTAATATAATTATAAAACTATTGAAAATATATTTAAAAAACCAATTGGGGGAAGGGGGTCAGATATAAAAGGGACTTAAAAATTATTATAAAAACAATAACTATTCTATATATTAGTACTTGCTCCTCTTATTAATAGTCTTAAAAATACTTATTATTATTATTATTATTATTATTATTATTATTATTATTATTATTATTATTATTATTATTATTATTATTATTATTATTATTATTATTATTATTATTATTATTATTATTATTATTATTATTATTATTATTATTATTATTATTATTATTATTATTATTATTATTATTATTATTATTATTATTATTATTATTATTATTATTATTATTATTATTATTATTATTATTATTATTATTATTATTATTATTATTATTATTATTATTATTATTATTATTATTATTATTATTATTATTATTATTATTATTATTATTATTATTGTTGTTTTTTTTTTTTTATTTATATTTTTATTTGTCACTGATAAATGCTATTTTATTTAATTTTTTGCCATTGATAAATGACAAACATTTAAAACAGCATTTCCCAAACAATGTTCCTATGAAACACCAGTGTTCCACAAAAAAATCTATAAGTATTTCATAAATAATTACAAAAATTAATATGAGCCTAAATGCTGCATCAAAATGAATATGTTTGAACATGTTGAAACATACTGGCAAGGCAATCTACATGTTCCCAACAGTTATAGGGGCATTAACAGTTGTTAGCAATCTGTCAAAATAAGTGGATTTCAGCTTTTCCAGCTGAACAGATATTATTCATGACAATACTTATTTATTAAACACATCTATATATTATATTATTTTGTATAAATATGTAAGTTCATTATTATAAGCTTTATTAGCATTTTTGATTGATTATTATAATAGATTTGAATTGACTTCTATAAATTTTGTGACATTTTTTTATTATTAATATATTTATATTTTTTTATAATAAGTATAAATCATATAATTACATTAAGTATTTATTCTGACTTCTGGCATTATAGCTTTCCATTATTTTACATATGATTTTATATATTATAATTTTATTTGTTCCCCAAACTTTAATTTTTGTTACTAAACATTTTATCAAATCATTTTTACTAAAATTGCTTTTACATTATTTTAGTACTTTTCTTTCACACTTATTTTTGTGTGCTGAAGTCTTTTTATAGGAGTTTTTTTTGTTGTTTTTTTATTACAGTTTTGACTAATATTAGAATTTAAATATTATTGTCAAGCGTTGGTGGTCGAGTGGTCAGCACAGCTGCCTTAAAAGCAGTTATCCTGGGTTTGTGGGTTCGCTTCCCGGCTGATGCTTTGACACGTGGAAAAAAATATTATTCAAAAATTAAACATGGAATATTGTTTAAATTAGGGAAGAACTTTAACAGACAACTACTTCTTCTTACATATCTATGATTGGAGAAGAAACTGTGGCTTTTTCAACATTTATTATTAAAAAGAAGCCAAAAAAAAAAATATGATGAAAGTTATTTAAAGTGAAGATTTACATATATTGGCAACATATATACTCCAGATGCACTGTGTGATTTACACAGTAAAATACTAGAAAGCAATTCATTGGCTGAACTTTGTAGACTCGTAGAAACAAAATGTACTGATTATTAAAAAAAGATATACATTTTTTAAGAGACATGATTTGCTAAAAAAAATCTAAATTTCAAATGATTACAACTGAAGGGCAACAAAGGCATCTTTATGTGTGAGTACACTTAATGGTGAAACTCATACAATTGGACAGATACTCATTAACCTTGCATGAAAGACATTGTGTTGTGTATGATAAACAAATAATCTGCAAAAAAAATAAATACATTATGATTATCAAATAATACTAGTTCATATATCAAAGATCTTTCTGCCATTATTGAGAAAGTCAATTCATCAACTTAGACTTTGCAATGAATATGTAATGTGAATGGATGAGTCTGAAAATATTGCAGGATTTGCAGTGTTGTTTGTTCATTGTGTATTTCATAATAGTATTGAAAAAGATTTACTTATGTGTAAATATCTACAGAAAAGAGCTATCAGGGAAAATATATTCAACTATATTATTAATTACATTACAAAAAACGAAATCAGCTGGAAGAAGTATATTGATATTTGTACATGTCATACTCAAACAATGGTAAGAAAGATGGAGTTATAACATGTAGTCTGTAAATAGCTACAAAACCACAAAAAGTCATTTTTTATGTTTTGCAAAAGCAAGCAATAGTAACAAAAAAAAATTCAATGTATTTAAAAAATTATTTTGGGTGAAGCTATAAAAATTGTCAATTATATAAAATCTCAACCATTTCAATCCTGGTTATTTAAATTTTTTGTGTGGTGAAATGGGTAGTGAAGATGCTGCACTTTTATTACATATAGAATTGAAATGGCTATCCAGAGGAAAAATACTATTGAGACTTTTTGAACTTTGTTGTAAATTATTAGTTTATTTGTTTTTCATGTCTAATAATTTAGAACAGAATTTCATTGAATGTTTTTAAAATCATTTATGGTTAATAAGCCTTGTTATATTTAGCAAAGGTTTTACTAAGTGCAATGAAATTAGCTTATCATTACAAGGAAAGAATATTACAATTTTTAATGCAAGAGTTAGAATTGTATATTTTGATAGAAAGTTACAAATCTGGATTTTTACAGTTCAACAGAATAATTTTGACAGTTTCCCAACTTGCATAATTTTTTAATTGAAATGAATTCTAAAGTAGGTGACAAAGTTTCCAACGTAATTTGAGAACATTTGTATGACTTACAATCCACCATTTTGTTATATTTTCTAAAATCCAATGCAGACAATTCTTGGATTTGGAATCCATTTATACTGACAGCTAAGTCACTTCAGTGCAAGTGATTATGAAAATCTAATTCATTTAATTAGTGATTCTGATTTAAAATAAAAAAAACTGTCATTAAATAATTTCTGGACAAATTTAAGAAAAGAGTATCTCAAGATGTCAAAACCTGCTATTTGTATTTTGCTTTCTTTTACAATGATATATGTATAAGAAACAAGATTTTCATATTATGGTGCAATCAAGTCAAAGTGAAAAAATATACTGAAATCATTAAGAACAATATTTTACTATATATGTGCTAATTTATTCTACTACTTTCATGTGTTTTGTTTTACATAATTAAAAGAAATAAATATTTGTTTTGTTTTCCTAACTTTTATACTTACTTGTTTAATTAATTTAATATTAATATCTACCTATAGTATAAAGTAACCAAATACTCCATTAAAATTTCGCAATAGTGAAGTGTTCGAGTGTACAAAAAGTTTGGGAAATACAGTTTTAAAAAGATCATTATTGCTTGAAAAGTAAATACAGAACTGCAATGGTTTGATTTTCTCCCTTCTATTTATTTGTACTATGACAGATTTCAAATGGGGAGCTGCACTCAAACTGATGATAAGTAATAAATAGTGGCATGATCTTCAAATATGATGGTTAACTGTGAATAATAAATAAACAGTGCTCGATCTATAGTATTCCCTGATACTATGTTGGATAAGATGTTGATTCATCAAAAGTTAGGCACTGTTTCTAACAAGCATAATTTTGTCTCCCTCTTTTTTTCTTCAGCCACTTAGATTCATGGGGATCTAATTATCATGAACCTTGCATAGCATTGGTCATCTCCCTATAATAAATGTAACAATAAGTGTATGTGCAATCACATTTCCATACTTTAACTATGCATAGCATTTCTAACTCCAATTTCCTTTTTCATTTTTTTTTAAACAATGGTGGTGGCTGTTGTGAACTTAGCTGGATGAAGTACAATCATTTATAAATAAAGTTGGAACTAGATTTTAACTAGGAGTCTCAGCTGATAAAAGATTGTGTGTTTAGACAGCTCTATTTAGGAATACCTTCCTTAAAAATTTAATCTAAAAACAGGCAATCTCAAACAAAGTAATAGAAATAATAATATCAATAGAAGTAGTAACGTAAGACAATGACTGTTTTATATATATATCTAAATACGGGAATATAAAATCTGCAACTTTACTTGGTATTTTTCATAATCAGAATAGACGACAGCATTGGTGATTAGATTTATAAGACTATTATTGCTGATCTTGATAAAGTTTGTCATCCAAAGGAAAAAAGTTTAATAGAACAAGTAGATGGCCATAATTTTTTTATAAGAACAGATGAAACAAAAAAAGAATGCATGGAGTTGCATTTTCTGCATGCAAAATTTTATTTAGTATCTTTTATTCTTCAAATTCCTCATTGTATTAATAATGAAAGACTAATGGTGTTAAAACTTGGCTTGCACAATAGTTCAATGATCATTTCTAAAGTATATTTTCCAATATTCATAAAATTCAGACAAAAAAAGCTTTTATTAATTTTTTGCATAAGAACTGAATTATGGATATAAATAAATCTATTCTTACTTTCACTAAAAAGAAGAATCATTATTTTTTCTATAATCTTGTTATTACTGACTTAATTAAAAGGTAACTTCGGTATTCCTTGCTTGGAAGAATAATAAATTAAATGGGAAATCTCATAATAAATATAAAAGTTTAAAGGCAGAAGTTCAATAACACAATAAGATTTAAAAATGATTGGTATATTAAATATGTAAAATAGATACATTTATGATTATTTTTAGATTCTTTTTTATTGCACTGAAAAAACACATGGATCTAAAAAATGGTCTCACAATCCTATTATATCCAGCAATGACACTCCCTTATATGATGATAATGATAGAGATGACAATGTTAATGATATATCTATTTTTTTTAGTAATTTATTTATTTTTGTCAATGATAATAAACTTAGTGAAATCAAAACACCTTTTCAATAATCTTAAAAAATTGAAAGACTGTGAATCCTGATAATTGAAGATGTTTTAAAACACTGTGCAGATATGTTAGTTTTAATGATATTGGAATTTTTTTGGAATTTTTGAATTTATTAAGTTGTGCCACTTCATTTTAAAAATGCTTCTATTGTTTCAATTTTTAAATATAAAGTACACAGACATGATTGCAGTAATTATTACAGAATATCATTATTATCTACTATAGCTAAAATACTCTCAAGGATTTTATTGAAATAGAATTGCTTGTAATCATAAATGAAAGGTCATCAAATACTCAGTATGGTTTTAGAGAATCCAGCACTATAGGCATGAAATGTGTCAGAAACAAAAGAATGATTTATATATTGCTTTTATTGATTTGGTCAGGGCATTTGATTCAATTAATCAAACAAGTTTATGGCATTTTATGTTAATTGTCCACTAAAGTATATTCATATTATACATGATGGAATAAAAAAAAAGATGTTATTACTAGAAGTGGGAAATCTGAGATATTTAAATGAAAACTAGTGATTTTTTTCAAATTTTATATTAGAGTCATTGAAAATTTATATGTGACTTAATAAAATGTGAATCAAGATGGCATATACGTTTGGTGATAATAAATTTTAATTTTAATTGATTAAAAAAGCAACAACTTCATATTTTTGAATTCTGGATATATAGTATGCTGATGATGGTCAAATATTTTGTCAGTACCAAAACAGGTATATAAATGTATTTAAAGTTTTGAATGCAACATATAAAGATTTTGGATTGGTAATTAATGTTCAAAATACTCAAGTTCTTTAACAACAATTGGGGGGGGGGGATAATTCTCTACAAGTTTTAGCTTGAATTGTTATATATTTTAAAATGTAAGCCAGATTAAATATTTTGATAGTTTTATAAATAGAAAATTGGAATTAGATGTCAAGGTATAGCCAAACTCCAATGTTTCTGCTACTATATTTAACAAGTTGAAACATAAGATATTTCATCACAGGGAAATAACTACTGCAACTAAAGTAGTTATCTAGAGAGTTATTATTTTACAGAATTAATATATAAAAATGAGACATGAACACATTAATGATGCAATATAAAGACATTTGTAAAGTTTCATTTAAGAATATTCTGTAAAATTATATAAATATTATGACAAAATCATAGGACAAATCAACATGTTCTTCAACTTTCTGGATGTAATATTATTGAATCTACTATTACAAAATCATGCCTTCATTGGGATTAGACATGTGATATAAATAAACAATCCAGAGATTCTTAAATGTATGTTTTATGATCAATTTAGATTATGGTTTTCCTGGAGACCCTATTTATGCTATGAAGATTATCTCAAAGACATTCTAAAAAAAAAATGTTGATTGTTTTCTTTGGAAAGATATACCAGAAAATAGAAATATATCGAAAAACTACAATTATATATAATGCTGAACTATTTCAGAATGATCACTTCTCTGCAGAATTTAAAAGATAGCATTGTTGAAAATCAAATAAACAAAAAAATGGGCTAATATGTTCACATGTGGTTGTATTTGTGGATATTTTGGAATTGGAATGGTTATACACATTTGAATGTGGCTACTAATAATGATGATAATAATAAAATTTCATATAAAGTATTTTCAAGATAATGTCATTTAAAAATGAGACCTATCTTAATATCAAAAAAGATGTCAAAACTGCATCATATTTTCTTTGAACTACATGTGTATTTTATAAATGTGTCTCCTGCCCGAGGGGCTAATTGACCATAGATTACTGCAATCGATAACATTCCATCATCTCAGAGAGCAATTTTGTCAATGCTAGCCATCTTCTTAACTCAATTTATTCTACATTTTAATATTTAAACTTTACAATATTATTCCATTAAAAGATACATATTTGAACATCTTCAAATAATTCTAAATTTGACAGCAGAAATAATGCTCACAAGTTAATTGCATACACATATTTACAGACTTACAAATACGTTAAGATGATCTACTGGAAAGTATCTTTGTTAATTTTTTTAAAAAATAAACTCATTCTTGAAAGACAGAATTTACTTTTTAAAATCATTTTGATCTAACTTAACAGAAGTTATTGTTGTTTTTCAATTCATTATGATATTAGAAAGTAGATTATAAAAATTTTAACAATTATTACTGCAAAATTAATAAAGTTAAGTTGTTAATATATATAAAGATACTTTTCTAAATCAACATTGTTTATTATACATGGACTTAGCCAGAGTAATTTTACATACATTCAGTTCTCCACCATAATTAAAGTTACTTATGCCGCAATACAACCAAATGAAGAAATAAGTAAATTCAAAAATAATTTTATGCAGAGATGATTATGGTTTTCACATCAAATAATAAAACTCTTTAGCAATAATTAGGATGCATTTTATTCTACAGTATGAAAATTTTCTTTTTTTTTTAAATCAACGTTATCAATTCGCAAATAGTCCTAGCAAATTTATACACTCTTGATAGAAAAATGATTATTCCCTTCTATTAGTGTTCCACTCTTCACTATCTTTTTGCGAGCTAAATTAATGACATTAATTGTTTGTGCAGTACAATATAAAATACTAAGAGTTTGCACCATTTTTTTTGGAGAAAACTTTAATGTTGCAATTAAACTTTTCCTGAAATCTTACATCACCATTTGATTCGTTTAACTATATCATTAATTTAATTTTATAAATTTGCCTATTTTTCTTTAATGAGCAACCATTTCCAAATATATCTAAAAATTGTAACCACTCCCCAAATCATGTTTGCTTTATCGGCTTCATCAATTATTCTAAGCATTGTTTAAATTTCAAATAGATTTATGCATATGCTTTCAAATATGAAATTATTACATTTCATATAGTGCTCAAAAATCTCCTCTTTCTCCTAATTTTATTTGTTATCTAACATTAATTCATTTCTAAGAAAAGTCACTGATCTTATTTCTGGAATATTTTCTCATACCTGAAATGAGATATAAAAATACTTGCCTATGTTGATGGCGATGTGATAATTACCAGAGAAATTTCTAACAACATTTTTATTATTGAAAAATGTTTAAAAAAAATTTCACAAATAACTGGATCAATTATATCAGGACAAATCTTCAGCACGGCAGATATTAACAAGAAAAAATATCCCGTCAATGTTTTCAGCTGTTTCAATTAAAGCATTTCGTATTCAAAAATGCATTAAATAACCAAAATCAATTTAATAATTAATAAATTAACTACTAATATTTTTTTACTAAATTATTAACTTTCAAAATGGTTAAATGCCAACAGATAATAAACATTAAAATAATTAATTCTATTCTCAAAGGTCTCTTGATATAGTATATGTCTTGGATTGGAATAAGCAATGCAGAATAGCACACATTAATAAATATACAAATAGCTATTTATAGGAAACAGGCTCAAAACTTTTTATCATGCAATACTCTAAGAACATCAACTAGAAATAATGGTCTTGGATTAGTTAAAATTAAACTCTTTTGTCAATCCATTAGGTCATGTGATATATGACTTGATTTTTTTATTATTTTTTTTGTAATGGTAAAAGTTGTCATTTGGAGGAACATGTATGTAATGCCTCTGTATTGAACATCAACCTTCCTAATTGTCAGTCATCTGATTATGGTAAAATTGGAAAAAAAATAGCATACTTAGTGAGATGGGGATGAGTTTACTTAGATAGGAAATAAATGATTAGACATAACATAATCAAATGTCATATAAAGATCTTGATATATCCTGAAATTCAAACCATGAAACTAAATGAAAATCAAATCCCCTATACTGTTATTGTATAAATCATTGCCTTGTATAAACATCAAACTTCTTTATGGGGTATTTTCAAGTACAACATTGCTCAACAAGACTCATTCATAGTTGGTCCTTCAACACAACTTGTAAATTACATAGATTAGATGAGAACACTTTTCTATTTATGAATGATTATTGTCCCTTTTTCAAAAACCCAAGACCAAATTTAATCCTCTCTGATAACTATTAAGCAAAATTCTGACATCAAGTTTTTTTGACAAATAACAAAAAGACAATAAGAGCTATCACTTCTGAGATTTATATAGCTGGTAAGAGATAAGGCAATTTCTCAACAATTATTCTGTTCAACAATTCCATGAATACTGATGAAAACGGGAATATGGAAATTTAAAATAACAAAAAATTTAAGATTAATAATGTATCCATAGGGATTATTTCATTTATGGGATCTATTATAACTTAAAGAAATGCAATTTCACAAATGCACCATCATCAACAAAGATCTGTTTACTATGTACCAATACATGTAAGAACTTATATTGAAAGTCATATAAGAAAACAAGTCAACAAAATATATCAATATTTTTTCTAAATGTAATATATTAAGTTTTGATTGTAACTGTGAAACAATTTTTTTACCTGATGTATATAAATTACAATATATAGAAAAATAAACTAGTTTTTAAAGTAAAATATTAAATATAGATATAAATATTTATATTTAAATTATTTGTTACTGCTTTTTTATTACTACACATATGACTTT
Source organism: Epiperipatus broadwayi (assembly GCA_028023455.1). NCBI lineage: Eukaryota > Metazoa > Onychophora > Udeonychophora > Euonychophora > Peripatidae > Epiperipatus > Epiperipatus broadwayi. The sequence goes on from JAQFVV010006415.1 coordinate 590,084, forward strand.
TCCACTCTTTTTATTACACATATGCATCGTTAACTATGCTGCTCAGTAAAATAATTATTTGTGCACATATGATTTTTAAAAAAGGTACAAGTCATGTGAATAGTATATAAAAATAGCAATATATATATATATATTATTTTTAAACTAAATTTAAATTTTTACTAATATATAAAATGCAATAATTTCATATTTAAAATGTGATTGTTATTAAAGTTTACTTTGTCAATTATGTTAACATTTTAAAAATGTTAAGATTAGTTATTTGGAACAATGACACTTGTTTATAATGATTTAAATGCTATGGCGTCTCCTGGTGACTTGACATTTATAAATGCAAATAAGATGTTTCTATTCAGAAAATATTGAGCTTTGTTTAACTCCATTTTTTGGCCACAAATGAGGGTTTCCATTATTAAGTGCTGTAATAAATATATTATTTATATTATTATACAATTAAAAAATATATATAATTCTTACCATATATATCACAATAGACATTCCTAGTACTCTAACTTCAGCAAATTTTTGAAAATTAAATTCAAATACTCAACTTATAATGCAACAACTATCTATAGATGTATTAAGGCTAATCATCAGTGATCCACCATATTTTACGATCTCTCTCCCTCTCTCTCCTTCCCTCCCCCCTTGCTCATTCCACTCTCTCTCTCCCTCCTTTCCTCCCCATCTCTCTTCCCTCTCTCTCCTTCCCTCCCCCCTTGCTCATTCCACTCTCTCTCTCCCTCCTTTCCTCCCCATCTATCTTCCCTCTCTCTCCTTCCCTCCCCCCTTGCTCATTCCACTCTCTCTCTCCCTCCTTTCCTCCCCCTCTCTCTTCCCTCTCTCTAATATTAAAAAGATTAATATTCTAAATAATTTAAACAGAAACTTATGAACTAGTTCCGCTTGACAGTGACTATTAGAATTCAAAAACTTATAATACCTCCAATATGTTAATATTTTAATGATTTTTAATGAGCATGTAAATAATTTTATTGGTTATCAAGTATATTAAGATGAGAAACAAGCAAGTTCAAATTCTCATGCTAAGATAATTCACAAGCTAAATTCCTAAAGAATCATTTAAGTAAACTTGTAAATAATGTCCCCCTTTCATTACATCAATGCCAATCTATTTTGTCAGATAAAAATGTTTATATCTGTTAAAACAAGTTTATTTAAATGATTCCTTAGAAATCAAATGTATGAATTACCTTAGTAAGTGTTTGAATTTGTTTGACCTGTGAATAAGTTTCTCTAATGTTTAAAGAATCAATTTTGTGAACATCTACTTATTTTTTGTTACAGATAATAAGAAAGAGAATACATAAAGATAGTAGTTGATCAAAGCATAGAACATTATTGTAAATTAAAATTCAGTGCAAATTCCATCTTTTTTGTAAATAATAGAGCAGTATTTTTTTAACCTGAGATGTAGGCACCCATGGAGATGCGAGAGAAGTTTCAAACTTTTAGATGTATGATATAAAATTGAAAGCTATCTTATGCTATATATTATTATAACATAATGACATACTTAAATGAATCAAATCTTATACATTGTGATGAGAAAGTAAAAAAAACTATATTTTAAAAGTAAGATGTATTCTAGATAATTAATTTTAAAATTTCTATATCCAGAAAAAGAAAGAATAAACAAATTGTTACATACACTAAGTACAAATGTTAATGAGGCAGTTTGACAGAAACACATACCAATTTTCTTTAATCTACCAACATTAATCAGTGACTAAAGCCTATAAGTGATAGACTCAATTGACTATACAAATGTAAATCTTTTTTTCTCATAAATTTTGAAAAATTTATAATTATTAATAATTTCTGATTATTATTTCATAATAATAACCCTCATGATTATGTTGCTTATGGATTCACTTGCATAACAGAAGAAGATGGTGTGCAACACTATAATGCATTTTTTTGCATGATATTTTCAAACTCCAATCTTAGACTGTCAAAGTTGTTAGAGCATTTCAACAATCAGCATGGTAATGAAGCTGCAGGACATAGTCTTTCTTAACATTTTGAAGCAAACACAAATACGATTTAATAACAGTGATATTATCACAAAATTTGATAATGCAGCAGTTCAAAGGCCCTTATTAAATGCTTCTTATCCAAGTGGCATATGTGTGTGCTAACAAAAAAAAGCTTATACAATAGCTGAGGTATTAGAAATTGTCAAATCAATTAGATTCTGAAGCACAAAAGAGAATTCAGCAGATTTCATTACCGATCAATGAATTTCGAATGCACATTCAAGATTTCAGTGATGACATTTTACTGCAAGTAGTAAAAAATATCAAAGCCAGTCTGAGTATTCAATTGGGTGAGTCAACTGATGTTGATAATTGCAATCAGCTGTTGGTATTGGTGCAATACATTAAGAAAAGAGAAATGTTGGAAGAATTTTTATTTTGTGAGCCACTGGAGTTCATATCAAAAGGAATCGATGTTTTCAATCACATTAAAGACTTATTTTTGAAGCATCACATACAGGCTCAATTTGCAATAATAGGGTCCATGCAACGTTGGGCAAAAATTCCAGATTTTTTCCATATATCAAGACAAAAGTATCACAATGTACAACAATGCATTGCATGCTGCGCTGTCAAGCACTTGCATTAAAAGCTTTGTCAGAGAATGTAAAACATTTAGCTAATGCAATAAATGTAGTAAAGTATATCTGAAGACGAGTACTTAATAAATGTATGTTTTATGCTTTTTGTGAAGAAATCTGTGCTATTCATACTGTGTTTCTTTATCACACTCAGAATTTTTGAATTGTGAGAGGAAATTATACAGTAACTTAACTCGCTACCAAAAACTGTGATTTAGTTTAAGCTTCTGAAAAAAAGATGCAATATTTTGACTAGCCTACTTAGCAAATATATTAAGTCACCTAAATAATTTAAACACATTAATGCAACGATTAACACAGTAACAGCTAGTGAAAAATTAACTTCATTTATTGACAAACTAAAAATCTGGACAGGTCGAGTTGAAAATGGGAATTTTTTAAACTTCCCCTCTGAAAAATGAGAAAACTACAATTATACCTGAAGTTGTAATATATTTACAAAAATTGAGTAAATCATTTCATGAATATTTTTCCTCAGAAGATTAGCAAAGTTCAGAGATGATACTGGACCCATTTCTATTTGACGTAAATTCAATGGATAATAATGATTTAATAAAAGAAATCTTATTGAAATATGATCTAATGCACGTATTCAAATGGAATTTGAAAAACTGGGCTTACAACAATGCTGGTGTAGACAATTAGAACCTTATCCATAGCTGGCAAAAGCATCATGGTAGACACTTCTACCATTTGTCACCACCTACCTGTATGAAATGGGATTTTCAATACTTTTGCACATGAAAATGAAAGACAGAAATCATTAAATGCAAATGATGGCTTACACATGACTCTTTCAAAAAAGGAGCCTCACTTCAAATGTACTATTATGAATAAGCAACAACAAATTTCCCATTAAAAATTGAGATATTGTTTTGTATGTAAATGAATATATTTTTCAATAAATAAATTATCTTGCAATAAATGTAATTTGCTCTCTTTAAAAATATTGGAACATATTTTTCAAGAGGGTGAGAGAACATACTTTCAGATTCCGGGTGGTGCTAATCACCAAAAAGATTAAAAAACATTGTTTTAGGGGGGAGGGAGACAGTTCTTGCAACATCAGCGATGTTAAAAAAAAAACTCTCAATCACTATGATATTTTTAATTTTAGTATATGAAAAAATATATTTATGTATTAATTTGTCTTTTAAAACAAGAAAAATGTATTAAATTTTTGTTGTTATTGCTATGCTATTAAGTTAAACATTTTAAATCTTTAAAACTTGTAGGCATAAAGATGAGTTTGATGAAATTAGTTGCTTTAAAAATCTATAGTCGGTAAGCAGAAGAGAGATTTAAAAATTAAAATGTTTTAGTAAAAAAAAGACCATTTTCAAAGTATAGATGAATTTTCAGGGAAACTCAACTACCGGACAATAATCCCACTTCCATTATACATCCTCAATTATTAGAATTTAACATATAAATGTATAATGTACAAGATATAACTAAAATGCTTAAGACTATGAATACGTTAGAAAACATGATAGAAGTGTTTTATAGAAAATATATAAAAAGAGATTGGATATCATATAAAAAGTGAAGATGAGGTTGATGCAAAGTGGAAAAAAAAGAGTATAAAAATTCAGCAAATGAGATAATGGAGTAAGGATAGAATTATGACCAAAAACAAAACTAATTTTTGTAAATAGTGCATCTATAGATAACATATTATTTGTTATTGGCTAGGTTGAAAATAATTGCAAAAAAAAATAAAATAACTGTTTATTCAAATGTTTATACCAATTGGTGACTAACCACCACTAAAGAATAGAAAAAAACATTCAACACCCTAGTTATTAAAAATATCAATCACATATATTAGCCATAGTGAAGAATCTTGGTATTTTTATTTCCCTAAATTAAAGCATATCCTTTCACAGCAAGCTGCAAAAGAATTGTCCAATACTGCCTGTGAAAAAGTTAATTTTACATTCTTAGATGTATGGAGAATTGAAATTTGTGATAAACCTAAAGAGAAGTTGGATAAAGTTGTAGCAGATGTCAAAGTTTAATGAAAGCATGATAATTCAATAGATAGTGAAGGTTAATAATAACTTCTTTACAGATGCTTAGCACTATTTTGGACTAGGCTGGTCATATTTATAGCATTAAGATAGAGATGTACAGGAGAGAACTTATAGTATAATTAGTATGCAAGTTTGTGAATTTAACTATACTACTTGTATGATAATGTAATGCACATGCAAGAGTTTTTTATTTATCTTGTGGCTTTTATTTGTGATAACCCGCACTTCTTTGTATTTTCTCTTTCAATTATTGTGCTCAGTACAAACGGGTTTGATATTATGTAGATCGAAATTGTACCAGAGTCGATCTAATTCTGTAAAAATATTGACTTTATATCGGGGTCTGTTTTGGCACGTTTGTACATATATATGTGCTGAGCTTATTAAAAATTTAAAAATAATAATAATAATAATAATAATAATAATAATTCAATTCAATTCATTTATTTACCGTACAAAACTACAGCATAAAGCCAATTACAGTATTGCATCATTTAAATATATAAATACATAAATGAGTTTAAATGACAAATTATTAATATAATTATGTGCCATATTTCAATAAAAGATAATTAACACATTTAAAAATCTAAAGTAAAATTAAATATCATATAAACAATTATTACTAAGACATTAATAGTAACAAATTAATAATAATAATAATAATAATAATAATAATAATAATAATAATAATAATAATAATAATAATAATAATAATAATAATAATAATAATAATAATAATAATAATAATAATAATAATAATAATAATAATAATAATAATAATAATAATAATAATAATAATAATAATAATAATAATAATAATAATAATAATAATAATAATAATAATAATAATAATAATAATAATAATAATAATAATAATAATAATAATAATAATAATAATAATAATAATAATAATAATAATAATAATAATAATAATAAAACTAATTTGTGCTTACAACAGAAAAGCTCTGGATAATGAGTAATTCCAGCCGAAGTTTGTATAAATTCAAAGGAGAATAAAAGGCTTCCGATAATACTGATACATTACAATAGGATTGTGTTGATTCAAAATAGATTTAATAAATTTTTTAAACAATTATGATCTTGATGGGTGTGAGAATAATTCATTTAAATCATACGCTGCTGATTTTGTGTTGATTCAAAAGCACTTTGAAATATAATTGACATAGGGACAGTAGATGCAACAAGAAGAGAGTAGGCAATTATTGAAATACGAATTTTACCTAATTTGAAAGGACTTTTCATAAATGAATTAGCAATATACATTAAGGCTATAATCTTAAGACTATGCACCTAAATATGACAGTAGGGATTAACACAAGATTAATGACTAATATAGACCAATCTAGAGCATTTTGATTTGCGAGCATGAAGCTATTGAATACTTCATTGATTAAGTCCACAATTTCTATATTTTGCTGAATGTTCTAAAAAGAAAGAGCAAAAATTAGACAAAAGTTAGGAAATTTGAAAACAAATCAGAAGGTAATGAATAATATTTCGGTAGTGTAATTTTTACCTACACCACTCTCAAGCAAGATAGGATTGGTTTCTATCACTTTTTACATCTTGTGGAGGAATGTAATCACAGACATATGACCAAAGACACATAAAAAAAATATGTGATCCCCAAGCACTCATCAGTTGGCTCAGACCACTATCTCTTACATATATCTTTATCATTGTTTAGAATATAGATAGATAGCAAATTACTATAGTTTAATTGATAAGATCAAATCTGCTGCCTCACAACTCTGACACAAATCACTCAATGAAAAAATATTTATTTTTATGAAGATTATTCAATAATAAATAATGTAGTGCTACCCACTTTTAGCACCTTATGAAAGGATGCCTCCACAAGGTGTTAGAAGCAGATAGAAATCAATCCTTACCTTGTCTCCACAATGTATTAAAGTGGATAGAAACCAAACCCTATCTTGCATGAGAGTAGTGTAGTAAAAAATTACACTACAGGAATATTATTCATCACTGAATAACTTCTAGTCTAATGAATAACTGATAAAAAACATTAATAAGTTATTTGTGTCAATGTTGTGTGAGCAGCATGTTTGATACTTATCAATTAAACTTTAGTAATTTGTTATACATATATATGATAAACAAAACATGTTATAAATTTTGTAACTTGCTCATAGCTTGCATTTTATGATCACTAGATGGAGCTTTACCAATAGCCTATTATCTAGCTTTGTTTACATAAACGCTGAGAGAGAATAGAATATCTCTTTCAAATTGTCTCCAACCTTTAAACCATGGTTTCAAGCTAGTTGGCTCATGTCAGTAAAGGGTAAAAAGACTAGAAACTAGATCTAAGCACCAATTCTGCAATCAGCATCTATGAAACACGTTTTTATCAGCTTGAAAGCATGAATTTTTCAGATATGTAAATATCTTCAAATCCAGTCAAACAAACTAGATAGCTGTATGAGTCTGAATTCAGTTCAGTTTCACCATATAGTAAAAGCCTCTGTGATCTATATCAACTTCAAGGGTACATTTATGATAAACAAAACAAGTTATAAATTTCATAACTTGCTCATAGCTTGCATTTGTGATCACTAGATGAAGCTTAACCAATAGCCTACTATCAAACTTTGTTTACATAAACACTGAGAGAGATGGAATACAATACCTTTTTCAATTGTCTCCAACCTTTAAACCATGATTTCGAGCTAGTTGGCTCACGTCAGTAAAGGGTAAGAAGACTAGAAAAAAGATCTAAACACCAACTCTGCAATCAGCATCTATGAAACACATTTCTATCAGCTTGAAAGCATGAATTTTTCAGATACGTAAATATCTCTGAATCCAGTCAAACAAACTAGATAGGTATATGGGTCTGAATTCAGTTCAGTTTCACCACATAGTAAAAGCCTCTGCAATCTGTATCATTGCAAAAACCTTCAAGGGTATATTTATAATAAACACAACAAGTTATAAATTTTGTAACTTGCTCATAGTTGCATTTTATGATCACTAGATGGAGCTTTACCAATAGCCCCCTATCAAGCTTTGTTTACATAAACGCTGAGAGAGAGAATTCAATATCACTTTCAAATTGTCTCCAACCTTTAAACCATGATTTCAAGCTAGTTGGCTCATGTCATTAAAGGGTAAGAAGACTAGAAACTAGATCTAAACCCCAACTCTGCAATCAGCATCTATGAAACATGTTTCTATCAGCTTGAAAGCATGAATTTTTCAGATACGTAAATATCTTCAAATCCAGTCAAACAAACTAAATATGAGACTGAATTCAGTTCAGTTTCATTATATAGTAAAAACCTCTGCAATCTATATCATTGTAAAACCTTCAAGGATACCTTCATGACAAACAAAAAACAAGTTATAAATTTTATAACTTGCTCATAGCTTGCATTTTATGATAACTAGATGGAGCTTTACCAATAGACCACTATCAAGCTTTGTTTACATAAACGCTGAGATAGAATTCAATATCTCTTTCAAATTGTCTCCAAACTTTAAACCATGGTTTTGAGCTAGTTGGCTCACATCAGTAAAGGGTAGGAAGACTAGAAACTAGATCTAAGCACCAACTCTGCAATCAGCATCTATGAAACATGTTTTTATCAGCTTGAAAGCATGAATTTTTCAGATACATAAACCATGGTTGAAAGGTTGGAGACAATTTGAAAGAGATATTAAATTCTATCTCTCTCAGCATTTATGTAAACAAAGCTTGATGTAATGTGATGTATTGTGGTTTCTCCTTAAATGAAGCGAAAAATATCTCAGCAATTATGCCCAGATAAACCTGTTAGCCATTTTATTTTCCATTCCCCACTCTAAAATTTTCCCATATTCTGCTCCATCCCCATTTCCACAACATAATCTTTATCAACTCTATGGCCTTTATATTTAAATCCCCTTTATCTTTTCCCAAACCCAACATAAAAACCAATAATTCACTTTCTGTAAAATCACTTTTTTCATATTTATTCTTCCATAACTTCATTATATGTAATCTTTCTGTTTTCAAGCATTTACATTCAATTAACAAATGCCTAATATTTTCTCATTCCTTTCTTACATAATTTACAAAATCAATCACCCATTTTTTTCCATTTACATGTATATTCTCTTGTAGCTATTGGTAAAGCTCCATCTAGTGATCATAAAATGCAAGCTATGAGCAAGTTACGAAATTTATAACTTGTTTTGTTTATCATAAAGGTACCCTTGAAGGTTTTTGTAATGATATAGATTGCAGAGGCTTTTACTCTATGGTGAAACTGAACTGAATTCAGACCCATATAGCTATCTAGTTTGTTTGACTGGATTTGAAGATATTTATGTACCTGAAAAATTCATGCTTTCAAGCTGATAGAAACATGCTGATTGCAGAGTTGGTGTTTAGATCTAGTTTCTAGTCTTCCTACCATTTACTGACGTGAGCCAACTAGCTCGAAACCATGGTTTAAAGGTTGGAGACAATTTGAAAGAGATATTGAATTGTATCTCTCTCAGAGTTTATGTAAACAAAGCTTGATAGTGGGCTATTGGTAAAGCTTCATCTAGTGATCATATATATATATATGAAAAACAAAAACAAGTTATTCACGTAACCTGCTATCACTTGTTATTTATGTTCAAAAGATGGCGCTTTACCAAAACCACCGAACAAAAAACACTTGAGAGTCAGTGTTTAGATCTAGTTTCTATACTCTATCCCTCACTGAGGAGAGCAAACCAGCTTGAAATCAGCTGATCTGGGGGTGAGCAAATGAAAGAGGTAGTTAATTCTGACTCTTTTTTAGTTTATGTAAACAAATTTAACACTTGTTCGGTGGTTTTGGTAAAGCGCCATCTTTTGAACATATATATATATATTCTGAACAATGATAAAGATATGTGTAAGAGATTGTCATCTGGGCCAAAAATGTGCATCTTGGGGATCATAGATCCTTTTCACATGTCTTTGATCATATGTTTATGATTATACTCCTCCACAAGGTGTTAAAGGTGGATAGAAACCAGTCCCTACCTTGAGTGAGAGTAGTGTAATAAAAAATTTACATTTTAGAAATATTATTTATTATTGGATAATCTCTAGTCTAATGAATGGCTGATTAAAAATATTAATATATTTTCATTAATGATTTGTGTCAAAGTTGTGAGGTAGCATGTTTGATACTTATCAATTAAACTGTAGT